>CM026387.1:59081570-59143299 GCA_014843695.1 Archivesica marissinica
TTATTTGTTACATGCTGACATTATGAGGGGTTTATTTGTTACATGCTGACATTATGAGGGGTTTATTTGTTACATGCTGACATTATGAGGGGTTTATTTGTTACATGCTGACATTATGAGGGGTTTATTTGTTACATGCTGACATTATGAGGGGTTTATTTGTTACATGCTGACATTATGAGGGGTTTATTTGTTACATGCTGACATTATGGGGTTTATTTGTTACATGCTGACATTATGAGGGGTTTATTTGTTACATGCTGACATTATGAGGGGTTTATTTGTTACATGCTGACATTATGAGGGGTTTATTTGTTACATGCTGACATTATGAGAGGTTTATTCGTTACATGCTGACATTATGAGAGGTTTATTTGTTACATGCTGACATTATGAGGGGGTTATTTGTTACACGCTGACATTATGAGAGGTTTATTCGTTACATGCTGACATTATGAGGGGTTTATTTGTTACACGCTGACATTAAAATCTGGTACAAATGTAATTTTCTTATTAATTTATTGGTCTACAAAATATCATGCACCACTCCATGTCAGTAACTTGGTGTTGAATGGGTCAATTGTAGTTAGTTAGTTCTCTGTGAAATGAAATGTCTCGCCACAAAACCATTTGTCAAACTACATGTAGCAGCTTGGTTGTCCCCATTATGAGCCAAGCGCACAATAACACTGTCAGTATTCTGTGACCTCAGTACTTCCTACTAGCCTAATACATTAGGTATTTAGCTTTTATAATTACTTTCTTTTTTTGTCTTCAGAGCATAGATATGTTTCGCATTTTATGAAATATTTGACAAGAGAGAAAATATCAATTTCATTTTAATGACACCAGAATATTGTCCTGATGAATAAATCTGTTGAATAAATTTCATTCATCTTGATTTTTAAGTATGGCATTACAAGGTTATAAACTAAATGTCCTTACACGCTTGCTAATAGTTATATTCCAATCACGTTTTATTTTGTGCTTTTCCTATGAATTATTTAGAAACTGATAAGTGAAATAATATGTCTTATTCCATTGGTTGAATGCAATGGAATAACACATTTTATTCTCATTGCTTTTATACATGTAACAATCAATGCATACGCATATGTGGTTTCATCAGGGCAGTTTAAAATATTGTCTCTGTGAACGTTTTCGGACTCTTGAAAGCCATCAGTGACATCATTTAGGACACAGGGTTCCCGCTGTCGGTCGCCAATGGTGCCAATTGTGAGAAAAAACAAATATTGGCGCTAAAGTTTGTGAATTGGCGAAAATATTTGGTGCAACGTTTTTTTTCCAAATATTTTTTTTGGCAAATTCATGGCTTCAAATATTTATTTGTGAACTATATGGCTCTTAGTTGGCGCTAAGTTTTTTTAAATTGGCTCCAGTGTTTTTCAATTGGCGACAGAAGTGGCGCAGACAAACATTCAGACAGAGGGAACCCTGTGACATCGTCTGAATGCCATGTTCTAACATCATTTAGTGCATGGTTTGCTATATATCATAAAACCACATTTACCCAATAAAGAAAATTTACTTACTTATTGAATAATGAATGATCGAATAATGTTTCACTAATGAACATACATGCAGAAAGCTCAATATTATCATATTTGTATGATTTTTCTCCATTTCGCCTACAGTCAAACCTCTCCAGAGCAAACACCATCCCGATACATGGAGATTGGTTGCTTGTTCGTCAGTTTTGACAGTTACAATGGCTCATACTGATTTCAATATAGAGTATACTTAATGGGGAACTACATTTGTCAGGGTTCAATCTAGGTCAGAATTGTTGGGAGAAGCGAGAAAGCGTGCAATCGCATCCTTAACCCTTTCCTTCATAGAGATTTAGGTTATTATACTACTATATCTCCATACAAACGACAGCCATTTAGCTATCATGCAGTGGATAAGTAGTCGCCATATCTATCCCACCTCCATAGATATTACTGGGACTTCATAGAGATTTAGGTTAATATACTAATATATCCCCATACAAACGACAGCCATTTAGCTATCATGCAGTGGATAAGTAGTCGCCATATCTATCCCACCTCCATAGATATTACTGGGACTTCATGGATAAGTAGTCGCCATATCTATCCCACCTCCATAGATATTACTGGGACTTCATGGATAAGTAGTCGCCATATCTATCCCACCTCCATAGATATTACTGGGACTTCATGGATAAGTAGTCGCCATATCTATCCCACCTCCATAGATATTACTGGGACTACATGAGATTCCGGTCTTTATTATGAACATTGGTTTGGCTACTACATTGTCAATGTATGTTGTATTGGTAATGGCATCAAGAGGTGCTTCTATGAGGGAAAGGGTTAATGAACATTGGTTTGGCTACTACATTGTCAATGTATGTCGTATTGGTAATGGCGTCAAGAGGTGCTTCTATGAGGGAAAGGGTTTATGAGCATTGGTTTGGCTACTACATTGTCAATGTATGTGTATTGGTATGGCTCAAGAGGTGCTTTATGAGGGAAAGGGTTTAGAACATTGGTTTGCTACTACATTGTAATGTATGTGTATTGGTAATGGCGTCAGAGGTGCTTCTATGAGGGAAAGGGTTATGACATTGGTTTGGCTACTACATTGTCAATGTATGTGTATTGGTAATGGCGTCAAGAGGTGCTTCTATGAGGGAAAGGTTTATGAACATTGGTTTGGCTACTACATTGTCAATGTGTGTATTGGTATGGCTCAAGAGTGCTTCTATGAGGGAAAGGGTTTGAAATTGGTTTGGCTACTAATTGTCAATGTATGTTGTTTGGTAAGGCGTCAAGTGCTTCATGGGAAGGTTTATGAATTGGTGTACCATGTCAAGTATGTTGTATTGGTATGGGTCGAGAGGTGCTTCTATGAGGGAAAGGTTTATGACATTGGTTTGGCTACTACATTGTCAATGTATGTTGTATGGTAATGGCATCAAGAGGTGCTTCTATGGGAAAGGGTTATGAACATTGGTTTGGCTACTACATTGTCAATGTATGTTGTATTGGTAATGGCATCAAGAGGTGCTTCTATGAGGGAAAGGGTTTACGAACATTGGTTTGGCTACTACATTGTCAATGTATGTTGTATTGGTAATGGCATCAAGAGGTGCTTCTATGAGGGAAAGGGTTTACGAACATTGGTTTGGCTACTACATTGTCAATGTATGTTGTATTGGTAATGGCGTCGAGAGGTTTTTCTATGAGGGAAAGGGTTAAATGGTGTTATTTAATAAATTTCAACAAAATATGGTTAACATGCACAGTATGGTCATTAAATACAACATTTGAATAGAAGGAGTGCTTTATAATGGTCCAGTGTATCTTACTGGACAAAATTGTATGAAAACAGTAAAAAAAAAATGAAAAGAGCTAAGTTATGGAGGGCGAAGCCAGGGTCTGTCCACATAACCCTCAAGAGAAGCCAGGGTCTGTCCACATAACCCTCAAGAGAAGCCAGGGTCTGTCCACATAACCCTCAAGAATGATCCCTGATTAAATAAATATGAAACAACTTTTTTTTTAACGTTTATTTAGCGTCGCTACCGGTTGCCCATATGAGCGACGCCTCCTGAAGAGATTAGTTATTTTAGATTTTTGGAGGATAGTGCATGATACAGACAGAGACCCATTCCAGAATCTCCTCTGATTCTTTTATGAAAAAAGCACCGACACGAGACCTCGGTTTAACAACACAACACAAATTTTATAACATTTTATGTCTTCACGACTTAATTGCATTTGCTCAACAGATGAGACTCAATAATGTTGAAAATTAATGAGGTCCTGTTAAAGTTATGCAAATTTATGACAATTGTGTACATTTAATGATTTATGTTTTCAATACATCAAAGTCAAAATGTAAATTACGCATTTCAATTATATAAAAATTAAGAATGGCAACAGGTAGCAATTTTGATACTTGAGTACACGGACACAATTCCGATTGAGTACTTGGAAACGATCATTTGATTTTTGGGATCGTATGTTCGATTTAATTTCAGATATTTGGTAAGTATTTCGGATGACGTGTGTCCGAAAACTGATTCCGGTATGTGATAAAACCATGTAATAAAGCTATACCCGGGAAAATGAAAAATACTTTTTTCACCTTAATGAGATCATTTAGCCATGGAACAGGCTTCGATATATTTTGCCTGGTCAGTCAAATAAATATATTTTAACACCAAGACTATTAGAGACTATTAATTGGGCCGTATTGACTTTCTGATCATATCAATGCCTGGGGAAAAGTGGGGGATTGTCCGTGTAATTATTGACTTGCATTAATCCTATTAATAGGCCTAATAGCACGTGACTTAATTAATGACGTACTTTAATCGAAAGCGAGGCACTCCAATGCTGATAAAACTTTATAATTGGCCGCCATTGTTTACGGGTCAACGGAATGATAAATAGTTTTAAAAAGTACAATGTGCGTCTGATTTGACATATTTACTCAATATTTAAGTCGTCCTTAGTTCAATTACGCCGAATCGATCTATTACCATCTAAATGTAATATTCAAAATCCACCATCTCATTGATATAACACAGATTAGGGAAATTATCTGTTTGCAATGTAAATGAGGCTACGGGAGCATTCGTGTATATTCGGAAATGATCGTGTATAATTGTGCCTGTTCGGAGATTTCCGATAGAATTCCGTTTCTATATTTAGCGATATTATCTTGTAGAAAAGAGTTGTCGTTCTTCAAATCTACACCCTCAGAAAAGTGGGTGTAAGTAGATGGCGCTACGATCGGAAATCCAGTTTCCCCAGGCTGTCATTTTGCCAGGAGTTATAAAGTGAAAAATTGAGAGACTGGAACCCAGGCTACAGATCATTATTAGACATGTACAAACTACATGTACTGCTCATACATGTATCTCATCGCTTGCAGAATTATTCTTGGACTAATCTAATTAACTCTTTCCGAATAAATTCAGAGCATGGGCAAACAATATAGAACCAGACCAGCCGCGGCGTAACATCGCGTCTGATCAGGATATATGTTGTTTGCTATTCTGACAGGTGCTTCAGCTCCACTGTCTGAAGAGCAATCAGCATACATCCTGATCAGACAACACGTTCTGTTCTGTCTGAATGGGTTCTCTGCTTTTTGCAAAAGTCGCTTTTATGCGACATTGGCGGTGAAAGAGTTAAATTAGCTATAAATATACATGAGTGTAAGATCCTTTTTATCACATTAATATCATTTCTCGTTTTAATAAATAACTTTGCTACCAAGTTTCAGCGCAAATTGTGATGACGTCATTAAATTGTCATGACGTCACTACACAAAGCAGCGTTATATTTATGTTTTAACCCTTTCAACCCCACAGGCCTCTAAATAGGCATATGAAAAGTGTAGATCCAGATGAGCCGTCTCATCAGGATCTGCACTTTTTTGCCAGTAATAATTATTACTATTTTTAGATAAAATTACCCATTTTGATAAATGAACTGGTCCAAAGGTAATTTTCTTATTAATTTATTGGTCTAATAATAGCATGCACCAATCCATGTCAGTTACTTGGGGTTGAAAGAGTTAAACAGCGTTATAAATGCGTCAAGACTTCTTTTTAAACGTCATTTGTCTTCTTGTTAACGTTATGTACCAATTCACCTAGATATATGCATAATTTACAGTTTAATTTACAAATTATAAGGATTATTCTCTCAACCAATCAGAATCATTCCAAGTGTTATTACACGTGTGTACATATCAGAAAATATGAGATGGCTGTATGAAACTGAATACAAGCAACATTATAAACGACAGTATAATAGGATCCTCCCTCTGAAGAGTAGAATCCAATACTTCTGTAGCGTGTCTAACTCTTTTCGGAAAAATCGTAATTTCGCTTTTGACAGTTTGAACATCACAAAAACACTGTCTACTGCTTGAAAGCAATTGTTCAAATTATTTCGGAATAATGTGCAGCAGCACAGCTTATTTATACGAGAAAATTATAGTTTTGTGCAATTTTATGATGCTTTCAAAACCCTCACATTACCAATATCTTTGTTCCTCACTCCCGACCCAGTCTAAAGAGGTATGTGTATGGGATATATAAAAAACAACTTTGCTCGACAAATGTGTGCAGATTAAGTAAAGGCATTTATTTATGCTTTCCAGTGAATGATAGACTTTTCTCACTGAAAGAAAACTCCATCTTGCACTGCTTTGAAACGGTGAAAGATGGCATTTTCTCTGTAACCGGTTGTGTTTCGTATTCCTGCGCGGTTACCGTATATGTGCTTTGGTATTTTATGACAATCATGAATAGCTAATTATAAAGTAATATGTAGTTTTTAACTCATTCAACACCAAGTAACTCACATGGACTGGTCCATGATATTCATAAACCAATAAATGAATCAGAAAATCACATTTGGACAAGTTCATTTATCAAAATGGGTAATTATGTCTAAAAATAGTCATATCACTTGCACTCGTGACGAGCCGGCTCATCTGGATCTACACTTTTTGTAAGCCTATTTAGAGGTCTGTGGTGTTGAAAGGGTTAATTTTGACAGCAAACATAAACTACCTTTCAAATTATACATGAACTATTTCTTAATACAGACGTACAATAATATACATGTACATAGCGCGAAAATCCCAAATCGAATTTTCCATCAAACACCTGCATAGCTTATGCGACTGACCTGTCTTCCGTTGAAACAATGAATATCTTATGTAACTAACATCTTGACTATGATATGCTGGCTGACGTGACAAATTGCATGCGATTTTCGACACTGAACAAACTTAATATGCGTTAGAACACACCGCACCGATGAAATCAATAAACGTCCACAGGGGCGGGTAATCGTTACTCATTGTTTATGAGCAGGAATAAGCTACGGACTATAACATTGCGGACCAATGGTAGGTTCAGTGGTTAGCACGTCCGTCTCACAATACATGTAAATTAATATCGGCTATAAACTGAGGTCTTGTTAAAAAATGGTACTGTATATACAGTGTATGTAACATGGTACTGTATATACAGCTAGTGTATGTAAAATGGTACTGTATATACAGCTAGTGTATGTAAAATGGTACTGTATATACAGCTAGTGTATGTAAAATGGTACTGTATATACAGCTAGTGTATGTAACATGGTACTGTATATACAGCTAGTGTATGTAAAATGGTACTGTATATACAGCTAGTGTATGTAAAATGGTACTGTATATACAGCTAGTGTATGTAAAATGGTACTGTATATACAGCTAGTGTATGTAACATGGTACTGTATATACAGCTAGTGTATGTAAAATGGTACTGTATATACAGCTAGTGTATGTAAAATGGTACTGTATATACAGCTAGTGTATGTAAAATGGTACTGTATATACAGCTAGTGTATGTAAAATGGTACTGTATATACAGTGTATGTAAAATGGTACTGTATATACAGTGTATGTAAAATGGTACTGTATATACAGTGTATGTAAAAGTACCAGTGATGTATCTGGAGCATCTTCTGTGTCTTGCACTATCCTCATCACAAAAATAAAATAACTAATAAACCTCTGTACTTGTAGATAGATACTGAAACATTGTATGTGTGATGGATCAATGGTGTATGGTTGAAAATTGAAATGTGCTAATTGACAGTACGGTGCCGTGTTTGTGACGTACTTATTTTTCTTTGTGTTCTTCCATTAAAGTACACGACACCTACTGATGTATCCTCATACTGGTGCAGTGCGGTGCAACATACATGTATATCTACCTACAGTGTGTGTTTTATGTTTATTTATCGTCGCTACCGGTTGCCCATATGAGCGATGCCTCCTGAAGAGATTAGTCATTTCAGATTTTTGGAGGATAGTGCAATGATACAGACAGAGACTCATTTCAAAGTCTCCTCTGGTTCTCTGGTGTACAGCACCGGCACGAGACATCATATCAGTGATGACTGGGATCTCCAATGTTCTCCTGACATGCGAGATGCCGGAGCGTCACACTGGTGAGAACCTGGCAGAGCGGATGAAGGACTGTGTGTCCGAGTTTGGACTTGCCGACAAGGTGGTGATGTGTGTGCATGACAATGCAAGGAATATAGAGTGTGCCGGCAATCTGTGCGAGGATTGGGAGGATTTGGGGTGCTTCGCCAATACCCTGCAATTGTGTGTGAAACTGTGTTCGAGCTACCAAGTGTTTCTAAGGTAGTCTCGAAGTGTCGCAAGCTTATTGGTCACTGTAAGCACTCCACGACTGGCATTTTGCACCAATTTATACTTGTGTTCATTAAACAATAGAAACAACCCGTTCTTAGCATATATACTGGTAGTTGATATATACCTCCACAAGCCGTAACTAATTAAATTATTTATACATGTACATGTAGAGGTATTTTGAGAACAATGGTAAGTAACACAAACTATTGTTTAAATGCCATTTTGTTTCAAATTCAGGGTATACGCCCGTATAAGCTATTGTCTCTAAATCTGAAGGCATTCCATTAATTGTTTTGAAATGATCAACCATGTATGTACATTAGTGATAAACCGATTATCGCTAAGTCGCTGACAATCGTTCGCCGGCATGGACATCGGCGATAATCGATTGTGAAAATGTGTAATCGATTATAATCAACGGTTTTTTTGTTGTTTTTTTAACCACGTTTAAGGCCCGTTATTTTCCTCGTCATAGGTGACCTGTGGGTCGAGGGCATCCCACAAGCACCTTACAATAATGTACATTTTTTAACGAGTAGAATAAACAAACGGCATGAATAATAGTGTATATAAATATATCAAGTCATTATCATGTTGGCCTTAAAGTGCTGAAAAAATGTTCAGTTACACTTAGGAAAAAAAAGAAAAGAGAAAAGTGGTCTGCAGCCTACATTCTACCAAGTGGTCTGCAGCCTACATTCTACCAAGTGGTCTGCAGCCTACATTCTACCAAGTGGTCTGCAGCCTACATTCTACCAAGTGATTGATGACAATTATTTTCAATATAATTTTAAATTAAAACTTTTTAGCATATTGCTTCCATATTTCGTCAAATTCAAATAATTTGTTCTGTATTGAAGCTGTCTCAGGTTCAGTATCATATACTAGTTTTAATCGACACATCAGATGTTGAACGGATGGTTTTATGTCTTTATTTTTTTCTCTTACTTTTATGTTTGTTTATACCTCAAATAAAACTACGATTTACTATTGGCTGTATTTTATTAGCATTGCACGTTTGCAACAACAATTCTAACTGTATCTAGTACTAGACTTTTCACTAGTATGTCACTAAGTGTTCTGTCCTCTATTAACTTAAAAACTAATTTTATATCAGGTGGCAGTCCAGTAACTTAAAGTCTAGTACTCAGATGTAACTGAGTAACTAATTTGTCGAAACTAGTAACTTGTAAGTAATTTATTAGTACTAAATAGATTGTTAAACTCACAAATTAGATGGAATGATTTTGATTTATGACTATATCAATTGCCCGATTAATAATCAATTATCTAATCGGTTTACCCGTCCGATTATTCCGATTAATCGATTATGGATTTTGAAACAGATGCACATCACTAATGTAACCAGACATAACATCATTATACATTTTGCATGTACATCATGTACAATGTACACTTATGCACAATCCTGCATCTTGTTCATTACTTAAGTCATAAAACGCCAGGAAGGAAGACAAATCTTCAGTTTTTCATTGGATTATGATTAGAATTATCAGTGCTCTGACCTTGAATTTTCTTAAAATCACGGTTTCCGTGCAATGTAAAACAAAATGTAAAAATCACGGTTTCCGTGCAATGTAAAATCAAATGTAAACATCACGGTTTCCGTGCAATGTAAAATCAAATGTAAAAATCACGGTTTCCGTGCAATGTAAAATAAAATGTAAACATCACGGTTTCCGTGCAATGTAAAATCAAATGTAAAAATCATGGTTTCTGTGCAATGTAAAATAAAATGTAAAAAAAATTCAGTTTATTTTAAAAATAGTTCCAATTTTGTCCCACAAATATACTCAAATTAAAAAATTAATTAAAATGATTGTTTTGGTTAATTGTTGAAATAATTATAATGAACGTGTTCTGTAGTATGATGCAGTGTCTAGACTGCAGTATGATGTAGTGTCTAGACTGCAGTATGATGCAGTGTCTAGACTGCAGTATGATGTAGTGTCTAGACTGCAGTATGATGCAGTGTCTAGACTGCAGTATGATGTAGTGTCTAGACTACAGTATGATGCAGTGTCTAGACTGCAGTATGATGCAGTGTCTAGACTGCAGTATGATGTAGTGTCTAGACTGCAGTATGATGTAGTGTCTAGAATGCAGTATGATGTAGTGTCTAGACTACAGTATGATGTATTATCTATACTACAGTATGATGTAGTGTCTAGACTGCAGTATGATGTATTATCTATACTACAGTATGATGTAGTGTCTAGACTGCAGTATGATGTATTATCTATACTACAGTATGATGTAGTGTCTAGACTGCAGTATGATGTATTATCTATACTGCAGTATGATGTAGTGTCTAGACTACAGTATGATGTAGTGTCTAGACTACAGTATGATGTAGTGTCTAGACTACAGTATGATGTAGTGTCTAGACTGCAGTATGATGTAGTATCTAGACTACAGTATGATGTAGTGTCTAGACTGCAGTATGATGTAGTATCTAGACTGCAGTATGATGTAGTATCTAGACTGCAGTATGATGTAGTGCCTAGACTGCAGTATGATGTAGTGTCTAGACTGCAGTATGATGTATTATCTATACTACAATATGATGTAGTGTCTAGACTGCAGTATGATGTAGTATCTAGACTGCAGTATGATGTAGTGTCTAGACTACAGTATGATGTAGTATCTAGACTGCAGTATGATGTAGTGTCTAGACTACAGTATGATGTAGTGTCTAGACTGCAGTATGATGTAGTATCTAGACTGCAGTATGATGTAGTGTCTAGACTGCAGTATGATGTATTATCTATACTACAGTATGATGTAGTGTCTAGACTGCAGTATGATGTATTATCTATACTACAGTATGATGTAGTGTCTAGACTGCAGTATGATGTAGTGTCTAGACTGTAGTATGATGTAGTGTCTAGACTGCAGTATGATGTAGTGTCTAGACTGCAGTATGATGTAGTGTCTAGACTGCAGTATGATGTAGTATCTAGACTGCAGTATGATGTAGTATCTAGACTACAGTATGATGTATTATCTAGACTGCAGTATGATGTAGTGCCTAGACTGCAGTATGATGTAATATCTAGACTGCAGTATGATGTAGTGTCTAGACTGCAGTATGGTGTAGTGCCTAGACTGCAGTATGATGTAGTATCTAGACTGCAGTATGATGCAGTGTCTATACTACAGTATGATGTAGTGTCTAGACTGCAGTATGATGTAGTGACTAGACTGCAGTATGATGTAGTATCTAGACTGCAGTATGATGCAGTGTCTATACTACAGTATGATGTAGTGTCTAGACTGCAGTATGATGTATTATCTAGACTGCAGTATGATGTAGTATCTAGACTGCAGTATGATGTAGTGTCTAGACTGCAGTATGATGTAGTGTCTATACTACAGTATGATGTAGTGCCTAGACTACAGTATGATGTAGTGTAGACTGCAGTATGATGTAGTGCCTAGACTGCAGTATGATGTAGTGTCTAGACTGCAGTATGATGTAGTATCTAGACTGCAGTATGATGTAGTGTCTAGACTACAGTATGATGTAGTGTCTAGACTACAGTATGATGTAGTGTCTAGACTACAGTATGATGTAGTGTCTAGACTACAGTATGATGTAGTGTCTAGACTGCAGTATGATGTATAGTGTCTAGACTGCAGTATGATGTATTATCTAGACTACAGTATGACTACAGTATGATGCAGTGTCTAGACTAGACAATTTTGTCCCACAAATATACTCAAATTAAAAAATTAATTAAAATGATTGTTTTGGTTAATTGTTGAAATCATTATAATGAACGTGTTCTGTAGTATGATGCAGTGTCTAGACTGCAGTATGATGTAGTGTCTAGACTGCAGTATGATGCAGTGTCTAGACTGCAGTATGATGTAGTGTCTAGACTACAGTATGATGCAGTGTCTAGACTGCAGTATGATGCAGTGTCTAGACTGCAGTATGATGTAGTGTCTAGACTGCAGTATGATGTAGTGTCTAGAATGCAGTATGATGTAGTGTCTAGACTACAGTATGATGTATTATCTATACTACAGTATGATGTAGTGTCTAGACTGCAGTATGATGTATTATCTATACTACAGTATGATGTAGTGTCTAGACTGCAGTATGATGTATTATCTATACTACAGTATGATGTAGTGTCTAGACTGCAGTATGATGTATTATCTAGACTGCAGTATGATGTAGTGTCTAGACTGCAGTATGATGTATTATCTATACTACAGTATGATGTAGTGTCTAGACTGCAGTATGATGTATTATCTATACTGCAGTATGATGTAGTGTCTAGACTACAGTATGATGTAGTGTCTAGACTACAGTATGATGTAGTGTCTAGACTACAGTATGATGTAGTGTCTAGACTGCAGTATGATGTAGTATCTAGACTACAGTATGATGTAGTGTCTAGACTGCAGTATGATGTAGTATCTAGACTGCAGTATGATGTAGTATCTAGACTGCAGTATGATGTAGTGCCTAGACTGCAGTATGATGTAGTGTCTAGACTGTAGTATGATGTAGTGTCTAGACTGCAGTATGATGTATTATCTATACTACAATATGATGTAGTGTCTAGACTGCAGTATGATGTAGTATCTAGACTGCAGTATGATGTAGTGTCTAGACTACAGTATGATGTAGTATCTAGACTGCAGTATGATGTAGTGTCTAGACTACAGTATGATGTAGTGTCTAGACTGCAGTATGATGTAGTATCTAGACTGCAGTATGATGTAGTGTCTAGACTGCAGTATGATGTATTATCTATACTACAGTATGATGTAGTGTCTAGACTGCAGTATGATGTATTATCTATACTACAGTATGATGTAGTGTCTAGACTGCAGTATGATGTAGTGTCTAGACTGTAGTATGATGTAGTGTCTAGACTGCAGTATGATGTAGTGTCTAGACTGCAGTATGATGTAGTGTCTAGACTGCAGTATGATGTAGTATCTAGACTGCAGTATGATGTAGTATCTAGACTACAGTATGATGTATTATCTAGACTGCAGTATGATGTAGTGCCTAGACTGCAGTATGATGTAATATCTAGACTGCAGTATGATGTAGTGTCTAGACTGCAGTATGGTGTAGTGCCTAGACTGCAGTATGATGTAGTATCTAGACTGCAGTATGATGCAGTGTCTATACTACAGTATGATGTAGTGTCTAGACTGCAGTATGATGTAGTGACTAGACTGCAGTATGATGTAGTATCTAGACTGCAGTATGATGCAGTGTCTATACTACAGTATGATGTAGTGTCTAGACTGCAGTATGATGTATTATCTAGACTGCAGTATGATGTAGTATCTAGACTGCAGTATGATGTAGTGTCTAGACTGCAGTATGATGTAGTGTCTATACTACAGTATGATGTAGTGCCTAGACTACAGTATGATGTAGTGTAGACTGCAGTATGATGTAGTGCCTAGACTGCAGTATGATGTAGTGTCTAGACTGCAGTATGATGTAGTATCTAGACTGCAGTATGATGTAGTGTCTAGACTACAGTATGATGTAGTGTCTAGACTACAGTATGATGTAGTGTCTAGACTACAGTATGATGTAGTGTCTAGACTACAGTATGATGTAGTGTCTAGACTGCAGTATGATGTATAGTGTCTAGACTGCAGTATGATGTATTATCTAGACTACAGTATGACTACAGTATGATGCAGTGTCTAGACTACAGTATGATGTAGTGTCTAGACTTCAGTATGATGTATTTCTTTGAATACAAAAGATGTGCTGCACAAGTGTTAATTGGTGTTAAACATAACCAATATTGGCATCGAGTGTGAATGACAACTGCCGATAATTGCCGACAATTGGCAAATTTCTGCACAATAATGCAGTTTATAACACACCACTGTTAAGCAACTTGTAATATATTAAACAAAACACAACTACAACATATTTCACATTTATTTCAATGGTATATTTTACAACAGATAAGACATAACACATGATACGATACATTCATTTTATACCATTATTATTAGGGAGTAGCTTTGACATTGCCACGGTGATCACGAATTATTTGTATTAATTTACGCGGTATCGTGAATTAGCATACATCAACCTGTCCGCTAAAAGCGCGAAAATAAGCCTTCCGCTAATATATCTCTATGTTTACAGTAATTTTATGATGAAAAGTTCTCAAATATAAGGACATTTACATTGTAAGCAAATGTTCCCAATTCAATGGGAACTGGTACAATTCTCAATCAGTAGCTAAATGTAACAAACTGTTCAGTGGGAACCAGCATTATTCTCAAATAAACAGGTTCTTTTCTTATACATTTAATAATTATCAGCTACGTAACAAACTAACATGCACATACAAGTAACATAGGACATGTATGTAACTATGTATGTACATCATTTGTCAGGGGTAACAAATCCACTCATCTGTTTGTCAGGTGTAAAAAATGCACTCATTCATTTGTCAGGGGTAAAAGAAACCCCGCTCTTCCATTTGTCAGGGGTAAAAGAAACCCCGCTCTTCCATTTGTCAGGGGTAAAAGAAACCCCGCTCTTCCATTTGTCAGGGGTAAAAGAAACCCCGCTCTTCCATTTGTCAGGGGTAAAAGAAACCCCACTCTTCCATTTGTCAGGGGTAAAAGAAACCCCGCTCTTCCATTTGTCAGGGGTAAAAGAAACCCCGCTCTTCCATTTGTCAGGGGTAAAAGAAACCCCGCTCTTCCATTTGTCAGGGGTAAAGGAAACCCCGCTCTTCCATTTGTCAGGGGTAAAAGAAACCCCACTCTTCCTTTGTCAGGTGTTAACCATACTGTGCTGGAAACGAGTATATACCGGTAGTCATTTTTGCAAGCAGTTATCTGATCAGGCTCTATGCTATTCAGAGACTGTGGAGCTAAAACACTTGGCTGAATAGCAAACAATGTAGATCCTGATCAGATACAGCGCTATGTCCATTTTTAAAGGTTAAAGAATCCACTGTCCATGTGTCAAGGGTTAAAGAATCCACTGTCCATTTGTCAAGGGTTAAAGAATCCACTGTCCATTTGTCAAGGGTTTAAGAATCCACTGTCCATTTGTCAAGGGTTAAAGAATCCACTGTCCATTTGTCAAGGGTTTAAGAATCCACTGTCCATTTGTCAAGGGTTTAAGAATCCACTGTCCATTTGTCAAGGGTTAAAGAATCCACTGTCCATTTGTCAAGGGTTTAAGAATCCACTGTCCATTTGTCAAGGGTTAAAGAATCCACTGTCTATTTGTCAAGGGTTTAAGAATCCACTGTCCATGTGTCAAGGGTTAAAGAATCCACTGTCCATGTGTCAAGGGTTAAAGAATCCACTGTCCATGTGTCAAGGGTTAAAGAATCCACTGTCCATGTGTCAAGGGTTAAAGAATCCACTGTCCATGTGTCAAGGGTTAAAGAATCCACTGTCCATGTGTCAAAGGTTAAAGAATCCACTGTCCATGTGTCAAGGGTTAAAGAATCCACTGTCCATTTGTCAAGGGTTAAAGAATCCACTGTCCATTTGTCAAGGGTTAAAGAATCCACTGTCCATGTGTCAAGGGTTAAAGAATCCACTGTCCATGTGTCAAGGGTTAAAGAATCCACTGTCCATGTGTCAAGGGTTAGAGAATCCACTGTCCATGTGTCAAGGGTTAAAGAATCCACTGTCCATTTGTCAAGGGTTAAAGAATCCACTGTCCATGTGTCAAGGGTTAAAGAATCCACTGTCCATGTTGTCAAGGGTTTAAGAATCCACTGTCCATGTGTCAAAGGTTAAAGAATCCACTGTCCATTTGTCAAGGGTTAAAGAATCCACTGTCCATGTGTCAAAAGTTAAAGAATCCACTGTCCATGTGTCAAGGGTTAAAGAATCCACTGTCCATGTGTCAAGGGTTAAAGAATCCACTGACCACTGTCCATGTGTCAAGGGTTAAAGAATCCACTGTCTATTTGTCAAGGGTTTAAGAATCCACTGTCCATTTGTCAAGGGTTAAAGAATCCACTGTCCATGTGTCAAGGGTTTAAGAATCCACTGTCCATTTGTCAAGGGTTAAAGAATCCACTGTCCATTTGTCAAGGGTTAAAGAATCCACTGTCCATGTGTCAAGGGTTAAAGAATCCACTGTCCATTTGTCAAGGGTTAAAGAATCCACTGTCCATGTGCCAAGGGTTAAAGAATCCACTGTCCATGTGTCAAGGGTTAAATAATCCACTGTCCATGTGTCAAGGGTTAAAGAATCCACTGTCCATTTGTCAAGGGTTAAAGAATCCACTGTCCATGTGTCAAGGGTTAAAGAATCCACTGTCCATGTGTCAAGGGTTAAAGAATCCACTGTCCATGTGTCAAGGAATCCACTGTCCATGTGTCAAGGGTTAAAGAATCCACTGTCCATGTGTCAAAGGTTAAAGAATCCACTGTCCATGTGTCAAGGGTTAAAGAATCCACTGTCCATGTGTCAAGGGTTAAAGAATCCACTGTCCATTTGTCAAGGGTTAAAGAATCCACTGTCCATGTGTCAAGGGTTAAAGAATCCACTGTCCATTTGTCAAGGGTTAAAGAATCCACTGTCCATGTGTCAAGGGTTAAAGAATCCACTGTCCATGTGTCAAGGGTTAAAGAAACCACTGTCCATGTGTCAAGGGTTAAAGAATCCACTGTCCATTTGTCAAGGGTTAAAGAATCCACTGTCCATGTGTCAAGGGTTAAAGAATCCACTGTCCATGTGTCAAGGGTTAAAGACTCCACTGTCCATGTGTCAAGGAATCCACTGTCCATGTGTCAAGGGTTAAAGAATCCACTGTCCATGTGTCAAAGGTTAAAGAATCCACTGTCCATGTGTCAAGGGTTAAAGAATCCACTGTCCATGTGTCAAGGGTTAAAGAATCCACTGTCCATGTGTCAAAGGTTAAAGAATCCACTGTCCATTTGTCAAGGGTTAAAGAATCCACTGTCCATGTGTCAAGGGTTAAAGAATCCACTGTCCATGTGTCAAGGGTTAAAGAATCCACTGTCCATGTGTCAAGGGTTAAAGAATCCACTGTCCATTTGTCAAGAGTTAAAGAATCCACTGTCCATGTGTCAAGGGTTAAAGAATCCACTGTCCATTTGTCAAGGGTTAAAGAATCCACTGTCCATTTGTCAAGGGTTAAAGAATCCACTGTCCATGTGTCAAGGGTTAAAGAATCCACTGTCCATTTGTCAAGGGTTAAAGAATCCACTGTCCATGTGTCAAGGGTTAAAGAATCCACTGTCCATGTGTCAAGGGTTAAAGAATCCACTGTCCATGTGTCAAGGGTTAGAGAATCCACTGTCCATGTGTCAAGGGTTAAAGAATCCACTGTCCATGTGTCAAGGGTTAAGAAATCCACTGTCCATGTGTCAAGGGTTAAAGAATCCACTGTCTATTTGTCAAGGGTTAAATAATCCACTGTCCATTTGTCAAGGGTTAAAGAATCCACTGTCCATGTGTCAAGGGTTAAAGAATCCACTGTCCATGTGTCAAAGGTTAAAGAATCCACTGTCCATTTGTCAAGGGTTAAAGAATCCACTGTCCATGTGTCAAGGGTTAAAGAATCCACTGTCCATGTGTCAAAGGTTAAAGAATCCACTGTCCATTTGTCAAGGGTTAAAGAATCCACTGTCCATGTGTCAAGGGTTAAAGAATCCACTGTCCATTTGTCAAGGGTTAAAGAATCCACTGTCCATGTGTCAAGGGTTAAAGAATCCACTGTCCATGTGTCAAGGAATCCACTGTACATGTGTCAAGGGTTTAAGAATTCACTGTCCATTTGTCAAGGGTTAAAGAATCCACTGTCCATGTGTCAAGGGTTAAAGAATCCACTGTCCATGTGTCAAGGGTTAAAGAATCCACTGTCCATGTGTCAAGGGTTAAAGAATCCACTGTCCATGTGTCAAGGGTTAAAGAATCCACTGTCTATTTGTCAAGGGTTAAAGAATCCACTGTCCATGTGTCAAGGGTTAAAGAATCCACTGTCCATGTGTCAAGGGTTAAAGAATCCACTGTCCATGTGTCAAGGGTTAAAGAATCCACTGTCCATTTGTCAAGGGTTAAAGAATCCACTGTCTATTTGTCAAGGGTTAAAGAATCCACTGTCCATGTGTCAAGGGTTAAAGAATCCACTGTCCATGTGTCAAGGGTTAAGAAATCCACTGTCCATTTGTCAAGGCTTAAAGAATCCACTGTCCATGTGTCAAGGGTTAAAGAATCCACTGTCCATGTGTCAAGGGTTTAAGAATCCACTGTCCATTTGTCAGGGGTTAAAGAATCCACTGTCCATTTGTCAAGGGTTAAAGAATCCACTGTCCATGTGTCAAGGGTTAAAGAATCCACTGTCCATTTGTCAAGGGTTAAAGAATCCACTGTCCATGTGTCAAGGGTTAAAGAATCCACTGTCCATGTGTCAAGGGTTAAAGAATCCACTGTCCATGTGTCAAGGGTTTAAGAATCCACTGTCCATGTGTCAAGGGTTAAAGAATCCACTGTCCATGTGTCAAGGGTTAAAGAATCCACTGCCCATGTGTCAAGGGTTAAAGAATCCACTGCCCATGTGTCAAGGGTTAAAGAATCCACTGCCCATGTGTCAAGGGTTAAAGAATCCACTGTCCATGTGTCAAGGGTTTAAGAATCCACTGTCCATGTGTCAAGGGTTAAGAAATCCACTGTCCATTTGTCAAGGGTTAAAGAATCCACTGTCCATTTGTCAAGGGTTAAGAAATCCACTGTCCATGTGTCAAGGGTTAAGAAATCCACTGTCCATGTGTCAAGGGTTAAAGAATCCACTGTCCATGTGTCAAGGGTTAAGGAATCCACTGTCCATGTGTCAAGGGTTAAGAAATCCACTGTCCATGTGTCAAGGGTTAAGAAATCCACTGTCCATGTGTCAAGGAATTCACTGTCCATGTGTCAAGGAATCCACTGTCCATGTGTCAAGGAATCCACTGTCCATGTGTCAAGGGTTAAAGAATCCACTGTCCATGTGTCAAGGAATCCACTGTACATGTGTCAAGGGTTTAAGAATTCACTGTCCATTTGTCAAGGGTTAAAGAATACACTGTCCATGTGTCAAGGGTTAAAGAATCCACTGTCCATGTGTCAAGGGTTAAAGAATCCACTGTCCATGTGTCAAGGGTTAAAGAATCCACTGTCCATGTGTCAAGGGTTAAAGAATCCACTGTCCATGTGTCAAGGGTTAAAGAATCCACTGTCCATGTGTCAAGGGTTAAAGAATCCACTGTCCATGTGTCAAGGGTTAAAGAATCCACTGTCCATGTGTCAAGGGTTAAAGAATCCACTGTCCATGTGTCAAGGGTTAAAGAATCCACTGTCTATTTGTCAAGGGTTAAAGAATCCACTGTCCATGTGTCAAGGGTTAAAGAATCCACTGTCCATGTGTCAAGGGTTAAAGAATCCACTGTCCATGTGTCAAGGGTTAAAGAATCCACTGTCCATTTGTCAAGGGTTAAAGAATCCACTGTCTATTTGTCAAGGGTTAAAGAATCCACTGTCCATGTGTCAAGGGTTAAAGAATCCACTGTCCATGTGTCAAGGGTTAAGAAATCCACTGTCCATTTGTCAAGGGTTAAAGAATCCACTGTCCATGTGTCAAGGGTTAAAGAATCCACTGTCTATTTGTCAAGGGTTAAAGAATCCACTGTCCATGTGTCAAGGGTTAAAGAATCCACTGTCCATGTGTCAAGGGTTAAAGAATCCACTGTCCATGTGTCAAGGGTTAAAGAATCCACTGTCCATTTGTCAAGGGTTAAATAATCCACTGTCCATGTGTCAAGGGTTAAAGAATCCACTGTCCATGTGTCAAGGGTTAAGGAATGCAGGTATTTGTTTGTCAGGGTGAGTAGACATTGGTGCTGCTGGGTGATTTAGAGTTAGAGTTGAAGACTATTTGTCCTACACGACATGTAAAATGTATTATTGTTTGGAGATGTAGACTTTGATAATAATTAAACAGACACCTGCAATCCATGCATGTGATGTGGAGTAAGGATGTCTATGACATTTTATCTAACCATTATGCTCCTGTGAGTGGAAACAATGTTATGAATCAGTCGGTAGTCAGTGACTCTGACAAATTATCCACACGATTGTTAACCACACATTCTCATAATCTGTCAAAAATGTCAAAACAGACAGACAAACGTGGTTTATTTGGCAAAGACATTATTATATCCAGGGCATGTACATATCTCTTAACCCCGGGCAGGGCTGGCTCATCCTACATGTAGGTCAGAATTTTTGTTAGTGAGAAAGCGCGCGATTGCACCCTTAAATGCCGTATGGTGTTATTTAACCCATTTCATTCTGGATACCGTTCAAATAGTATTTGCAAAGAACATAGAGCCAGATCAACCGCCACGGAGCGTGCCATCTGATCAGGCTCTATGCTGTTTGCTATTCAGATGATGTTGCTAAGACACTTGGCTATGTAGCAAGCAACATAGATCCTGATCAGCACGCAGCGTCACGCTGCGGCTGATCTGGATCTATGTTGTTTGCAAAAGCCTTTAAATGTATCCAGAATGAAATGGGTTAATAAATTAATTTCAATAGAATAGGGTTAAATATGTACAACATTTGAACAGGAGTGCTCTACAATGGTCAGTGTATCCCACTGGACAAAAGTTTGTATCATTATGAAAATAGTAAAACAAACAACATTTATTTAAAAAATAACTTTTATTTTGGAAGAATTGGGTCTCTAGGGTGCGACGTCAGGGAGACTATTTCACCCATGTCACCCTCTAGAAATGAGCCCTGCCCTGAATATACAGCACATAATTTGAGACACAATTTCATCTATTGGGCAATATAGTACTACTATTAGTAGCATATTATGAAACACAACTAAAACTTCTTTGTCAAAAATACATACACTGTACATGTGTAATTCTGTATATACTTTTTCTGAAAAAAATAATATTACCTGGAACTCTGGAAAAGCTTTCACCGATTGTCTATACCGATTGCAACCAATACCCTATACACTTCATTCATGTAAATGGCTATAATTACTTGTACTTCGTCATTTTTTTTTTCTGAGAAAAATCCTATACACTAGATGTATATAGATATTATTATATATATATATATATGGACCAACTGTCTTAAGTAACCTAGCAAGTGAATCACAGAGAGTGGCTGCTTAATACAGATCAAATGTAATTATAAAACAACATATTGGGAATAGATCTGGAAACTGGATACTTAATTAATGCAGGTTGGCTGCTTTATAGAGGTGACCACTAACAGTAACACCGGTTTGAGTGTACTAATGTGTTAATCACAACCATAAATTTAAGCATGATTTTCAATTTTGAGGTTTTAAATTATATGTTCAAATGGTCATAAATTTAATGTAGTATTTACAAATATCGTGTCTCAGCGACACAACCATATGTTTCTTCAGGGAACGATATTATGTCGTATTCACTATGGACCGTAATGGCAGATTAGTTTAAACATGTTTTATTTCCCAATATGATACATATTTAACCCATTTCATTCTGGATATATTTAAAGGCTTTTGCAAACAACAGAGATCCAGATAAGCCGCAGCGTGACGCTGCGTGCTGATCAGGATCTATGTTGTTTGCTACATAGCCAAGTGTCTTAGCAACATCATCTGAATAGCAAACAGCATAGAGCCTGATCAGACGGAACGGTCTGTGGCAGTTGATCTGGCTCTATGTTCTTTGCAAATACTGTTTGAACGGTATCCAGAATGAAATGGGTTAACAATGCATCACACATAATCAAAATACAGAAAAGAATTAGAATGAACAGAGTCTTATATTCTTCTCCTCATAAACAGATTAAAACAAGGACAGGGTTATAAAAAAAAACATTCTAAGATATGTCAATCCTTCCAGAGATCTAGTGGGTTAAGAAATGCTTTAAAAAGGAATAGCTGTATATATTGTACATAGTTTGCACTTTCAACTTGCATTTTCAACATGACACCGCCATTTTGTGGGTCAAACGATGAGAAAACAATAAACCCAGATGTGCGAAATCTATGTGCAGGACTATAAACAAGTATGTAGCTACTACCAACCTGATTCTTTGGTATTAATGCTGGTAATGATGTACGTCTAGCAGATCTATGTGCAGGACTATAAACAAGTATGTAGCTACTACCAACCTGATTCTTTGGTATTAATGCTGGTAATGATGTACGTCTAGCAGATCTATGTGCAGGACTATAAACAAGTATGTAGCTACTACCAACCTGATTCTTTGGTATTAATGCTGGTAATGATGTACGTCTAGCAGATCTATGTGCAGGACTATAAACAAGTATGTAGCTACTACCAACCTGATTCTTTGGTATTAATGCTGGTAATGATGTACGTCTAGCAGATCTATGTGCAGGACTATAAACAAGTATGTAGCTACTACCAACCTGATTCTTTGGTATTAATGCTGGTAATGATGTACGTCTAGCAGATCTATGTGCAGAAAATGTGTGCGCTGTGGATGAACTCGATCGGCGACGTTTGATGACAGGAATCTTTCCATCATGCGTCATAAAATTATTGATGGGTGGTTTGAGGACCATTTCCATATACTTTGAGACGATATATCCTCCAAGTCCGCATAAATATGCGATATACGGTCTTAATCCAAATGGAATAACGGCTACCGAGGAACACATTAAAAAACGCGAAAAACTGACTAATGAAATCACAATAGTGCTGTTTGTAGTTTCTAACGAGGAAAATACACTTGCTGTGCAGACGGACAGCAAAACGATGAATAATATCGCAGGGCGACTGAGGTAGCCGCCATCCAGGTATGCAGTCGCATCTAAGTGCCACTGTCCAAACACCAGCTGGGCGAATGTTTCTCCAACAAAACAAGAGCAGAACAGTATATAGACGCTGGTAGTACTCCAAGTCTTTCTGAGATACAGAGACACCCAGTAAAATGCACATACCACTGTGAACATAGGAACGAACACAGAGCACATACGCTGGAAAAATGTAGCCATGTCACAGATCTGGTAGATCACGAAACTTAGTCCGAGGAAAGCAATTCCATAGAATACACCGACATTCTCACTGATGTTTGACTCGTTGACGCCAATCCAATTAGCGAGTAAATTACACATGTTACCCCTGTCCAGCGGTTTTACCAGCACTTGTATATACCCGTTATTATCAATATCCTCTTCATCTTTAGACGAGTCGTTCTTTGACCCCCTACGGGATAGCGAAGTTCTTTGGAGGGCCATTTTCTCCTTTCCCTCTCACTATGCAACACCACCACAATCCACATACAACTGACTGACAGAATCCTGGGAAATTATCGATTTGTGTATTAGAAAGCGCCCTCTAGTGGGAATCTCCTGTACAATGCGGAAGTAAACAAACACACGTGGTAAAATGTAAACAATACGATAAAAACGTGTGGTACTAACAATAGTTTTAGTGGGCATCATTTGTATGTATGTTTATTATTTGTAGCTGACGGTGATTGGGTATGTTTGAGTACGTGCAATACATCTAGTGCTCGCTGGCGCACACGTTACAGCACGAATTATTTGTAAAGGGCGATTATTAAGGGGGAATCATTTTTCTAACATGTGCCAGATATTGACACTATATATCTGGTACTGTCACGCCTCCCATTCGGGTGTTTTGGGCTGGAACGTGCCTTATAATAAGTGAGAGGAAATATTGAAAAACTACAGGAAAAATGCATTGAGTGTGGATGATGGAATGGGTATATATGTAATTATAATGGGACCGCCTAGTCATTCTCAACAGGAACCTAGATAGACCCAAAAAGATCCTACTATGGCATTATAAAAATGCACCACATCAAAAATAATGAGACATATAGATTTGTTTAAACATGTTTCTTTTTTTAAAGGTTTATTCAGTTCATTATTTACAAATATTTACAGAACAATACATACATGTATTAACACAATAATCATACATTCAAAAGCAATGTACATTATAATACTAAATGTATATATATATGTATATGAATTGAATTAAGATTTCAAAATATTTTCAATTTTCCTAAAGAACAAAGTATTATTGTTATGTTTAGAATATTCAATCATAATTGTTATTTCACTTTTCATTATATCAACATAGTTCCGTCTGTTTTCACTGATAATATAAGATATAGAAAACCCAATTTAATTATACTGAACAACAAATTGATATCTCGATATTCAAAATAATCTATCTTGTAACCTAACACAGAGAGTCTATTAATATTCTTATTTATTCCAGAGTGTCTGAGTATATGGATAATTGTTTGCCAAAAAGGTACCACGCTGGTGCA
Organism: Archivesica marissinica; assembly: GCA_014843695.1. Taxonomy (NCBI): domain Eukaryota; kingdom Metazoa; phylum Mollusca; class Bivalvia; order Venerida; family Vesicomyidae; genus Archivesica; species Archivesica marissinica. The sequence continues at coordinate 59,106,151 of CM026387.1, forward strand.
AGATATGAACAAAATGTTCATATGTATCAACACAGTTACAGGTTGTCCGCTTAGCGCAGTGGTTAGCTCGCTCGCTTCTCACCAATGCAACCCGGGTTCGATCCTCGGACCGGGAAGTATGTGAGATGGTACGGTGGTTGCCAGATCGGACAGGTGGGTTTTCTCCGGGTACTACGGTTTCCTCCCACACGAATGACCACAGTTACGCCCTCATCCGAGCCAACGAGAGTGATTAATATAAGTTGTTAAAACTTGATTCGCAATCGTTGTAAAATAAATAAAGTTTAAACAAACAAACAAACAAAAACACAGTTACATAACAAAACAGTTTGGAGAATTTGTTAATTTCCATTTGAATAAATGATCTCTTGTTGGTAAGATAGTGTGTGTGTTTTATGTTTATTTATCGTCGCTGTATACCGGTTACCCATATGAGCGACGCCTCCTGAAGAGATTAGTTATTTTAGATTTTGGAGGATAGTGCATGATACAGACAGAGACCCATTCCATAATCTCCTCTGGTTCTTTTACGTGCACGGTGTAAAGCACTGACACGAGACCTCGGTTTAACGTCCCATCTGAAAGACTGTTAATTTTATTAGGGTCAGACGAGGGATCGAACCTGCGATCCCAGTCCAGCGTGTTACCACTGGACTACAGATCCGTCTGTTGGTAAGATATTGTTATTAGTTTGTATTTATATTGCTTGTATCTGTTATCTATGCTGCTTTGAAGCGTTGTGTAAAAGTGTGACCACTGAACATGTAATGAGAGTGTATGTTCCCAGTAAGCGTGTATATATGGTGTGGATGTTCTGTTTTTGAGAAAATAATTGTAAATATCATTGTTTGTCATATTGTTGAAGTTATGTCTAATATTAGGTAACGGTTTAAGCATCGTCTTAACGTGTGTTTTCAAAGATTCATCAGCTTTCATAGCAGTTGTCCATATTTGCAAAATTGATTTTCTAATTATGTTTAATTATGATATCCAGTTGGTTTCATTGAATAGTTTATTTAAAATGAATGGTTCGTCTATAACGCCATTTCTGTCAATTATGTCATTAACGAAAAATATATCCGAGTTAATCCAGTTTTTGAATATTAGGCACTTGGTGTATTTAATCGCTCTGTTACCCCATATTAGTTGTGTGCGTATGTCAAAGAAATTCCTATAGGTGGTTTGTAATCGGAATTATTAATAGTTATCCAAGATTTAAGTAATTCTTGGTAAGATTTAGGGAGACGTTTGAAAGAGTTTGGTAGGCATTTGGTAGAGTCTATATTCATATAAAATACTAAAAAATTGGATCCAAACCTATCTAGATGATATCTTGGGATAAGTGTCCAATGTGCTTGTTCCGTATTTAGTAGGGATTTCCAATGTGCTTGTTCCGTATTTAGTACGGATTTCCAATGTGCTTGTTCCGTATTTAGTAGGGATTTCCAATGTGCTTGTTCCATATTTAGTACGGATTTCCAATGTGCTTGTTCCGTATTTAGTAGGGATTTCCAATGTGCTTGTTCGCGTATTTAGTAGGGATTTCCAATGTGCTTGTTCCGTATTTAGTAGGGATTTACAATGTGCTTGTTCCGTATTTAGTAGGGATTTCCAATGTGCTTGTTCCGTAGTTAGTAGGGATTTCCAATGTGCTTGTTCCGTAGTTAGTAGGGATTTCCAATGTGCTTGTTCCGTATTGTGGGTTTCTTAGTAGGGATTTCCAATGTGCTTGTTCCGTATTTAGTAGGGATTTCCAATGTGCTTGTTCCGTACTTAGTAGGGATTTCCAATGTGCTTGTTCCGTATTTAGTAGGGATTTCCAATGTTCTTGTTCCGTATTTAGTAGGGATTTCCAATGTGCTTGTTCCGTATTTAGTAGGGATTTCACCCATTTTATTTTTAACATAATTATTACAATAGGAGTGTAGATCTATCATATTAAGCCCACCGTTTGTGCATGTATTAATTAAAGTGCTTCTTTTATTTCCCGTTTATAATTCCAAAGATATTGGTAGAACATTAGATTTACTTCATTTAGTTTATTCATAGGTACGTACGATGATTGCATAATATATGTGAATTTTGGTAGTAGGATGGATTTAATTACGGTTATTTTTCCATACATGGTTAAATTTCTTTTTTTTCCAAATGTTAGTGGTTTTTTGTGCAATTTTCGATTTTTATATCCCAATTAAATTGTTCACACAAACATGTTTCTATAACTTTAACAATATGATTAATAAAATAATATATGAAAATGTATGCATATACATGTATATATTTAATATTCATTACCAGATGTATTTATATTTGTCTTTGCCATAGTTGTTTGTGTTTGTAAATGGCCAAAGGCAACTTGTTTGCTGATTATGCCTATAAAGTTGAATTGAAATTAAAATAAACTATTAATTTTGAATAAGCAATTGAATAGATTAGAGGTGCACGTTTTGTTATTCAGACGTTCGTTGCCGTAGATAAGATTGCTATAGGTTAACTCTTTCACCGCCAATGTCGCATAAAAGCGACTTTGTAAAAATGTAGAGAACCCGATCAGACAGAACAGAACATGCCGTCTGATCAGGCTATTTGCTGATTGCTCTTCAGACAGTGGAGCTGAAGCACCTGTCCGAATAGCAAACAACATAGATCCTGATCAGACGCTAGGACATGGTCAGTTATCTGGGTAAGTTTGGTTAATGTTGAAATAGTTGCGACAGTATAATAAGTAATGGCTTGACGTTTCAATTTCTCCGCATGCACAGTTCGGGTTGTTCACGATAGATTTACGGGAAAGGTCGTACCATAATGAGCTACAGCCAAGGCGTATACGAATTACGTGATTGGTACGCCATTATTTGTGATTCAACATTCAATATCTTTATTAAGTAATGTAAACATAAACTGTTTCTTCTTACATGATCAACTATATATATATATATATATGTGTGTGGAGTCGTTTGATAGCGCGTTCGCTTCAGGTGCGAAAGGCACGGAGTTCGAGCCCGCTGGAGCCGTTACGAGTGTTCCTTTAGGCAAGGCATTTAAATTCCACATTGCCTCTTCTCTCTCCCTCGTGTCGATGGATTCCATCAGGAATGAGGTCGAGAGAGTGATTAATATATGTTGTAAGAACTTGTTTCACAATCGAGCTAAAATAAATTTGTAAAACTAAAATATCAAATATATAAACAATTAAACATTTAAGTTATCAACATGACAATAGTTTTGATACTCTTCAGAAATGGAGGAAATAAAGATGACATATATGATACTGTATATAACATGACCTAGATTGTACATATAAGTAATAATTATGCTACATAAACAACCAGAGCAGTGAACAACAAGATTTAAACTTTATTTATTTTACAACGATTGCGAAGCAAGTTCTAACAACTTATAGTAATCACTCTGGTTGGCGCGGATGAAAGCGTATATGTGGTCATTCGTGTGGGAGGAAACCGGAATACCCGGAGAAAACTCACCTGTCCGATGTGGCGACCACCGTACCATCTCACAAAGGTTAAAGCAACAACATATAGTAGGCTTTATATAGAGTGGAAAATACAGACGGATCTGTAGTCCAGTGGTAACACGCTGAACTGGTAATCCAGGGGTCGCAGGTTCGATCCCCTGTCTGACCATAATAAAATTAACAGTCTTTCAGATGGGACGTTAAACCGAGGTCTCGTGTCGGTGCTTTACACCGTGCACGTAAAAGAACCAGAGGAGACTCTGGAATGGGTCTCTGTCTGTATCATTGCACTATCCTCTAAAAATCTAAAATGACTAATCTCTTCAGGAGGCGTCGCTCATATGGGCAACCGGTAGCGACAGTAAATAAACGTAAAACACAAGAGTGGACAATGTGGCTGGGTTGGTCGGGAACACAGGGATTCGGCACGTTTGGGGGTACTAGTATATATATTTAAGTACCCCCAAACGTGCCGAATCCCTGTGGTCGGGAAATGGACATGCTGCATCATAAAAGAGACACTGAGGCAGGGTGCATTCTGAGTGGCGATGATGTGCGGGAGTGGGTAGCTTGGGGTTAGCCACTAAAATATGTTGCTATCTTACTGTGGTTGATCACATATTGGTGAGAAAGGTGGACGAGTATATAGGTCTGCCCACCAGAAGGCACTCATCTGTTGAGGCTTATATATATAAAGTTTATTATTATAAACACATAATTTGAAATTAAATTAAATAAATAAAACAATTTGACGGCAAACGGGCGCGGCTAAAGGGCAAAAGAACGGGGGCTGAAGGGGACAGGGTGGGGTGCCATGCCATTCCGCTATGGAAAAAACCTTGTATATTGTCACAATTATTTAAAGTTATATTCTTGTAGAAACAAGCCAGACCAAATGTTCAGTGAATATATAGCATACAATGTAACATAAGAAAGTCCCGTTTTTTATTCCCGTAATTTTGTTAAAACATGCCAAAAGTGATTCATTTCATTGCTGTAAATATTGTAATGTAAATAATGTTGAAAATGAATATCATTTCTTATTAATGTGTCGTCTTTATATAGAAAATTAAGAAATAACGTTTTACCTAGATACTTTTGTTCATTGCCAAATCTAAATACATTTATAAACAATTGTAAGAATAAATTAATATATCTTTGTTAAACAAAACAGCTACATTCATATATCTGGCAAACAATATTCGTTCCGAAGCCGTGTATTATGATCGATTTGTGTACGACTGTTGTTTGTGCTTGTTTATTGTTAAATGTAAGTTTATTACGTTTCTCCTGTTCGTTTATTGTTATGTTGGAATTGGCAAAAAACAAACTGATTTGTTTATGCTGAATTAACTTTCAACTGAATTGAATTAACGGTAATTAACAAATTAGTTGAAGATGCTGACAATTAAACAAGCAAGAAATTAAACCATTTACATAAACAGACGGATATGTAGCCCAGTGGTAACACGCTGGACTGGTAATCCAGGGATCGCAGGTTCGATCTCCCGTCTGACCCTAATAAAATTAACAGGCGTTCAGGTGGGACGTTAAACCGAGGTCTCGTGTCGGTGCTTTACATCGTGCACGTAAAAGAACCAGAGGAGATTCTGGAATGGGTCTCTGTCTGTATCATGCACTATCCTCCAAAAATCTAAAATAACTAATCTCTTCATATGGGCAACCGGTAGCGACGATAAATAAGCGTAAAAAAACACACAAAAACAAAACAAAACATTTACATGAGAACCAAACCCGGATAATATTAGTTATTTAACTGCAACTAAAACACACTATAAGGGTATGTGTATAAAAAGCTACAGTAATGTTAGTTACATATAGCTTATATTACGAGACCTTCCGTGATTGGTCATGTATGTTCACACTGGAGCATGTTCGTACAAAGTCATGCTGTTGTGGAGAAGACCACCCACAGTTCCTGGGTAGAAGCCAGTACTCAAATCTCCAACATCTGCAAGGGACTGACAACTTTCTCACATATCATCTAATTACTAGTACTTGCCCTAGATATGGAGCGAACCTGGTGGTGGCGGTGAAAGGCGAGTTCTAGCAACGGCGTGCTTACTAGTCCACTCGACCAAGTGTAACTAGTTGGACTAGTATTGCAGATGTGTTGTTGTTCAAGATGTTTGCACTACTTAAGAGTTCCCCATATCTATGACTCGCCAATGTATAAGGTACGCAAGCACATGTTGGCGTTGTTTACATTTATATGCCCTGGTAAACAGCCACGGTTAGGTATTTCTACAATGTGTGTGGCTCAATCGATAGCTCGACGAGCAAGAGAGTGGACTACAATGCGTGTGGCTCAATCGATAGCTCGACGAGCAAGAGTGTGGTCTACAATGTGTGTGGCTCAATCGATAGCTCGACGAGCAAGAGTGTGGACTACAATGCGTGTGGCTCAATCGATAGCTCGACGAGCAAGAGAGTGGTCTACAATATGTGTGGCTCAATCGATAGCTCGATGAGCAAGAGTGTGGTCTACAATGTGTGTGGCTCAATCGATAGCTCGACGAGCAAGAGAGTGGACTACAATGCGTGTGGCTCAATCGATAGCTCGACGAGCAAGAGAGTGGACTACAATGTTTGTGGCTCAATCGATAGCTCGACGAGCAAGAGAGTGGACTACAATGCTTGTGGCTCAATCGATAGCTCGACGAGCAAGAGAGTGGTCTACAATGTTTGTGGCTCAATCGATAGCTCGACGAGCAAGAGTGCGGACTACAATGCTTGTGGCTCAATCGATAGCTCGACGAGCAAGAGAGTGGTCTACAATGCTTGTGGCTCAATCGATAGCTCGACGAGCAAGAGTGCGGACTACAATGCTTGTGGCTCAATCGATAGCTCGACGAGCAAGAGTGTGGTCTACAATGCGTGTGGCTCAATCGATAGCTCGACGAGCAAGAGTGCGGACTACAATGCTTGTGGCTCAATCGATAGCTCGACGAGCAAGAGTGTGGTCTACAATGCTTGTGGCTCAATCGATAGCTCGACGAGCAAGAGTGTGGTCTACAATGCGTGTGGCTCAATCGATAGCTCGACGAGCAAGAGTGTGGTCTACAATGCTTGTGGCTCAATCGATAGCTCGACGAGCAAGAGAGTGGTCTACAATGCTTGTGGCTCAATCGATAGCTCGACGAGCAAGAGTGTGGTCTACAATGCTTGTGGCTCAATCGATAGCTCGACGAGCAAGAGAGTGGTCTACAATGCTTGTGGCTCAATCGATAGCTCGACGAGCAAGAGTGTGGACTACAATGCGTGTGGCTCAATCGATAGCTCGACGAGCAAGAGAGTGGACTACAATGTTTGTGGCTCAATCGATAGCTCGACGAGCAAGAGTGCGGACTACAATGCTTGTGGCTCAATCGATAGCTCGACGAGCAAGAGTGTGGTCTACAATGCGTGTGGCTCAATCGATAGCTCGACGAGCAAGAGTGCGGACTACAATGCTTGTGGCTCAATCGATAGCTCGACGAGCAAGAGTGTGGTCTACAATGATTGTGGCTCAATCGATAGCTCGACGAGCAAGAGAGTGGACTACAATGCGTGTGGCTCAATCGATAGCTCGACGAGCAAGAGAGTGGACTACAATGTTTGTGGCTCAATCGATAGCTCGACGAGCAAGAGTGCGGACTACAATGCTTGTGGCTCAATCGATAGCTCGACGAGCAAGAGTGTGGTCTACAATGCGTGTGGCTCAATCGATAGCTCGACGAGCAAGAGTGCGGACTACAATGCTTGTGGCTCAATCGATAGCTCGACGAGCAAGAGTGTGGACTACAATGCTTGTGGCTCAATCGATAGCTCGACGAGCAAGAGTGCGGACTACAATGCTTGTGGCTCAATCGATAGCTCGACGAGCAAGAGTGTGGTCTACAATGCGTGTGGCTCAATCGATAGCTCGACGAGCAAGAGTGCGGACTACAATGCTTGTGGCTCAATCGATAGCTCGACGAGCAAGAGTGTGGTCTACAATGCGTGTGGCTCAATCGATAGCTCGACGAGCAAGAGAGTGGTCTACAATGCTTGTGGCTCAATCGATAGCTCGACGAGCAAGAGTGTGGTCTACAATGCTTGTGGCTCAATCGATAGCTCGACGAGCAAGAGTGTGGACTACAATGCTTGTGGCTCAATCGATAGCTCGACGAGCAAGAGAGTGGTCTACAATGTTTGTGGCTCAATCGATAGCTCGACGAGCAAGAGTGTGGTCTACAATGCTTGTGGCTCAATCGATAGCTCGACGAGCAAGAGAGTGGATTACAATGCTTGTGGCTCAATCGATAGCTCGACGAGCAAGAGAGTGGAATACAATGCGTGTGGCTCAATCGATAGCTCGACGAGCAAGAGAGTGGACTACAGTGCTTGTGGCTCAATCGATAGCTCGACGAGCAAGAGTGCGGACTACAATGCTTGTGGCTCAATCGATAGCTCGACGAGCAAGAGTGTGGTCTACAATGCTTGTGGCTCAATCGATAGCTCGACGAGCAAGAGTGTGGTCTACAATGCGTGTGGCTCAATCGATAGCTCGACGAGCAAGAGTGTGGTCTACAATGCTTGTGGCTCAATCGATAGCTCGACGAGCAAGAGAGTGGTCTACAATGCTTGTGGCTCAATCGATAGCTCGACGAGCAAGAGTGTGGACTACAATGCTTGTGGCTCAATCGATAGCTCGACGAGCAAGAGTGTGGTCTACAATGCTTGTGGCTCAATCGATAGCTCGACGAGCAAGAGTGTGGTCTACAATGCTTGTGGCTCAATCGATAGCTCGACGAGCAAGAGAGTGGTCTACAATGCTTGTGGCTCAATCGATAGCTCGACGAGCAAGAGTGTGGTCTACAATGCTTGTGGCTCAATCGATAGCTCGACGAGCAAGAGTGTGGACTACAATGCTTGTGGCTCAATCGATAGCTCGACGAGCAAGAGAGTGGTCTACAATGTTTGTGGCTCAATCGATAGCTCGACGAGCAAGAGTGTGGTCTACAATGCTTGTGGCTCAATCGATAGCTCGACGAGCAAGAGAGTGGACTACAATGTTTGTGGCTCAATCGATAGCTCGACGAGCAAGAGTGCGGACTACAATGCTTGTGGCTCAATCGATAGCTCGACGAGCAAGAGAGTGGTCTACAATGCTTGTGGCTCAATCGATAGCTCGACGAGCAAGAGTGCGGACTACAATGCTTGTGGCTCAATCGATAGCTCGACGAGCAAGAGTGTGGTCTACAATGCGTGTGGCTCAATCGATAGCTCGACGAGCAAGAGTGCGGACTACAATGCTTGTGGCTCAATCGATAGCTCGACGAGCAAGAGTGTGGTCTACAATGCTTGTGGCTCAATCGATAGCTCGACGAGCAAGAGTGTGGTCTACAATGCTTGTGGCTCAATCGATAGCTCGACGAGCAAGAGTGTGGTCTACAATGCTTGTGGCTCAATCGATAGCTCGACGAGCAAGAGAGTGGTCTACAATGCTTGTGGCTCAATCGATAGCTCGACGAGCAAGAGTGTGGTCTACAATGCTTGTGGCTCAATCGATAGCTCGACGAGCAAGAGTGTGGTCTACAATGCTTGTGGCTCAATCGATAGCTCGACGAGCAAGAGTGTGGACTACAATGCTTGTGGCTCAATCGATAGCTCGACGAGCAAGAGAGTGGACTACAATGCTTGTGGCTCAATCGATAGCTCGACGAGCAAGAGAGTGGACTACAATGTTTGTGGCTCAATCGATAGCTCGACGAGCAAGAGTGCGGACTACAATGCTTGTGGCTCAATCGATAGCTCGACGAGCAAGAGTGTGGTCTACAATGCGTGTGGCTCAATCGATAGCTCGACGAGCAAGAGTGTGGACTACAATGCTTGTGGCTCAATCGATAGCTCGACGAGCAAGAGTGTGGACTACAATGCTTGTGGCTCAATCGATAGCTCGACGAGCAAGAGTGTGGACTACAATGCTTGTGGCTCAATCGATAGCTCGACGAGCAAGAGTGTGGTCTACAATGCTTGTGGCTCAATCGATAGCTCGACGAGCAAGAGTGTGGACTACAATGCTTGTGGCTCAATCGATAGCTCGACGAGCAAGAGTGTGGTCTACAATGCTTGTGGCTCAATCGATAGCTCGACGAGCAAGAGTGTGGTCTACAATGCTTGTGGCTCAATCGATAGCTCGACGAGCAAGAGTGTGGTCTACAATGCTTGTGGCTCAATCGATAGCTCGACGAGCAAGAGTGTGGACTACAATGCTTGTGGCTCAATCGATAGCTCGACGAGCAAGAGAGTGGTCTACAATGTTTGTGGCTCAATCGATAGCTCGACGAGCAAGAGTGTGGTCTACAATGCTTGTGGCTCAATCGATAGCTCGACGAGCAAGAGTGTGGTCTACAATGCTTGTGGCTCAATCGATAGCTCGACGAGCAAGAGTGTGGACTACAATGCTTGTGGCTCAATCGATAGCTCGACGAGCAAGAGAGTGGACTACAATGCTTGTGGCTCAATCGATAGCTCGACGAGCAAGAGTGTGGTCTACAATGCTTGTGGCTCAATCGATAGCTCGACGAGCAAGAGTGTGGTCTACAATGCTTGTGGCTCAATCGATAGCTCGACGAGCAAGAGTGTGGACTACAATGCGTGTGGCTCAATCGATAGCTCGACGAGCAAGAGTGTGGTCTACAATGCTTGTGGCTCAATCGATAGCTCGACGAGCAAGAGTGTGGACTACAATGCTTGTGGCTCAATCGATAGCTCGACGAGCAAGAGTGTGGTCTACAATGCTTGTGGCTCAATCGATAGCTCGACGAGCAAGAGTGTGGTCTACAATGCTTGTGGCTCAATCGATAGCTCGACGAGCAAGAGTGTGGTCTACAATGCTTGTGGCTCAATCGATAGCTCGACGAGCAAGAGAGTGGTCTACAATGCTTGTGGCTCAATCGATAGCTCGACGAGCAAGAGTGTGGTCTACAATGCTTGTGGCTCAATCGATAGCTCGACGAGCAAGAGAGTGGACTACAATGCTTGTGGCTCAATCGATAGCTCGACGAGCAAGAGTGTGGACTACAATGCGTGTGGCTCAATCGATAGCTCGACGAGCAAGAGTGTGGACTACAATGCTTGTGGCTCAATCGATAGCTCGACGAGCAAGAGTGTGGACTACAATGCTTGTGGCTCAATCGATAGCTCGACGAGCAAGAGTGTGGTCTACAATGCTTGTGGCTCAATCGATAGCTCGACGAGCAAGAGTGTGGACTACAATGCTTGTGGCTCAATCGATAGCTCGACGAGCAAGAGTGTGGTCTACAATGCTTGTGGCTCAATCGATAGCTCGACGAGCAAGAGTGTGGTCTACAATGCTTGTGGCTCAATCGATAGCTCGACGAGCAAGAGAGTGGTCTACAATGCTTGTGGCTCAATCGATAGCTCGACGAGCAAGAGTGTGGTCTACAATGCTTGTGGCTCAATCGATAGCTCGACGAGCAAGAGTGTGGACTACAATGCTTGTGGCTCAATCGATAGCTCGACGAGCAAGAGAGTGGTCTACAATGTTTGTGGCTCAATCGATAGCTCGACGAGCAAGAGTGTGGTCTACAATGCTTGTGGCTCAATCGATAGCTCGACGAGCAAGAGTGTGGTCTACAATGCTTGTGGCTCAATCGATAGCTCGACGAGCAAGAGAGTGGACTACAATGCTTGTGGCTCAATCGATAGCTCGACGAGCAAGAGAGTGGACTACAATGCTTGTGGCTCAATCGATAGCTCGACGAGCAAGAGAGTGGACTACAATGCTTGTGGCTCAATCGATAGCTCGACGAGCAAGAGCGTGGACTACAATGTTGTGGCTCAATCGATAGCTCGACGAGCAAGAGTGTGGACTACAATGTTTGTGGCTCAATCGATAGCTCGACGAGCAAGAGTGCGGACTACAATGCTTGTGGCTCAATCGATAGCTCGACGAGCAAGAGTGTGGACTACAATGCTTGTGGCTCAATCGATAGCTCGACGAGCAAGAGCGTGGACTACAATGATTGTGGCTCAATCGATAGCTCGACGAGCAAGAGTGTGGACTACAATGTTTGTGGCTCAATCGATAGCTCGACGAGCAAGAGTGTGGACTACAATGCTTGTGGCTCAATCGATAGCTCGACGAGCAAGAGAGTGGACTACAATGCTTGTGGCTCTTACCACGCTGTACATAATACACATAACAACATATGCGTAGAATATAATTATACATTTATATGCATTTAGAATATAATTATACATTTATATGCATTTAGAATATAATTATACATTTATATGCATTTAGAATATAATTATACATTTATATGCATTTAGAATATAATTATACATTTATATGCATTTAGAATATAATGTTTCAGCCAACAAACGGCGGACGATATACTTTCTGTTGTGAAATTGTTTAAATAATTTGAATTACCCCATGTGGATTGAAAATATACTGAGTCAAAAAAGAAACGATACCTGGTGTTTATGTGTCTATAATTTCAACATTTATTAAGAAAATTCTTTGAAAATTCATAAGATGATAGTCCAACATGTTTGAAAGAGGAGCACATAAAGCATAATGAGCCTCCGAAACTGTCTGCTGCGTGATGACGTAATTCGTCGGACAGGGGTCTAATGGAGTTTTCACACAGACGTCAATACCGAGTATGGGCACCATTTGCGTTTCTCACTGCAATGCACCGCCGTCGCATCGAACGGAAGAGTGTCTGAATCTCTTGCTGGTCAATATTTGTCCACTCCTGATGCAAAACATCCCTCAGTTGGTTTAACGTTACCGTCTGACGTCGTCTGACGCGGCGGTCTAACGTATCCCACAAATGTTCTATGGGTGACAAGTCTGGTGACAAAGCAGGCCACGGCAGGGTTTCAATATTGTTCTGCTCCAATAATGTGGTGGAAATCCGAGCAGTATGACACCTGGCGTTGTCCTGTTGGAACAGTGTGACGTTTCTGTTGGCGTTAAAGAACGGCACAACAACTGGCGCAAGGATCTCATCACAGTACCGCTGTGCGTTTAGGTTCCCGTCCACCACTAACAGTTCAGTGCGACTGCCGAAAGTGATACCGCCCAACGCCATAATGCTTCCGCCCCCGAACAGATCGACCTGACGTACACATGCGTCGGCGTAACGTTCACCGCGCCTGCGATATACCCGCTCTCTGCCATCCGCTCGACGCAAACAGAACCGCGATTCATCGCTAAACATCACCGAATTCCACTGTAACCGAGTCCAGCGAGCACGTTCCGTCGTCCATTCCCGCCGTACGTCACGGTGACGTCGTGTCAGGATGGGTCCAACGTATGGCCGATAGGCACGAATGCCACGTTCACCGAGCCGGTTCCTGACTGTTTGTGCACTGATGCGATTGTTGGTCATCCCAGGAGTAACGGCAGCTGTGTGCGTAGCAGGTAAGAACCGGTCACGTAAATGTGACGGTCCTGTTCACGCGTCGTCACACGTGGTCGACCAGATCTTGGACGGTCGTCCATCGATCCATGTGTTCGATAACGTCGAAGTAGACGTGTTATCGTGATCCGCGTAACCCCGAGTCGATTTGCAACGTCACGCTGACGTAAACCGCCGTCAATCATGCCAATGGCACGCATTCTCTGATTGCGGTTTAGCTTAGGCATTTTATTAGAGGTAACAATGGGTATGTAAGGTGTTTTTCCTCGATGATAATGCAATACCAGTACAATAAACCGGTTTTCCAATGTGTACATGAATAGGAAGTTGTCTTTGTTGAGGAGCACGTGCAAATCGGAAATTCGGCGTTCCAGGATTATCGGGTGTTTATTTACCTGTGTTTATGGTTGGCTGACGTTGCAATAAGATACCCGATACTGATACGTAATAATATATTAAACCTTTCTATGGTTTTATCCGTTTTACGTCTTTTTTAGTTTGGTATCGTTTCTTTTTTGACTCAGTATATATAAGACAAAATACAGATAAATGAATTGAAAATATATAAAAATTACTTATTGAACAAATAGAACGTAGAATCGATAAATGTGATTCGAAAGGGGAAAAAAGGATGTTACCATCGGAAAGACTGTTAATTAGGGTCAGACGGGGGATCGATCCTGCTATCCCAGGATCGAACATATGATCCCTGGATTACCAGTCCAGCGTGCTACACTGGACTACACATCCGTATATAATATGCAGGTTCCGTAAACGATTCGTAGTCCAGACCGTAGTGGTAACACGCTGGACTGGTAATACAGGGATCGCGGGTTCGATCCCCCGTCTGACCCTAATAAAATTAACAGTCTTTCAGATGGGACGTTAAATCGAGGTCTCGTGTCGGTGCTTTACACCGTGCACGTACAAGAACCAGAGGAGACCCTGGAATGGGTATGTCTGTCTGTATCATTGCGCTATCCTCCAACATCTAAAATGACTAATCTCTTCAGGAGGCGCCGCTCATATGGGCAACCGGTAGCGACGATAAATAAACGTAAAACACACGCACACAATGATTCGTATATCTACAAGGAGTGTTTAGAAACATGCGGCATAGTTGTCGCTAAGTTAAATACAATTTGATGGAAATGTGTTTTATAGAACATATTAGCTAAACATATAAACGAACATACACAGAGTAGTGCTATACTTATCGTGATGTATTGAAAGAAAACCAAATCACACATTTTGACAAAATGGGCTTGAAGTGAAAATAAGCATCATTGATTGGCCTGTCTATCTGTTATTAAGTGTAAAACCATTTTTTGTACGCAGTAGTGTGCGTCCGTTCACACGTACATGTATTTGACGAATATGACGAATACAAAGGCTGAACTAGCAGTATCTGAAAAGCTGTTTCATATATGACCACACAGTTCATACGTTATATGATTCCAGGTGATAAGTGTTTTACTACTTTCATAGGCTTCACAGGGCATATGTCTCGGTTTTGAATTTCAGTTTCGTAATTTATTAATTGTAGGGCAGTTTTTAAACTTTATAGAATGAGGTACATGCACGATTAGCATGGTCTGCATGGTTCTTAAATATAATGTACAGAATACTAACGTATATAGTGTGTTAAGTCTATTGAACGTCAATGTACTCGTCAATATAGTAAAGTGCGTGTGTGTGTTTTACGACTATTTATCGTCGCTACCGGTTGCCCTTATGAGCGACGCCTCCTGAAGAGATTAGTCATTTTAGATTTTTGGAGAATAGTGCAATGATACAGACAGAGACCCATTCCAGAATCTCCTCTGGTTCTTCTGTGTGCACGGTGTAAAGCACCGATACGATACCTCGGTTTAAAGTCTCATCTGAAATACTGTTAATTTTATTAGAGTCAGACGGGGGATCGAACCTGCGATCAATGGACTACCAATCCAACGTGTTACCACTGTACTACAGATCCGTCTGTAATCTATGATAATTATGTTTTAGTTTATAAATGTGTGTGCTAGGTTAGCTGTATCTATGCTCATAGCTAGAGCTTGTTAGCTCAGTCGGTAGAGCGTTTGTCCCTGCTAAAGATCAAGGGTTCGAACCCTGGGTTGGGTACATATCTTTTTCCTCTTGTGACATTTACTTGTTTTATTTATTTGCTATTATTTTTATAATAAATATTCGACACAAATAATCTTAAAATACAAAGTTTGTGATACTATGTTCATTCTAAAATAAACATAATTTACTTCTTTCCATGCCTCTTGCCTCGTTCGTTATATAGTTCAGTGTACGAACATATTTCCCGGAACATTGATGCTGTGCATCAACAATTCTGGAGGCGTCGACCCGATCAACCAGGCGACTTATTGCTTATAATACATTCTGGATTTACAACAGACGACACTTGTACAATCTACAAATATGTATATTGCTAGGAAAACTTGTTTGGTAATCACAAAACGATAAACAGCAGTATCTTTCATTCTACATAATGGTTTCTAGAGAAATTCGGAAGCATAACATTTAGCATATATGATTTTATTCCGTGTATAATCTTGCTGTTTAGGGAAATGCTATGATGTATTATTATTCACAATGACGATTGCATGCAGACGTTTCTCCTATCGGAGGTCAAGATTGGAACACAAAATTCAGACTGGCTGACAAGACGAAAATCATAATGTGTTGCCTTCTAGAACCATGACTAATATTTAATTAAATTTGACTCAGCGGGGTGTAGTGTTGACGTGAGTGTATTTGTTGTATTTTGTTATATTTGTGGTAGTTTACCTTGGCACGTCATTGGTGTGCAGAGTTTCCGGAGCACCTATTCGAATTAGCCTGTGTAGAATTCTTTAAAAATAGGCATTTGAATACCTGTGTGACGTTTATTATAGAGAATTGTTATGCTTCAGTTTCTGGATGTTTAAAATGGATAATTGAGCTAGTTTTGGACCTCGGTGATACTGCATGCTGCCGGTGCTGGAAATGCGAAGCTAACCGTATAACTTCGGAAAGCCATTTTGCAGGATGGACATTCAAATCACAGGGATTCGGCACGATTGGGGGTACTAGTATATATATTTAAGTATACAGGGATTCTACTCTGGGACGTCAGATTTCGCATCGATCAGTAAAATGGCCCTATCTGAAACAATTTTGTACAAATCTGTCCAAATATAACGCCTATCCCGAGTCTTTATATTGTTCTTCAAATAAAACACAACTTTAAGCTGCATGCATGTATACTTTGCAAACAATTGCCACAGACATTGGTCATAGAAAGTCACATTTCCATACTAGGACACGGGTTCTGTCAGCAACAACAAAAAATCTTCGACGGGAGAGTTTTAACAGTGAATAACATTATCAATAAAATGTGTTTCCACTAACGTGTAGGTTTATTCGGCAAAAATGTACGTCAAAAAGAGATTTCGGAGAATTTTTCAATTTGTTTTGAAAATTTCTAAAGCGGCGCAATTCGCGTTGAAATGAGCGTTCTGATTGGATTATTAGAATGTAACTAGATGTTTGTTTTTTTATATGAAGAATAATCATAATCCATCCGCCCTGTTGAACATCGCATAGTAGACATTGTGTTATGAAGTGCATTCTTAGTTCAGAAGCGACCGTGTGTTCCACTGTGTTATATTAAGATGTATCGCTGAGAAATTGGCCAATGCTTATCATGGTTTTATTTCGAGTAAGTTTAACCAAATTCCGGACATCTTAGCAATAAAACGTGGACATTACACGAACGTACCACGGAATGATTGATTTGTTTGTTTGTTGATTTTAAAGTCGCACCAACAGCGTAGGTCATACGGCTACTCTCCAGCTATTATTGGTGGAGGTAGACCCCAGTGCTCCCCAGAGCAGTATCGTAGGCACGAACGGGTACGCGTGTAGAATCCCTGACCTACCACAAGCCAGCTGGATACCTTTCTCACATGTCACTAACCACTGACCTACCACAAGCCACATGTCACTAACCACTGACCTACCACAAGCCACATGTCATTAACCACTGACCTACCACAAGCCACATGTCACTAACCACTGACCTACCACAAGCCACATGTCACTAACCACTGACCTACCACAAGCCACATGTCATTAACCACTGACCTACCACAAGCCACATGTCACTAACCACGACCTACCACAAGCCACATGTGTCATTAACCACTGACCTACCACAAGCCACATGTCATTAACCACTGACCTACCACAAGCCACATGTCATTAACCACTGACCTACCACAAGCCACATGTCACTAACCACTGACCTACCACAAGCCACATGTCATTAACCACTGACCTACCACAAGCCACATGTCACTGACCTACCACAAGCCACATGTCATTAACCACTGACCTACCACAAGCCACATGTCATTAACCACTGACCTACCACAAGGCACATGTCACTAACCACTGACCTACCACAAGCCAGCTGGATACCTTCCTCACATGTCATTAACCAAATTCCGGGCATCTTAGATATATAACATTATACGTTACACAAACTTACCAAGAAATTGACTATTTGGTTTGATTTTGGGGTTTAAAGTCGCACCAATATGTCATACGGCGATAGATTTTCAAACGTTGTCGCAATGACGGTCATTTTCAACATCGGACGGGAATTAGTTTACCTGAAGATCCAGACCAAGTGTAAACAAGATTGACCAAGTGGTTTAGGAGAAACTGAAACCGATCTTGAAAAGCGTTACACAATTCAAATGTCCATTTAGTTTTAATTTCATTATGTGTTGTTCTATTAGTTGTATTTCCAATAGGAACGTGTCATTGATTTACAGAAAGGGGTATCCGTCCGTGTGTACTGGTTAAACATAATTTAGTATTATACCTCACCTGACTACTCAATGCAAAATTACCATAGGCCAACAGTCAATAGTATTTTACTATTCACCTCGTAGATAAGATTGACCTGTCAATATGTTCGGTAATATTGGCTGCCTTTGCCTTCCAGTCTGAATCAGTAAAAACCTCATTGAGATATTGCTAAAAACAAAGCGTCTCTCTTAATAAGTAGACGCTTATAGAAAAAAACATAAACAGTTTCTAGATACTTACAGATTATATAAATAGTTGTACTGAGACAAGTCAACAGACGGATCTGTAGTCCAGTGGTCTTTCAGATGGGACGTCAAACCGAGGTCTCGTGTCGGTGCTTTACACCGTGCACGTAAAAGAACCAGAGGAGGCTCTGGATTGGGTCTCTTTCTGTATCATTGCACTATCCTCCAAAATCTAAAATGACTAATCTCTTCAGGAGACGTCGCTCATATGGGTAACCGGTAGCGACGATAAATAAACGTAAAACACACACACAAGTCATTTCGAATCTTGATTGTTTGATGTTTTATGTAACCATTTTTCATTTACCTGAGTTCGGTATCATAAAATGAATATTGCATTACTGACGCCTCGGTTAATATTCATATTCTCGGGGCGATATTTTTCATATTTCCCACTGAGGAATGCAATATTATTATATAATAACACTCGTAGTAAATTGAATATAAAGGACAGGGAATCATCCACGAACAAGTAACATAACGTAGACGAGTACCAGCATTGAACAACAACCTACTGTCAACTTTCGGGAAGTAATTCGTAATTAATGTTGCTAGAATCTGTGGCCCGACCCGTTTGCCTTTCTTTAATAATAATAATAATAATAATAATAATAAAGACTTTATTTAACATTTGTCATGTTTTGTATTCACATGTATATGTAAAACGAATCGAGCAATAAAATACGATTAAGCTAGGCAAAATTCAAGTTTGAAAATCTCGTCCAAAATGTTTTTGCCGGAAAAGAACACTACTTATACAAGTGTAAAATATTACACAGTCATAACATTGTAGAGTGGTTCAAGAGATGTAGAAACCGTGCAAGTAAAATTTACAACCCAGTTATGGTTTAAAGTGGCATAATGTTCAAATGAAAGTTAATGAATTTGACTGGTATGCAGTCGAATATGACGAAGAACACATGTGTAAAGTATAACACCAGTACACTAACAACACTGCTTTCTGAGAGTTATATACAGTCAAACCTGTGTTAGTGGTCACCTCTATTAAGCAGCCAACCTGTATTAAGCAGCCAGTTTCCAGATTCCCAATATGTTGTTTTATTATACATTTGACCTCTATTAAGCAGCCACCTGTGCTAAGCAGCCACTTTCTATGATTCCCTTGGCTGGCTGTTTAAGACAGGTTTGACTGTATATATAATATACATATTCAAGTCGTTATATATGTTTCTTCAATTGAAAAAACTATAGAAATATAACTATAATTCATATGTTTAAAGGTTAAACTTTATTTATTTTATAACTATTGAGGTACAAGTTCTAACAACTTATATTAATCACTCTCGTTGGCACGGATGAAAACGTAAATGTGGTCATTCGTGTGGAAGGAAACGCGCGGAATACCCGAAGAAAACTCACCTGTCTGATCTGGCGACCACCGTGCCATCTCACATACTGGGTCCGAGGATCGAACCCGGGTTGCATCGGTGAGAAGCGAGCGCGCTAACCACTGCGCTAATCGGACAGCCAGTGTAATTCATATGCACAGTTATTCAAGTGTTAGCCTTACTGACCAATCACTATTTACAAATAGGGCCTCCGTGGTCCAGCGGTTAAGATCGTTGATTTCAAATCGCTTGCCCGTCACCGCGGTTCCAACCCCACGATCCTTGTGAGTGTCGAATTCTTCCTATTTAGAAAGCTATCCAGCTGGCTTGCAGAGGATATATCGGTGGGTCTACCCGTCCGTGCCTGAGTGACTGCTCGGAGGGGGCACCCCTGATCTTAGGGTCGCCATATGAACTATATATGCGGTCGGTGCGACTTAAAACACAAGTAAAACACAAGATAATAAACGTATATCCATAAAGGGATATAATTTAGTTCATTAAAAAACCAGATAAGTTGTTGTCAAATCTTCACAATTGTGCTTCAAATGCTTCAAAATTATTTATATTCATATACATGTAGCGAGAATTTAAGACACTAATCGCGATTTCAGTGAATTCTCTCCTCAGAATATATTGGTCACGTTCAAACATGTGTATAGTCGTGATAGCGCAGTGGTAGTGCGTTCGCTTCAGGTGTAAAAGGCCCTGAGTTCGAGTCCCGCTGGAGCCGTTACGATTGCGCACTAGTTCCTACTCGTTGCACTTCAGTGTAATTTGTGGCATCCTTTGTGACAGAGGATACCCTGGAATTGGTCTCTATCTGTATCATTGCACTGTCCTCCAAAAATCTAAAATGACCAATCTCTTCAGGAGGCGTCGCTCGTATGGGCAACCGGTAGCGACGATAAATAAACGTAAAACACATACTCAGTGTGACTTCGTTTTTTAACAGGAATATAACGTTAACATATTTGTTATGGAGATGTATACGCCATTAGTATATATGCCAGATATAGCATATTTGTTATGGATATGTATAAGCCATTAGTATATATGCCAGATATAACATATTTGTTATGGATATGTATAAGCCATTAGTATATATGCCAGATATAACATATTTGTTATGGAGATGTATACGCCATTAGTATATATGCCAGATATAGCATATTTGTTATAGAGATGTATACGCCATTAGTATATATGCCAGATATAACATATTTGTTATGGAGATGTATACGCCATTAGTATATATGCCAGATATAACATATTTGTTATAGAGATGTATACGCCATTAGTATATATGCCAGATATAACATATTTATAACACCGTATACATACGTTACCAAATTTCAAGAGAACTGTATATCAGAATTGTGAATTGATAGACTGGACAAGTTGTCCAATTCATAAAAAATTACGACCAAAGCGTCGAATTCGGATATCACTGGGACAATAATGATATTATGTTGAATTCTATTGGACGAGTAACCAGCAGACATGCGTAATGAACGAGGCGTTATAAGGAATGTTGTCCAAGAGAGGCGTCTATTGGATGAAATGGGGTTTCCGTGGCCGAGTGTGGTTAAGGTAGTTGATTTCAAATCACTTACACCACCCGCGGTAGGTTCGAATCCTACTTGGTGTGTTGAATTCGTTCATGTGAGGACGCTATCCAGCGTACGGTCGGTGGTTCTACACTGGAATACTGCTCTGAGGGGCACTCGTGATCTTTCTTCCTCCACAAACATCAGACGGATCTGTAGTCCAGTGGTAACACGCTGGACTGGTAATCCAGGGATTGCAGGTTAGATCCCCATCTGACCCTAATAAAATTAACAGTCTTTCAGATGGGACGTTAAAGCGAGTTACGGTCTCGTGTCGGTGCTTTACATCGTGCACGTAAAAGAACCAGAGGAGATTCTGGAATGGGTCTCTGTCTGTATCATGCACTCTCGTTAAATAAAGTCTTTATTATTATTAATATTATTATTATTATTATCCTCCAAAATCTAAAATAACTAATCTCTTCAGGAGGCGTCGCTCATATGGGCAACCGGTAGCGACGATAAATAAACGTAAAACACTCCACAAACAATGGCCGGAGAGTGTATATACAGTGCACGTGTTACCTAGGCTGTTGGTGCGCCTTTAAACCCCAATAACAAACAAACTATTGGATGATTGACTGATCATCGAATCAAGCATATTCATTGATTGTGTGGTCATTGTGATTAGGGTGCCATACAGACTGGATTAGAACGACAACACTTAGAGAACGGGCATGGAAGGAAATGTGGACTAACGGGCACATATCATTACAATGTTCTGCCATTTTCGTCGAAGCAGCGTGGTATGTGTGTTTTACGCTTATTTATCGTCGCTACCGGTTGCCCATATGAGCGACGCCTCCTGAAGAGATTAGTCATTTTAGAGTTTGGAGGATAGTGCAATGATACAGAGAGAGAGACCCATTCCAGAGTCTCCTCTGGTTCTTTTACGTGCACGGTGTAAAGCACCGACACGAGACCTCGGTTTAACGTCCCATCTGAAAGACTGTTAATCTTATTAGGGTCAGACGGGGGATCGAACCTGCGATCCCTGGATTACCAGTCCAGCGTTTTACCACTGGACTACAGATCCTACTGTTCAAAACCATGACCTTAATCTTGCGCTGTGCAGATGTTGTAAAGTAACGGAAATCCTGCTCGACACTGTTGCTCAGCTTCGGATTTTCGTCAAATATTCATCAAAGCGAAGTAGACGCTTAGAGCAAGCGGTCTCTGAGGCAAATTCGACACGGTTAATATTCCAAAGTCGAACTTTCACATCTTCTGTGAAACAAGGTTGGTTGAAAAGCATACGCCTTTGTGTGAATTTCAAACTATGTATGAACCAATAGTAGAGGGTATTGATGCAATTGGGCTAGTTGAAACTTGGTTTAAAACATATGTATTCGTACATATCTATTGTATACAGAATGAAAATGGATTTAATCAAAAGCTTAAAGCGTATTGAGATTATCTCCATTACATATATAAATGTGTGCACTATAGGCGACTAAGACATAAACGTAGTATGTAGTAAGACAAAAATATATAATAAGTGTATGAAATTATAGCTAGATAAACGGGGAATGGGGTGGGGGGGGGGTAGAAAGATGAAATACCACATACAGTTTTCATGGTGTATCACTATGCAATCGCACCAGTCCCTGTTGTTTACAAACACATTGTTAGAAACGTTTAGACTTTTCTATGAATCTATGGACAGCTAAGACTATTATTTCATTATGTCCAGGTACCAAGGTAATATCACCAAATAGGATAACAGTTAGAGATATTGGACTGAGTTGAGAAATCGTGTTGACTAGTTCAATGCGTATATGATGGTATTTGTAACATTCAAAGAAATAATGATAAGTTGACTCAGCTTGGCCGCATGTGCATAGTGGGGAATCGATTATGTTTTTAGACCATCATCAAAAACTACAATTTGTTCTCAATCGGGCAAGTAATATTTGGCTCTTGCGTATACCAGAACAGTAGTAGTCGGGGATTGGACTGGCGTTTCTAGTTGAAACTTGATATACTAAAGCAGTCACTGATGCCTACGGTCTGTTGAAGAAATTCGAGACTCATTTTTCTTTATATATATCCAGATCATTTTGCACATTACCGGTATAACTAGCAGCATGCGTATGTTTTTTTACGTTTATTTATCGTCGCTACCGGTTGCCCATATGAGCGACGCCTCATGAAGAGATTAGTCATTTTAGATTTTTGGAGGACCTCCCTAGACATTATTCAGGCATATGAAATGGTAACACAAGTTCTACAGTCTTTGAAAATGAAACGAAAATGGTTCAATACGCAGGGATGTATTTATAGACGCATGTGTGGGCGCTATAGTTTGAGAAGTAATGTTCCCGGAGACACAACCGAAGGTATTATGAACGACCCATTTCCGTGCGATATAGCGGAGACACAACCGAAGGTATTATGAACGAGCCATTTCCCTGCGATACAGCGGAGACACAACCGAAGGTATTATGAACGTGCCATTTCCCTGCGATACAGCAGAGACACAACCGAAGGTATTATGAACGAGCCATTTCCCTGCGATATAGCGGAGACACACAACGAAGGTATTATGAACGAGCCATTTCCCTGCGATACAGCGGAGACACAACCGAAGGTATTATGAACGTGCCATTTCCCTGCGATAAGCGGAGACACAACCGAAGGTATTATGAACGTGCATTTCCCGCGATACAGCGGAGACACAACCGAAAGTATTATGAACGAGCCATTTCCCTGCGATACGCGGAGACACAACCGAAGGTATTATGAACGTGCCATTCCTGCGATACAGCGGAGACACAACCGAAGGTATTATGAATGAGCCATTTCCCTGCGATATAGCGGAGACACAACCGAAGGTATTATGAACGAGCCATTCCCTGCGGTACAGCGGAGACACAACTGAATGTATTATGAACGAGCCATTTCCCTGCGGTACAGTGGAGACACAACCGAAGGTATTATGAATGAGCCATTTCCCTGCGATACAGCGGAGACACAACCGAAGGTATTATGAACGAGCCATTTCCCTGCGGTACAGCGGAGACACAACCGAAGGTATTATGAACGAGCCATTTCCCTGCGATACAGCGGTTGAATTTAACACCATACAACAGCAGACAGGCTGTCTAGCATTATATCTTCTACCGGGAAATATTGACATGTTAGACATACCTACGGTCAACCATGACCACTGGTAGATTAACCAGATTTGGCTTGAATATTCACATGGATCGAGACATAAACACTGACTTGGTGATAAATGTGTTTGCAAGAAAAAATGAGCGTCAATTAGCCCTTCTATTTCGTATGTAGGCTTTTGAACAGCGTGTAATAGTCAATTAAAAAACAATTCCGACTGTTTATGAATATTTTGTGTAATATATGCCTTGCGTAGGTCCATTCATATATTGTAAAATATACGCCAAAAGTCACCTGAGACCATATAGCGGGACAAACATCTCCGGGGGATGCCCGGACTCCCTAAAATGATGCGTAATCCATATTTAGGCCTAGCTACGCGCCTGTTAGACCAGGAGTCTATTCAGGTCCTATCTGATCATATCAAGGGCGACATGTCCCAACCTAATATATTCTATCAGTAGATCAAATTGTGGAAACGGGCATGGACCAACACTGAAGAGAAAGCATCCACTATTGCTGAACCACAAGGGCGACATGTCCCAACCTAGTATATTCTATCATGAGATCAAATTGTGGAAACGAGCATGGGCCAACACTGAAGAGAAAGCATCCACTATTGCTGAACCACAAGGGCGACATGTCCCAACCTAGTATATTCTATCATGAGATCAAATTGTGGAAACGAGCATGGGCCAACACTGAAGAGAAAGCATCCACTATTGCTGAACCACAAGGGCGACATGTCCCAACCTAGTATATTCTATCATGAGATCAAATTGTGGAAACGAGCATGGGCCAACACTGAAGAGAAAGCATCCACTATTGCTGAACCACTGATTAGAACATGTAGATTCATGTATCGTAGCATAAGTACAAACTGTACATTATAGGTGTTAACACAGGGATCGTAGGTTCGATCCCCCGTCTGTCCCTAATGAAATTAACACTCTTTCAGATGGGACGTTAAACCGAGGTCTCGTGTCGGTGCTGTACACTGTGCTCGTAAAAGAACCAGATGAGACTCTGGAATGGGTCTCTGTCTGTATCATTGCACTATCCTCCAACAATCTAAAATGACTAATCTCTTCAGGAGGCGTCGCTCATATGGGCAACCGGTAGCGACAATAAATAAACGTATAAAAAAGGTGTTAACTTATGTGACGTCTGCAGGTGTGAAGCGGTCGAACTCCTCTCTTAAGTGCAGTAAGAAAGCACCCAGGTCCCCTATGGGTCAGGATTGCTTAGATGCGTTAATGGTGTTGTATATGGCACAATGACATGAAGAAATAATCAATAATGATGTACACTAGGAAATACCCTCGCAGAATGTTACTGAACAATCCAGTGTCTGGATACATATGTGGCTTCAGCTTTCCGACTTACATTTATATTTTCAATATTTGACACTCTTCGTAATTTACACTTTCTGATAAATTAAATTAAGAAAGAGATCTAAGCACATAAAGGTGTGGATTTCTATGATTTGAAACACCAGTCGTGTACCATTAAGCATTACCAGTGCACGCCATTTTAGATATAGTGGTGGAACCTTTGCTCGGCGTAAATCCTACATATCATGGCCTATAAATATAGTTAAATGCACTTGCCGTATATTATTATTTTCTTAAGTCGTGAATACAATTTTCAAAAAATTGTTGTTGAAAATGTTAACTTCATTACGCGACCATGCGCCTCAATAAAGCTATCGCAACGGCACCTGTTTCCATGGGGAACTAGATACTTTAGGGCACCATCTATGCACGGCGTACATGATTTTTTTAATTTATGCACGGGTAAATGTTGAATATATTATTTTGACTTAGTAACACCAATAACTAACAATATTACAACTCATAAGAAACGTTTTTTTCTGGTTATTTGTACATTTTTTCCAATTATGATACCTACCTAAAATGCTCATAAACCGCATCATTTCGGTGGAAACAATTTTCCCAACAAGTTGTCAGTTTATATTCGGCTACTGAACCAGTCAGGTGACAGTTGCATTAGGCTACCGAAACGCACAACGGAACGCTATTGAAACAATGCTTCACTTCTGTCAGTGAAAATAGGTTAAAACTATTTAATTATTTTAAATACGGATGTAAATGGAAAAAATACGACGAGCATAGGAATACGCCGAGCATAGGTTCCACCACTCTACACAATTCCATGCCCCACCCCCACCCCGCCCCACCACTCTAAGGAATATGTTAGTTTCCTAAGCATACCATGAACGTACCGGTATTCGGACGATACCCGAAGGTTTGAATGCGAATCACTTCTCGTCAGTCTCTTTTATATAAATGAAATAATATTACTATGCAAAGTGATCATTTGTTCCCATTTAATACGCTTGACTAACCGTTCAGGCTCAGATTGCATAACATCTTTTCAAATAAAACTACAATTTCACTCACATGTGAATTCAACATGGCGTCAAAAGGGCCTACGTTTCGGACAACAATCCAATGTCATGTACAAGAAATGTGTGTGTTGGTATTGTTACATGATTGATACAAAATGAAACAAATATTTCTTTGCATAGTTTAAACAATATTTTATTCAAGAATGGTACATAACATAGGAATAGTTGCAGCAGCACAATTAGGATTGGGAAAAAGTTACATTATTCGAATCCCTTTCCTTATATACAATTACATACACACACGTATTCTTCTATGACAGGTTACATTACAAGTATTGTTTAGTATATGTTTTCTAATGCTATAAAACAAGTTAAAGCACAAGAAGGAAATAAAACATGCAACAAAAACGTTCGGAAATTTACGATTTTGTTGGAATCTTTCTCTTTGATATAAAAGGAAGAGACAAAGAGAAACTGAATTAAAAAAACATGTGATTTTGCTGCACCGGATACCCCCCCCCCCAACATTTCCAGATCGTGACCATATTGGAATCTTACTGTCGCTGCTATATATTGCTGTACTGTTACGATAACACATTTATTTTGTTCAAAAGGCAGATTGTTGTTTCCTGATAAATGTTCAGCTGTTAATACACACGGGAGATGTGTGAACATATTTTGTCTAAGAAGTGTGAAGTTTGTACAATGCAGTAAGAAGTGGCTAACTGTTTCAACTTGGCCACACGAACACAGCGGGGAGTCGATTAATGACCGACGAGTTAGTTTATAGTTTTAATCTTTATTAAAGTCTCATCTATCTATGTACATACATGTAATGCAAACACAAATGTAAATAATCAAATTAAAAGTACATAGCCATTCTGAATAGAATTATAAGAGACATATTGCAACAAAACATATCACATTATAAAATCCCACACTACTATTAGTTAATGCTTATTTACATTCTAAAGCCAAGAAACAGTTGCTAATTTATATTTAAATACGAAATAAAACAAAATGATATAAAACACTGAATAGAAAAACAAGCACTAGTGCGCTATTAAGAAATATCTTACAAAATCAGTTATCACCCAGGATCAGATCGAGAATGACCTAATTAGCAGCTGCTTCTTGTAGTCTGTAAACATCATAGATATATAGTAATTAACACAAAAAGGGCATTATTTACAAAGGTAAAAGTAACGACGCTGTAGTATATTAAAACAGGTTTTGGCACAAAGTCTTATCACTGATTGATTACTGAATAGAAATAGAAATAATTGATCACGTTTTGTCATATTACAGAAATTATGGTCAGCTAATATTGCCTTCTGCAATAGTAAAGTGCTTAGATCATTATATATGGCACATTCCAATAAAACGTGATGTTCATCTTCTATCACATTGCAAAAAGGACATTTACGATCGTCTAATCTTAAATTCTCATACCTTCCGGTTTCTATACGGATTGGTGCAACACCGCATCTAAATTTACTAAATGCCGACCTGTGTCATGTAGGTAAACTCATTTTACAATATTCCTCAGGTTCAAATACATGCTTAAACTTACAATACGTTCTTAATTTGTTACGACATCGTCCAGTAGTACCATGAATGCTATATATAGAGGCATACCAATCTGTTATATATTTGTTCATACCAAATTTGTCCACACATTCGACACAATGAGGCTTAGAAATTGGAGCAGATAAGTTACAAAATTCTGCAAAATCAATATCCGTAAAATGTTTCTTAACAAAATAGAACCAGTTTTTACAGGAAGCAGATTTCCCGTTTGCCCAAAGTGCAATTCGTTTGTTCAATCTCGAGTTATTTGTATTGGAAATTCGTACCCAAAACGTAGAAACTGTTTTCCATTGCCGGACAATGGGAGGTTGCCAACCCATTTCATCGGAAACGGCTGCATTGGGTGTATACTTACCGACACCAAGATAAAACCGCATAGCACGGTTTTGGACAGCATTTATACAAGGAAAGGATTTATACCCCCATGTTGAGGCACCATAAGCAATTACAGGCCAAACAACAGTGTCGTATAGCTTGGTGAATACATTATACGGTACCCTCCCGAAATTTTACATTTAGCTATCAATAATCCTAACGCACGACTTGCACTCTGAGCAACCATCTTAGCTGTAACATTAAAATCTAGGTATTCCTGAAGAACAACACCGAGGTATGTATATCTGTCAACAACGGATAACTGTTCATTTCCACATTTAAATATATGCTCACACCTCGCCCGGCTATCTGGACGGAAGTGCACTATCTTACTCTTACCGGCATTAATTGACATGTCCTTAAGACAACACCAATCGTTCAGAGCATTTAGCAAAATTTGTAAGTCATATTCATCTTTAGCTAGTAAAACAATGTCATCAGCATATAGGAGTATGCAAACCTTTTCATTATCTA
The DNA here is from genome assembly GCA_014843695.1 of Archivesica marissinica. Classification (NCBI taxonomy): domain Eukaryota; kingdom Metazoa; phylum Mollusca; class Bivalvia; order Venerida; family Vesicomyidae; genus Archivesica; species Archivesica marissinica. The sequence continues at coordinate 59,135,072 of CM026387.1, forward strand.
TATTAATACCAATATCAAAGGACTTAAGATATACAGCTAGGTCATTGATATATAAATTAAACAACAAGGGTGATAACACACAGCCTTGTCTCAATCCACAATGAACATTAAACCAGTCTGTTTTAAATGAGTTAATTCTAACACAAGAGGCGACCGATGAATAGAGTGACTTTATGGCTAGAACCATTTTACCAGAAATAATATCATTTAATGTTGTCCATAATTTAGAACGATTAATGAAATCGTAAGCTTTACGGAAGTCTATAAAAGCTGCATAAGTACATTGCTTAAGTTTCTTTCGTTTTTCAACTAAATTAACTAAAGACGAAATTTGATCGAAAGTGCTTCTCTTCTTACGGAAACCATTCTGTTCATCTGCCAGAATGCCATTGTCTTCAACCCAAGAACTCAATCTATCATTCAATATATTACAGTATATCTTGTATGTTGTACAAGCTAGAGAAATGCCTCTATAAGACATGGGGTCTGTAGGATCAGCTGTTGTAGACTTTGGAATTGGATTAATAATACATCTATTCCATAATGATGGAGTAATACCATTCTCAAAGCATATATTATATAAGGCATGCAGAAACAATATAGTGGTATCATTTTTTATACTTCCGGTGGAAGTTCGTCTACTCCACAAGCTTTACCACGTTTGACCTTATCTGACCCCTTCTCACTAATAAGGCGCCAATGCTGGACTAGAAAAACTCAAATATAAACTTAATATAAGTCTGAACTTCTTGTAATGATACATATATTTGGTATATACTCTATCAAAGTTGAAAGTTTCACACGTCAAAAATGTCTAGAACAACACTTACATGTGCTTGAAGTATGACACCCACATACATCTATTGCGTACATCAATACATACGTGACGTGTTGATATATGAAAATTATTTGCATAAATTGATTATATATCTATTATAATTTCACTTAATTTCATAATTTACACATTTCCGTAAATAAATCATGTGAAACTTTCAACCACTGTCTTTAGCTTTGCATACTATATAGTATGACAAGTGAAAACATCTCTACGAGTTTTAAATTTATTTGCACCTGAACAGTGTAGCTTGTCTAGCGTATTACTTTAACGAGGCATAAACACATGAAACAAATGGTTATACATATCAAACAATTGACGACTTGGTCTTCGAATCAAAAAGTAAGATTTTGTATGTGTCAACTCAGACATTTCAGTGTATTTCACAATATGAAATACTCCCAGCATCGGTAACGTAAGTATCAGATACGAACAAATATTTGACAAATGGAGAAGACATCAAATTATCCTCAATTCCAATGTTAATCATACTATATACATGTATCTGGCTAAATAACGCGATACAAATACATAAATACATGCCCATCATTAGCATTCATCCGAATGTTTTATGTAACGTATGTATCACGTCGACAACACAACTATTTTCAAGCAGTCTTATACAAACAAGTTCAGAGGAGCACATTACTAGTAGTTAGTATATTAGTTATGTATGCAAGTTGTAACTGTTACACAAGCTATCATCGGTAGTTGAATTGGTAAGTATTAGTTACGCAGGATAAATGTTGAACAGGTAACGTATGTATCAATATATTGTTATTCCTGTCGCCGGTTAGTTCTACATACCTTTGGATTGTGTATACATATGCATTAAACGGACAAATACTTAATGGGCCGGGATATGACACAATCAGCCTTATCGCATCGTCGTATTTCGCCGATATTGATTTCGAAAATTTGTCATATTTATAACATCGACAATTGACATCAATTTCAGAGCTCATGCGGAATTTGATTCTGCAGGAACTCTCAAATGTGTGCTAATTTTTCACATTATTTAAGGAAACTATTGCACTTTTTTCGAAATCTATATCGGCGAAATACGGTGATGCGATAAGGGTGCGTTTGTCAGATCCTGTCCCAAATGTAATTGTTTAGCCTGAACGTAGCATTTGCGCGAGTGTGCATAATAAAAACATGGCTGCTTAAACATCTTTGTTGTATGCGTGAGTAGTAAAAATATCCATGATTTTCTGGTTCTCCTCAGAAGATATTCTGTAGAGCCGCGACTTGTCAGATGGTTCTAGGCTTTTTATTTGGCATAGCATATTTGAACCATCGATCCAACTACAGTCCTTGTGTTGTGGCCATTTGTACAGCGTCTTTGCGCGTGACATAAAATTAATCTCGTAGTCATTAATATCATCCGCATCCTGGGATTCGATTTTTCCGATGTACCACATTCCATCATAAATGGCAGCCACATAGCTACCAACTTCATGATTGGTTGGTGAAGTTTGATGTGTTTCATTTGAGGATTCGGCGTTGATCGGCGATTGTTCCGATGTTTCAGTTGTGGATACGACTGATGGCTGTGGTTCTGGATCATGGCTTTCAGTGTGTAGCTGCTGCTCGGACCAACTGTCACCAGTCAGACACACAGAGCAGTAGCAAGACGTTTCTCTGGTCATTAATGTCATATTGTCCCTAGTTCCGATGGCGTGTAGCTTCATTGTCCCCTTCACAGGTTTAACATTGAGTAGTGTCATTGCCGCATGCTTCTTCATTGTTTGCATTTTTGGGACAAACAGAAATTTCACGCCTTTCATGGTCGACTTCTCAGCCCACCTATAAAACGATGGTGCATCCTGAATAAATACATGTCCTTGTCTGATGGCCTCATCTGCCATTCGCTTGGTTGTGCCTCCTAGGCCATCACAAGGGCCTTTGCCATGTCCTACTTCAAAATAGTTCCAACGCGCATCTACACCATAGATATCCTTGTGGTTGACAAGTGTGAAAGATGTATCTATTCCTGTATTGACTGGACGGTGAAAGATGTATCTATTCCTGTATTGACTGGACGGTGAAAGATGTATCTATTCCTGTATTGACTTGGACGGTGAAAGATGTATCTATTCCTGTATTGACTGGACGGTGAAAGATGTATCTATTCCTGTATTGACTGGACGGTGAAAGATGTATCTATTTCTGTATTGACTGGACGGTGAACGATGTATCTATTCCTGTATTGACTGGACGGTGAAAGATGTATCTAGTCCTGTATTGACTGGCCGGTGAACGATGTATCTATTCCTGTATTGACTGGACGGTGAACGATGTATCTATTCCTGTATTGACTGGACGGTGAACGATGTATCTATTCCTGTATTGACTGGACGGTGAAAGATGTATCTATTCCTGTATTGACTGGACGGTGAAAGATGTATCTATTCCTCTATTGACTGGACGGTGAAAGATATATCTATTCCTGTATTGACAGGACGGTGAAAGATGTATCTATTCCTGTTTTGACTGGATGGTGAAAGATGTATCTATTCCTGTATTGATTGGACGGTGAAAGATGTATCTATTCCTGTATTGACTGGACGGTGAAAGATGTATCTATTCGTGTATTGACTGGACGGTGAAAGATGTATCTATTCCTGTATTGACTGTACGGTGAAAGATGTATCTATTCCTGTATTGACTGGACGGTGAACGATGTATCTATTCCTGTATTGACTGGACGGTGAAAGATGTATCTATTCCTGTATTGACTGGACGGTGAAAGATGTATCTATTCTTGTATTGACTGGACGGTGAAAGATGTATCTGTTCCAGTATTGACTGGACGGTGAAAGATGTATCTATTCCTGTATTGACTGGACGGTGAAAGATGTATCTATTCCTGTATTGACTGGACGGTGAAAGATGTATATATTCCTGTATTGACTGGACGGTGAAAGATTTATCTATTCCTGTATTGACTGGACGGTGAAAGATGTATCTATTCCTGTATTGACTGGACGGTGAAAGATGTATATATTCCTGTATTGACTGGACGGTGAAAGATGTATCTATTCCTGTATTGACTGGACGGTGAAAGATGTATCTATTCCTGTATTGACTGGACGGTGAAAGATGTATCTATTCGTGTATTGACTGGGCGGTGAAAGATGTATCTATTCCTGTGTTGACTGGACGGTGAAAGATGTATCTATTCCTGTATTGACTGGACGGTGAAAGATGTATCTATTCCTGTATTGACTGGACGGTGAAAGATGTATCTATTCCTGTATTGACTGGACGGTGAAAGATGTATCTATTCCTGTATTGACTGGACTGTGAAAGATGTATCTATTCCTGTATTGACTGGACGGTGAAAGATGTATCTATTCCTGTATTGACTGGACGGTGAACGATGTATCTATTCCTGTATTGACTGGACGGTGAAAGATGTATCTATTCCGGTATTGACTGGACGGTGAAAGATGTATCTATTCCTGTATTGACTGGACGGTGAAAGATGTATCTATTTCTGTATTGACTGGACGGTGAAAGATGTATCTATTCCTGTATTGACTGGACGGTGAACAATGTATCTATTCCTGTATTGACTGGACGGTGAAAGATGTATCTATTCCTGTATTGACTGGACGGTGAAAGATGTATCTATTCCTGTATTGACTGAACGGTGAAAGATGTGTCTATTCCTGTATTGACTGGACGGTGAAAGATGTATCTATTCCTGTATTGACTGGACGGTGAAAGATGTATCTATTCCTGTATTGACTGGACGGTGAAAGATGTATCTAGTCCTGTATTGACTGGCCAGTGAACGATGTATCTATTCCTGTATTGACTGGACGGTGAACGATGTATCTATTCCTGTATTGACTGGACGGTGAACGATGTATCTATTCCTGTATTGACTGGACGGTGAAAGATGTATCTATTCCTGTATTGACTGGACGGTGAAAGATGTATCTATTCCTGTATTGACTGGACCGTGAAAGATGTATCTATTCCTGTATTGACTGGACGGTGAAGATGTATCTATCCTATATTGACTGGACGGTGAAAGATGTATCTATTCCTGTATTGACTGGACGGTGAAAGATGTATCTATTCCTGTATTGACTGGACGGTGAAAGATGTATCTATTCCTGTATTGACTGGACGGTGAAAGATGTATCTATTCCTGTATTGACTGGACGGTGAAAGATGTATCTATTCCTGTATTGACTGGACGGTGAAAGATGTATCTATTCCTGTATTGACTGGACGTGAAAGATGTATCTATTCCTGTATTGACTGGACGGTGAAAGATGTATCTATCCTGTATTGACTGGACGGTGAAAGATGTATCTATTCCTGTATTGACTGGACGGTGAAAGATGTATCTATTCCTGTATTGACTGGACGGTGAAAGATGTATCGATTCGTGTATTGACTGGACGGTGAAAGATGTATCTATTCCTGTATTGACTGGACGGTGAAAGATGTATCTATTCCTGTATTGACTGGAAGGTGAAAGATGTATCTATTCCTGTATTGACTGGACGGTGAAAGATGTATCTATTCCTGTATTGACTGGACGGTGAAAGATGTATCTATTCCTGTATTGACTGGACGGTGAAAGATGTATATATTCCTGTATTGACTGGACGGTGAAAGATTTATCTATTCCTGTATTGACTGGACGGTGAAAGATGTATCTATTCCTGTATTGACTGGACGGTGAAAGATGTATCTATTCCTGTGTTGACTGGACGGTGAAAGATGTATCTATTCCTGTATTGACATAACGGTGAAAGATGTATCTATTCCTGTATTGACTGGACGGTGAAAGATGTATCTATTCCTGTATTGACTGGACTGTGAAAGATGTATCTATTCCTGTATTGACTGGACGGTGAAAGATGTATCTATTCCTGTATTGACTGGACTGTGAAAGATGTATCTATTCCTGTATTGACTGGACGGTGAAAGATGTATCTATTCCTGTATTGACTTGGACGGTGAAAGATGTATCTATTCCTGTATTGACTGGACGGTGAAAGATGTATCTATTCCTGTATTGACTGGACGGTGAAAGATGTATCTATTCGTGTATTGACTGGACGGTGAAAGATGTATCTATTCCTGTATTGACTGGACGGTGAAAGATGTATCTATTACTGTATTGACTGGACGGTGAAAGATGTATCTATTCCTGTATTGACTGGACGGTGAACGATGTATCTATTCATGTATTGACTGGACGGTGAACGATGTATCTATTCCTGTATTGACTGGACGGTGAAAGATGTATCTATTCCTGTATTGACTGGACGGTGAACGATGTATTTATTCCTGTATTGACTGGACGGTGAAAGATGTATCTATTTCTGTATTGACTGGACGGTGAAAGATGTATCTATTCCTGTATTGACTGGACGGTGAAAGATGTATCTATTCCTGTATAGACTGGACGGTGAAAGATGTATCTATACCTGTATTGACTGGACGATGAAAGATGTATCTATTCCTGTATTGACTGGACGGTGAAAGATGTATCTATTCCTGTATTGACTTGGACGGTGAAAGATGTATCTATTCCTGTATTGACTGGAGGGTGAAAGATGTATCTATTCCTGTATTGACTGGACGGTGAAAGATGTATCTATTCCTGTATTGACTGGACGGTGAAAGATGTATCTATTCCTGTATTGACTGGACGGTAAAAGATGTATCTATTCCTGTATTGACTGGACGGTGAAAGATGTATCTATTCCTGTATTGACTGGACAGTGAAAGATGTATCTATTCATGTATTGACTGGGAACGTGAAAGATGTATCGTCCAGTATTGACTGGACGGTGATTGAAAGATGTATCTTCCTGTATTGACTGGACGGTGAAAGATGTATCTATTCCTGTATTGACTGGACGGTGAAAGATGTATATATTCCTGTATTGACTGGACGGTGAAAGATGTATCTATTCCTGTATTGACTGGACGGTGAAAGATGTATCTATTCCTGTATTGACTGGACGGTGAAAGATGTATATATTCCTGTATTGACTGGACGGTGAAAGATGTATCTATTCCTGTATTGACTGGACGGTGAAAGATGTATCTATTCCTGTATTGACTGGACGGTGAAAGATGTATCTATTCGTGTATTGACTGGGCGGTGAAAGATGTATCTATTCCTGTGTTTGACTGGACGGTGAAAGATGTATCTATTCCTGTATTGACTGGACGGTGAAGATGTATCTATTCCTGTATTGACTGGACGGTGAAAGATGTATCTATTCCTGGACTGGACGGTGAAATATGTATCTATTCCTGGACTGGACGGTGAAAGATGTATCTATTCCTGAACTGGACGGTGAAAGATGTATTTATTCGTGTATTGACTGGACGGTGAAAGATGTATCTATTCCTGTATTGACTGGACGGTGAAAGATGTATCTATTCCTGTATTGACTGGACGGTGAAAGATTTATATATTCCTGTATTGACTGGACGGTGAAAGATGTATCTATTCCTGTATTGACTGGACGGTGAAAGATGTATCTATTCCTGTATTGACTGGACGGTGAAAGATGTATCTATTCCTGTATTGACTGGACGGTGAAAGATGTATATATTCCTGTATTGACTGGACGGTGAAAGATGTATCTATTCCTGTATTGACTGGACGGTGAAAGATGTATCTATTCCTGTATTGACTTGACGGTGAAAGATGTATCTATTCGTGTATTGACTGGGCGGTGAAAGATGTATCTATTCCTGTGTTGACTGGACGGTGAAAGATGTATCTATTCCTGTATTGACTGGACGGTGAAAGATGTATCTATTCCTGTATTGACATAACGGTGAAAGATGTATCTATTCCTGTATTGACTGGACGGTGAAAGATGTATCTATTCCTGTATTGACTGGACTGTGAAAGATGTATCTATTCCTGTATTGACTGGACGGTGAAAGATGTATCTATTCCTGTATTGACTGGACGGTGAAAGATGTATCTATTCCTGTATTGACTGGACGGTGAAAGATGTATCTATTCCTGTATTGACTTGGACGGTGAAAGATGTATCTATTCCTGTATTGACTGGACGGTGAAAGATGTATCTATTTCTGTATTGACTGGACGGTGAAAGATGTATCTATTCCTGTTTTGACTGGACGGTGAACGATGTATCTATTCCTGAATTGACTGGACGGTGAGAGATGTATCTATTCCTGTATTGACTGGGACGGTGAAAGATGTATCTATTCCTGTATTGACTGGACGGTGAAAGATGTATCTATTCCTGTATTGACTGGACGGTGAAAGATGTATCTATACCTGTATTGACTGGACGGTGAAAGATGTATCTATTCCTGTATTGACTGGACGGTGAAAGATGTATATATTCCTGTATTGACTGGACGG
>CM026387.1:59144299-59161788 GCA_014843695.1 Archivesica marissinica
AGTATATTAACCTAAATCTCTATGTAGGTAAGGGATAAACTAATAAAAATATTTGTAAATTATTTTCTGAATGGCTTAGACCAAATCTGACAATATTTTTAATTTTATTTTCAAGATTTTGACCAAAACAAGGAAATCCACTAAAAAGTGGAGATTCACTGTTATTTATATAAATTATCAACCCATGTATAAAAACAAAAGGACAAACTAGCAACAACTGGTAATCCAGTCTGACCCTAATAAAATTAAGTCTTTCAGTTGGGACTTTAAACCGAGGTCTTGTGTCGGTGCTTTACACCATGCACGTAAAATAACCAGAGGAGTCTCTGGAATGGGTCTCTGTATCATTGCACTATTCTCCAAAAATCTAAAATGACTAATATCTTCAGGAGGCGTCGCTCATATGGGCAACTGGTAGCGACGATAAATAAACGTAAAACACGCACAGCAACAAAAAGGAGTAAAACGTATAGAGGGTTCATTCTTCACATTTGACCAAATTTCAACCATTGGACAACACGATACTTACACTCGTCACTATTCAATACAGTTTGCTCGATATCAGCTTGCATTGTTTGTACAATTCTCGTTATACAGAAATCAATGTATTTATTATTCAAGCCACAATATCATGTACATTATGAATAAATAACGTTCTAAATGAGTAAATGTCTTTCAATATATTTATTATAGTGTTTCCCCCAGACTGAAAAAAGGGCAGGGCGCAGGTACAAAAAGGGCATTTTTTCATGTTGCAAAATTTGCTGTGAAAAGTCTGGACTGGTAATTCAGGGATCGCAGGTTCGATCCCCCATCTGACCATAATAAAATTAACAGTCTTTCAGATGGGACGTTAAACCAAGGTCTCGTGTCGGTGCTGTACACCGTGCACGTAAAAGAACCAGAGGAGATTCTGGAATGGGTCTCTGTCTGTATCATTGCACTATCCTCCAAACATCTAAAATGACTAATCTCTTCAAGAGGCGTCGCTCATATGGGCAACCGGTAGCGACGATAAATAAACGTAAAACACACAAAAGAAAAGTCCACCTATGCACTGTGTAGCTAACTTAGATCAACATTGACTTTGATTCCCGTGTTTTAACTGACTACGTCATCATCTTTCCCGCCAATGCAATGGGACCTAGCAAGAATGTACGTTCCTAGTCTTGATTATTGATTTAGGTAATAGAAATTCAAAACATAAATAAATCAAGAGACTAATGTGTCGTCTGCTCGTTATGTATATTGAAGAGGCAATACATTTGACAAGTAATCATGATGCGTTGCCAATCAGTCAATTTTCGCACATTTATGCCACAATTTCCATTTGAGTCATTGATGATTATCGGCGCGCGATGTCCAGTTACGGGTTCTTTATATAAACCTGTGTATTCCAGATTATAGCATATTCGCTCGTCCATATGGTTCGCCGGAGGCGAGGGTAAATAAGCTCAATCATCATCATTATAGCATATTTGCTCGCCCATATGGTTCGCCGGAGGCGAGGGTAAATAAGCTCAATCATCATCATTATAGCATATTCGCTCGCCCACATGGTTCGCCGGAGGCGAGGGTAAATAAGCTCAATCATCATTATAGCATCAGTCTAACACAGGACTGGTGTTTATTGAGGGATTTCAGGAAATATTACAATACTTATAAAGTTTTATTGAGAATTTAGGCGGGCATTCTCGGAATTTCGGGCACAAGGGAGGCCCCAAAAAGGGGCAATAGGGCGAGCCGCCCTCCTATTCATGCTTAGGGGAAACACTAATATTATATATAATGTTATCACATAACTTTGCTTGTATTCAGTGTAGTTCAGCCATCACATTTTTTTTATATCAGCACACATGTAATAACACCTAGAAGGATTCTGATTGGTTGAGAGAATAACCATTATAATTTGTAAATTTAGCTTTAAAGTATGCATATTTCTATGTGAATTGGTTACAGGTACATAATGCTAACGATAAGACAAATGACTGTATATGTGTGTAATTTGTTCTTGTAATGACATGAAAAGGAAAATAAAAAATATTAATACAAAAAAAAGAAGACAAATGACAATTTAAAAGAAGTTGTGATGTAATTATAATGCTGTTTAAAAACGACATATAACGTTGCTTTGCATAGTGACGTCGTGACAATTTAGTGACGTCATGACAATTTAGTGTTTAGTGACGTCATGACAATTTAGTGACGTCATGACAATTTAGTGACGTCATGACAATTTAATGACGTCATGACAATGTGCGCCAACATGAAAGTAGCAACATTATTTTGCGCAGAAATATGATTAGGTCATTCTGTATCTTTTGACCATGTGATATAGAGAAATGGCATCTATGCTATAATAGGTTTTATAATAAGAGACATTTCTAATTTTCTATTACCTCCCTTGGCAGATAAAGTCTGCTTTATTCCTAAATGTGAATAGGTCCGTTTAGTTAGAATCCTTGGTTTTTACTGTTGTTCCCTAACCAGATGTTGCGGTATGATAAATGTAATTTTATCAAAATCGTGGTAATTAACTGATAACATTCTTTTACAAATAAGTACCCATTGCATATACTGTAGGCGATCTGTCAAGATATAGTAATTTAATACTCATAAGAAGCGATAGTGGACTAAAATTGCTAGTATGTTGTGCAAAGGAAACGACGATAAAAACAGAGGAAAACACTCGATAGAACCTATCTACTTTTAGGTAGTATTCAGGGGCAGTAACTGACCGATGTCTCTCATTGGTTTGGTATATACAGCATTAAACTAATGAAGGAACAACATTCGTTACAGCTCAATCTATGCACTCTTCAAACATTCTCTCACGAACCACCGCTCGGATTTTGGCAACATTTGGTGCAATGCTGTGATCCCTGGGCCATCATGGCCCTCTTGTTGAAGCTTTATGATGTCATTTACGCAATCTAAAAAATCAAACACTTTTTTTGAGCCGGATTGAGCCGGATTGAGCCGGTTTGGCATTGCTCTTGCTGTGTACTTCCCAGTTTAAGTCGGTGTGTTATTTTAGATAGATTTCTTTATTTATAGAACGTGACCTAAATAGTTCTTAACTAATCAGCCTTAGGCCCTCACGATAACATACATGTACATACACAATCATTATAACTGAAGTAGAATGTTGTTTGTTAGCATATACAACATGTTTCACTTGTCTGCTGAATTGTATCGATTTTCTATAAAACTCATTGCATACTTACATGTAATATATATGTGCGGACATGTAAGAATGTCGCTCAATCCAGATTCAGTCGTACATCACTCCCTCGGAACTCGCTTAACTAACGCAACACCAATTTCTCGAACTCGTCATCTGTTCCGGGCAATATTTTGAACTGTCCAATCAGATTGGGTTCTGTGAGATCAATTACAACTCAATTAGCATTTGAACTATTCACGGATAACATGGTAATCAATGGAACGGCTTGTCATTGATAGTATTAATATTTAACATGATTACAATAGGGGGGTCTTTGTATTGCCCCTCATTGTTGTACGTTTGAATCCCACTGGTGGTTTCACATTATGCCATGTGAGGAAGCTATGCAGCTGACTTACGGATGGTCAGTGGTTCCACCCAGGGGTCTTCCTTCACTAATAATAGCTGCAAAGTTGCCATATGACCTAATCTGTTTGTGCAACTCAAAGTTGACCTTGCTTGGTTCAAACCACCTGTAGCTAGAACCAATATTCATGGACCTGATGAGTTTGAGGCAGTACAATTTTACTGTACATAAATTGCAATAGTCAGTTAACTTCCTGGCATATAATTGCAAAATTATAAATGTAAAGCCCCTAAAAATGTCCGGAAGTGTCATTTTCTTACATTCTAGTATTACATTTTATTATATAATAATAATCCAAAGTGTGTGTTTTACGTTTATTTATCGTCACTACCGGTTGCCAATATGAGCGACGCCTCCTGGAGAGATTAGTCATTTTTGATTTTTGGCAGATAGTGCAATGATACAGACAGAGACCTATTCCAGAGTCTCCTCTGGTTCTTTTACGTGCACGGTGTAAAGCACCGACACAAGATCTCGGTTTAATGTCCCATCTGAAAGACTGTTAATTTTATTAGGGTCAGACGGGGGATCGGACCTGGATTACCAGTCCAGCGTGCTAGCACTGGGCTACAGATGCGTCTGTTAATCCAAACTCTATGATGAGTTATATAGGCTTACATCAACCGAGACTTTGTAATCCCAATGTAAACTTATTTTTACGGCCAGTAAACTTATGGAGCGTTGTTTACTTATTGCATGATCAGCGTCCGGCTGTATGTCCATTTATATCAATTATACATAGTTCCCATGTGACGTCATCATTCCTACTGTGGCTGCCATTTTGAATGGCAAAGTTGATCAGATATTATATATAATAATATTATATAGTAGCGTAATTTTGTTTTCTTCATAAAATATTTATTTTTCATCCCATCACCATGGTTCATACGTTGTTGGAAAGCTCTCAATGGACATATTGTTTGTATCATTTCACAAATTTCGTATCAATAACGAATACATAATAATTTACATGTATATTATTATTTCAACTGTGAAAATAGACTTTCAAAAATAGGTGCAAGTTAAGTCCTTATAATTTATAATCCATACATCATTGTCAAAATATACATCAATATTTAAAAAGTACATTTCAATACCTTTAAAATCATACCAAATTTTATATTAAGAAACCAAAATTAATAAAGTTATTGCAATTAAAGAATTACTAGTAAAATCATGAAATTTCCGTTAATAAAACTTGCCAGTCAAAATGGCTGCCAAGATAAGATCTTATCAGTGTTTTTGACTGCCGTGGGAACTATGTATTGTTAATGTTTACAGTATTTTTCGGGCGGAAGATGCGAGGATTTATAAACTAACATTGCACTGTAGATCTAGTTAGTTGTTTATATTTCATATTTTATTTAAAGCTTTAGTTTATACTGATCATAAATACGTTCCCTTTGCTCATCTTCTTGGAGCATATAGCTGGATGGTAAATGACATTTTCAGACGTGATGGGACTTTAATGGGAGCGTGTATAGTCATACGTACCATAACTTTATCGTTTAACCCATTCAACACCAAGTAACTCACATGGACTGGTCCATGATATATTTAGACCAATAAATTAATCAGAAAATTACATTTGGACCAGTTCATTTATCAAAATGGGTAATTTTGTCTTAAAATAGTAATATTACTGGCAAAAAGTGCAGATCCTGATGAGACGGCTCGTCACGAGCCGGCTCATCTGGATCTACACTGTTTGTAAGCCTATTTAGAGGTATGTGGTGTTGAAAGGGTTAACATGAATATTTATAGTATTTATTAATAATGAACGTTGATATTTTTATAAAGTTGTTTTTGTAATGAATCTTTTCAACCTAATGTTGCTGTATTTGGATTGGATATACCGGGTATTTGGACATTTTTAAAACAGTAATTTACGTATGAAAGAGCCACAGAGTTATGTTCACCTCGGAATTGCAATGATTATATTATGCGATGTATCGGGGAATCCTACATCAGATTTAGCTTGACCTCGGAATTGCATTGATTATATTATGCGATGTATCGGGGAATCCTACATCAGATTTAGCTTGACCTCGGAATTGCATTGATTATTATTGTTAGTGGTAAGATGTTTTAGTGTGTGTCAAGACACCTACAGCAGGTTTAACATGACCATTGAATTTCATTGATTATTATATAGAGTGTTAATATGAAATAATACAGCAGATTTAACATGACCATTGAATTACATTGATTATTATATAGAGTGTTAATATGAAATAATACAGCAGATTTAACATGACCATTGAATTACATTGATTATTATATAGAGTGTTAATATGAAATAATACAGCAGATTTAACATGACCATTGAATTACATTGATTATTATATAGAGTGTTAATATGAAATAATACAGCAGATTTGACGTGACAATGTCATTACATTGATTTCTGTAAGCAATGGAAGTAAGTATGTGAAGTTGCATGTTGGGATTTCTGGCATTACCCCAAATTTCTGTAGCATACCGGTAGATATACCATTGATATGATTTTAATTAAGCACATACATTTTGTTTGGTAATTGTGGTATAAAATTGTCCATTAATGTACATTATATTATATGAATGATAAAAGGGATAAAGTCTACAATGGAGTGCTCCGTTTTAAGTAGCTTGTGGTTATAGAATTCCTTGAAAATATTCTGTATATATGTAACTTGATGGGCTTTTCTTAGTATTAGAACATGCATCTTTCCGAGTACAGGTAGCGCATTACTAGGTACTTGTGGCATCTTATCCGTTTGTATGAAATTGTGAAGTAAAATTATATTCAGAAACTTATCTTAATCAGAATAATATTGCTAGAATATCTGAATGAACCTGCTGATTAACATGTTTATAAGTTTGCTACTATATTATGACCAGTAAATGATTATATAGTTGTATAACTTGTATTTTCGGAACATATTCCAGAATTTGCACAATACAATATATTTTTGAAAATTTACATTTTTTATTGAATATGTGCATAAATTATTTCAAAATTTGCATAAACTAGATAAAAATTTACATAAATTAATTTGAATTTTCACAAATTCATTGTAATGTATATAAATTTGTTCTGATTTACATGAATTATCCGCATGATTGTGAAATATTAAGATTTCAGTGAATGATGAAATTATATATTTCACCGAATGAACATTGAAAACATTATTATCTATCACGAGTGGCGCTAGTCACGTGTGATAATAATAACTTTCTATGTCATGAATGAATTAATGAAAAATAATTCGATCAGTCACTTAAACAAATTTTCTTTTTATTTTACGCTGAAAAGTGTTATTATGATAGAAAACGCTGCAACCGTGCGCAAATTGGCGTGAGAACTCTTTGTTTTGAAGGCAATAAAATTAATGACGTCTTTTATACAATAAATGGCGTCGTAAATAACGTCACTGTCAGCTTCATTCCGAAATGGTTCCCGTTGACAACATTTCAACATGCAGCCACTAGGTACCACACTTGCAAACCAGTGAGAAATCAAATGTATTATTCCACTGTTTTCAACACATTTCACTGATAAATTTCTATATTTCATTGTAAAGCATAAAATATAATTATATAATTATAGATATGTAAAATAAAGGCTTTTCATTTACTGGTTATAATGTAGAACATTGCATCGATCCTGAGCTAAAAATGTACCTCAAACCATTGTATTTTTCCAAATATGCATATATTCTAATGTCTTGTGTGATTTATAGGGCATTCATATGTAATATGTTTATTTTTGGGGCGCATTATATGAGCATTTCACAATCATTTCAAGTCTGTGCTTAATTTTGGACTAGACTATTCCTTACATACTTCTCCTTCATGTTATTATATAAAAGCATTGTGTATCAAAGGTTTTATATATCTTTTGAACAATCACGGTAGTTGCTTCACATCTTTTTTCGGTTAACATTCTATTATAAGAATTAAAAATGATCATTTTTGATTTCAAGGTTTGGCTTTTGCTATGTACTTTCAGTGAAATTTCTATGTTAACCCTTTCAACACCACAGACCTCTCAATAGGCTTATAAAAAGTGTAGATCCAGATGAGCCGGCTCGTGACGAGCCGTCTCATCAGGATCTGCACTTTTTGCCAGTAATATTACTATTTTTAGACAAATATTACCCATTTTGATAAATGAACTGGTCCAAATGTAATTTCCTTATTAATTTATTGGTCTGAAAATATCATGCACCAGTCCATGTCAGTTACTTGGTGTTGAATGGGTTAACATCATGCACCAGTCCATGTCAGTTACTTGGTGTTGAAAGGGTTAATTTGACTGATATTTCATTTGACCATGGATTAACACTGATTACTTGATTGTAGTGATAAGCTGTCAGTATATCTACCGACCATACTCGCCTATATGGCGACCCTCATACTTTAGTCCTGATACTTGTTTTATTTTTGTACATAAGACGGGTTGAAAAAATGGATACCAGACCAAGTATAAATTGCATGTTTGGCCACAAGCTGAAGAAATGTTCAATGTCGGAGTACTTTCTTTTCTAAAACTAAGACATTTAAAAAAACAAATTAATTTTTTTTAGCACTCATAAGACGGGAAGCCACTTTGAGGCCATAATCTGGTTGTAAAAAACTTGTCTTATAAGCGAACATGGATGGTATCCGACTAACACCGTATATAAGTACTGGATTACAATTGAAGGAAGATGTAGTAGACACAGGGGATACAGGATACCAGACACCGATATTTGTATCAAAATTATACATGTACATTCTGTTATAGACGCATAGTTTCTGGTTGATTAATACATGACATTGTACAACATTATGTAAAGCAGTCCGCGTTTTTTAGCTGATCTGTGCAATAGATTTGACGCACCGATTGCTGCAATTGGCCTACATTACTCCGCCGTTACGCACTCCATATCTTTTCGTACATTACAGCGCTTTTATGTGGAGTCAATCTGGTTACAGTTAGACTGTGTAGGATGCTGCAGTACATTGGTAGCATTGTAGCGCAGATACTGACAGTGAAACAGAAGATCTGAGGTTAATGCTTTTAAATATATGTTTATTTGGTTCACCTTCTGTGCTTAACCCTTTATTCCACAACAGAAGCGTCCAATCACTCATTGTATCTCCATACTGCTGATAAGCAATAGGCACACTGTGTACTACATACCATGTATTCCCAGCCAACTTTTTCCTCATCCAAAAATGTACTAGGCCGACAAACAAGCCAAAAAGAAATTTGTTATTTATTTGTCTGTTTCTTTGTTTTAATATAACCATTGACTCTCAACTTATGGACTGAACTTAGTAATGAAATGGACTAGATACTGGCATGGAGCAGCGGGTTATACGCGCAAAGTGATGAAGGTGTTGTTTGGCATTTCTCTGCATTAACGGGTTAATGAACATTTCCGAAGTCTGTTTAATAATGTGTACCGGTATGACTGTGTGTGGTTCCTTGATGTCCAGGTACTGTAGAATGAGGCCCACGGACTGACACGTGCAACATGTGTATGACTGTGTGTGGTTCCTTGATGTCCAGGTACTGTATATTGAGGCCCACGGACTGACACGTGCAACATGTGCATGATCATATGAGGTGACGAAATAAGATCCAAGCGATTCCATATCTCTAATTAAGTTTGGTAAATGAAATACAAACCCAAAACTTTCATTCCTGCTTGATGCCATATAACCTTGATGTGCCATAAAACCAACCTCAATCATATATATATGTGAGCCCACCCGAGGCTGCACTATTCTCTAGAATCCTATTTGATTGTGAGAATACAATGTCTCCAACACACAAGTGGAATCTGGAACAAAGAAATTATTAATAAAAATACTTGTCCTAGTTTAATGGGTAGACGGTCGAGCCGAGGGCTATTAATTCTTCCACTTGTCCTCATGTTAGCACAGATTGTGGGCCAGTGCAGTCACATGTCTACCTCTTGGTAGCACGGATTGTGGGCCGGTGCAGTCACATGTCTACCTCTTGGTAGCATGGATTGTGGGCCGGTGCAGTCACATGTCTACCTCTTGGTAGCATGGATTGTGGGCCGATGCAGTCACATGTCTACCTCTTGGTAGCACGGATTGTGGGCTGGTGCAGTCACATGTCTACCTCTTGGTAGCACAGATTGTGGGCTGGTGCATTCACATGTCTACCTCTTGGTAGCACAGATTGTGGGCTGGTGCATTCACATGTCTACCTCTTGGTAGCACAGATTGTGGGCCGGTGCATTCACATGTCTACCTCTTGGTAGCACAGATTGTGGGCTGGTGCATTCACATGTCTACCTTTTGGTAGCACGGATTGTGGGCTGGTGCATTCACATGTCTACCTCTTGGTAGCACGGATTGTGGGCCGGTGCAGTCACATGTCTACCTCTTGGTAGCACAGATTGTGGGCCGGTGCAGTCACATGTCTACCTCTTGGTAGCACAGATTGTGGGCTGTTGCAGTCACATGTCTACCTCTTGGTAGCACTGATTGTGGGCCGGTGCAGTCACATGTCTACCTCTTGGTAGCACGGATTGTGGGCCGGTGCAGTCACATGTCTACCTCTTGGTAGCACAGATTGTGGGCCGGTGCAGTCACATGTCTACCTCTTGGTAGCACAGATTGTGGGCTGTTGCAGTCACATGTCTACCTCTTGGTAGCACTGATTGTGGGCCGGTGCAGTCACATGTCTACCTCTTGGTAGCACAGATTGTGGGCCGGTGCAGTCACATGTCTGCCGATTGCGTGCCAACGTGACCTTGTGGGTGGTTACTGAAAATTTCTCAAATAGACGGATTATTTTCGACATGTGAATAAACTCGCTATAGCAATGCTATGTGTATAAACTCGCTATTGCATTGCTATGTGAATAAACTCACTATGGCAATGCTATGTGAATAAACTCGCTGTAGCATTGCTATGTGAATAAACTCGCTATAGCATTGCTATGTTTCACACCTGGACATAATTGTTCTAGTTGGTCAACAACAAACCTCAGTGTTTACGATAAATCAAGGCACAAACATGTCGTGCGTGTCAATGAGAAAATGCAGACAAACTGATAACATACATGTAATGAACGAAGCAATCCCAGAATCCCCTCTGCCACGCTGCTAAATGTCCACAGTTTTGCGCCATTTCACAAGTGTGTATAATTCTTTTTAAAAAATCCTGGATCCGGAACACTGCCAAATTCTAACGGTTCATCCTTGACCTAAGGCAAACCATTCCACCAAATTTCATGAAAATCTGTTCGTGACTGCATAATCCTGCTAACGGATAAATCGAGTCAAAACATAACCGTGACGACGGAAATTTTTCAGAATTTGGGATCGAGCAGTACGGAGACTATTCGACTAAGGAATTGCATGAAACCATATTGGTGTTACATTTGGCGTACCGTATACCCCCGTTTAAACACCCCCTCCCTAATAAACACCCCCTCCCTAATAAACGCCCCCCCCTCATTTTGAAGCAAAACAACATAATTCTCACCTCAGTGCCCGCTGCTATCATTGTCTATACTGCTAGAAACACAGCGGTCTGTGTCGATGTCAAGAGGTATGAAGAAAGGGGGGCGTTTAAAGGAGTCCCATACATACTTTGCATATTATTTGTTGCAAATTACATCGCCTCCGGGGGCGTTTAAACGGGGGTATACGGTATATTTATTACTGTCAAGATTGTGCCATAAGTTGTACATATTTTATTTCTCCAATTAGCTATATATATATATATATAGTTACATTGGGGATGCTCCATGTTGCCACAGAAATGACAACGTTTATTGATATTTTCCTTTGTCACTTGTGATGTGTAGTTTGTAGGTGTGTCGATGAGTCCTGTAACTCTGTCTATACCTGTTATTGCTTGTTGTCCTATTTCTGATACATGTACTGTTATTTTAGATTTTATTCTACCGTATTAGGGCAGACTCGTACACGGATTGGGGACTGCTGTTAAATAAAATATCATGAATGTTTCCAAAATTGTGTGTTTTTCTCTCTTTTTTCATTCCCTGCTGATGATGCATCATGGCTTGACTAGAGGGAGATTTGTGAGAAATTGTTCCCTTCAACTCTCCACGTTCCTCCCTATTTTGGCGTGACTAGAGGGAGATTTGTGAGAAATTGTTCCCTTCAACTCTCAAAGTTCCTCCCTATTTTGGCTTGACTAGAGGGAGATTTGTGAGAAATTGTTCCCTTCAACTCTCCACGTTCCTCCCTATTTTGGCTTGACTAGAGGGAGATTTGTGAGAAATTGTTCCCTTCAACTCTCCACGTTCCTCCCTATTTTGGCGTGACTAGAGGGAGATTTGTGAGAAATTGTTCCCTTCAACTCTCAAAGTTCCTCCCTATTTTGGCTTGACTAGAGGGAGATTTGTGAGAAATTGTTCCCTTCAACTCTCCACGTTCCTCCCTATTTTGGCTTGACTAGAGGGAGATTTGTGAGAAATTGTTCCATTCAACTCTCCACGTTCCTCCCTATTTTGTGAGAGAAGTTCTTTCATATAGGATTTATTGATGACAGGTAAGTTGGCTAAGTAAACTCTCTTCTCCCATGCAGCATGAGGTAACTTGGCTAAGTAAACTCTCTTCTCCCATGCAGCATGAGGTAACTTGGCTAAGTAAACTCTCTTCTCCCGTGCAGCATGAGGTAACTTGGCTAAGTAAACTCTCTTCTCCCATGCAGCATGAGGTAACTTGGCTAAGTAAACTCTCTTCTCCCATGCAGCATGAGGTAACTTGGCTAAGTATACTCTCTTCTCCCATGCAGCATGAGGTAACTTGGCTAAGTAAACTCTCTTCTCCCATGCAGCATGAGGTAACTTGGCTAAGTAAACTCTTCTCCCATGCAGCATGAGGTAACTTGGCTAAGTAAACTCTTCTCCCATGCAGCATGAGGTAACTTGGCTAAGTAAACTCTCTTCTCCCATGCAGCATGAGGTAACTTGGCTAAGTAAACTCTCTTCTCCCATGCAGCATGAGGTAACTTGGCTAAGTAAACTCTCTTCTCCCATGCAGCATGCCAGTCTGTTTACTTGATTATGCTTTCACTAGATATGCTGGCATAGGTGGTGGAAGGTCGGTGGTTCTATCTTGGTGCCCGGCCGTGCCTGCAATACAGCTCGGAGCAGCCCCAGGTTCTTCCTCCACCACTAGTAGCTGCAGATTTGACCTCAGCTGTTTGTGCGACGTTAAACCCCAAAAACAAAATAATACACTATATGCAAACTGATACACAAAATTGTGTTTACTGCGGACACAACAACGATGCATGAAAGTTGAATAATTCACCTGCCAACTCACCTGTCGTTATTTCAAATAATGTTCAGGTTCCATTGTATCACCAGCATACAATTTGTTGTATCGGGTTACATATAGTGAGATATATGAGTATCTGGTTACATATTGTGAGATATATGAGTATCTGGTTACATATAGTGAGATATATGAGTATCTGGTTACATATAGTGAGATATATGAGTATTGGGTTACATACAGTGAGATATATGAGTATCTGGTTACATATTGTGAGATATATGAGTATCTGGTTACATATAGTGAGATATATGAGTATCTGGTTACATATAGTGAGATATATGAGTATCTGGTTACATATTGTGAGATATATGAGTATTGGGTTACATATAGTGAGATATATGAGTATCTGGTTACATATAGTGAGATATATGAGTATCGGTTACATACAGTGAGATATATGAGTATCTGGTTACATACAGTGAGATAATGAGTATTTTATAGTGAGATATATGAGTATTGGTTACATACAGGGAGATATATGAGTACTGGTTACATACAGTGAGAAAAAACAAATATATGAGTATTGGTTACATACAGTGAGATATATGAGTATCTGGTTACATATAGTGAGATATATGAGTATCTGGTTACATATAGTGAGATATATGAGTATTGGTTACATATAGTGGATATATGAGTATTGGTTACATATAGTGAGATATATGAGTATTGGTTACATATTGTGAGATATATGAGTATCTGGTTACATATAGTGAGATATATGAGTATCTGGTTACATACAGTGAGATATATGAGTACTGGGTTACATACAGTGAGATATATGAGTACTGGGTTACATATAGTGAGATATATGAGTATCTGGTTACATATAGTGAGATATATGAGTACTGGTTACATACAGGGAGATATATGAGTACTGGGTTACATACAGTGAGATATATGAGTATTGGGTTACGTATAGTGAGATATATGAGTATCTGGTTACATATAGTGAGATATATGAGTATCTGGTTACATACAGTGAGATATATGAGTATCTGGTTACATATAGTGAGATATATGAGTATCTGGTTACATATAGTGAGATATATGAGTATTGGGTTACATATAGTGAGATATATGAGTATCTGGTTACATATAGTGAGATATATGAGTATCTGGTTACGTATAGTGAGATATATGAGTATCTGGTTACATATAGTGAGATATATGAGTATCTGGTTACATATTGTGAGATATATGAGTATCTGGTTACGTATAGTGAGATATATGAGTATCTGGTTACATATAGTGAGATATATGAGTATCTGGTTATGTATAGTGAGATATATGAGTATCTGGTTACGTATAGTGAGATATATGAGTATTGGGTTACATATAGTGAGATATATGAGTATCGAGTTTCATATAGTGAGATATATGAGTATCGGGTTACGTATAGTGAGATATATGAGTATCGAGTTTCATATAGTGAGATATATGAGTATCTGGTTACATACAGTGAGATATATGAGTATTGGGTTACATACAGTGAGATATATGAGTATCGAGTTTCATATAGTGAGATATATGTATCTGGTTACTAAGAGATAATGAGTATCTGGCATATAGTGAGATATATGAGTATCTGGTTACATACAGTGAGATATATGAGTATTGGGTTACATACAGTGAGATATATGAGTATCGGGTTACATATAGTGAGATATATGAGTATCTGGTTACATACAATGAGATATATGAGTATCTGGTTACATATAGTGAGATATATGAGTATCTGGTTACATACAGTGAGATATATGAGTATTGGGTTACGTATAGTGAGATATATGAGTACTGGGTTACATACAGTGAGATATATGAGTATCGGGTTACATATAGTGAGATATATGAGTATCTGGTTACATATAGTGAGATATATGAGTATCTGGTTACATACAGGGAGATATATGAGTACTGGGTTACATACAGTGAGATATATGAGTACCGGGTTACATATAGTGAGATATATGAGTATCTGGTTACATATAGTGAGATATATGAGTATCTGGTTACATACAGGGAGATATATGAGTATCTGGTTACATATTGTGAGATATATGAGTATCTGGTTATATATAGTGAGATATATGAGTATTGGGTTACGTATAGTGAGATATACGAGTATCTGGTTACATATAGTGAGATATATGAGTATCTGGTTACATATAGTGAGATATATGAGTATTGGGTTACATATAGTGAGATATATGAGTATCTGGTTACGTATAGTGAGATATATGAGTATCTGGTTACATATTGTGAGATATATGAGTATCTGGTTACATACAGTGAGATATATGAGTATCTGGTTACATATTGTGAGATATATGAGTATCGGGTTACATATAGTGAGATATATGAGTATCGAGTTTCATATAGTGAGATATATGAGTATCTGGTTACATATAGTGAGATATATGAGTATTGGGTTACATACAGGGAGATATATGAGTATCGGGTTACATACAGGGAGATATATGAGTATCTGGTTATATATTGTGAGATATATGAGTATTGGGTTACATACAGTGAGATATATGACAGAGCATTCGCCCCAATACCTGAATTACTGGCATCGTCCATCCAATACCTGAATTACTGGCATTGTCCCCCTCCCCAATACCTGAATTACTGGCATTGTCCCCCTCCCCAATACCTGAATTACTGGCATTGTCCCCCTCCCCAATACCTGAATTACTGGGATCGTTCTCCTATACCTGAAATACTGGCACATTCATAACTATGAATGCCTCTACACCCTGAAATACTGGCACATTCATAACTATGAATGTCTCTACACCCTGAAATACTGGCACATTCGTAACTATGAATGTCTCTACACCCTGAAATACTGGCACATTCGTAACTATGAATTCCTCTACACCCTGAAATACTGGCACATTCGTAACTATGAATGCCTCTACACCCTGAAATACTGGCACATTCGTAACTATGAATGCCTCTACACCCTGAAATACTGGCACATTCATAACTATGAATGCCTCTACACCCTGAAATACTGGCACATTCATAACTATGAATGCCTCTACACCCTGAAATACTGGCACATTCGTAACTATGAATGCCTCTACACCCTGAAATACTGGCACATTCGTAACTATGAATGCCTCTACACCCTGAAATACTGGCACATTCGTAACTATGAATGCCTCTACACCCTGAAATACTGGCACATTCATAACTATGAATGCCTCTACACCCTGAAATACTGGCACATTCGTAACTATGAATGCCTCTACACCCTGAAATACTGGCACATTCATAACTATGAATGCCTCTACACCCTGAAATACTGGCACATTCATAACTATGAATGCCTCTACACCCTGAAATACTGGCACATTCATAACTATGAATGCCTCTACACCCTGAAATACTGGCACATTCATAACTATGAATGCCTCTACACCCTGAAATACTGGCACATTCGTAACTATGAATGCCTCTACACCCTGAAATACTGGCACATTCGTAACTATGAATGCCTCTACACCCTGAAATACTGGCACATTCGTAACTATGAATGCCTCTACACCCTGAAATACTGGCACATTCGTAACTATGAATGCCTCTACACCCTGAAATACTGGCACATTCGTAACTATGAATGCCTCTACACCCTGAAATACTGGCACATTCGTAACTATGAATGCCTCTACACCCTGAAATACTGGCACATTCGTAACTATGAATGCCTCTACACCCTGAAATACTGGCACATTCGTAACTATGAATGCCTCTACACCCTGAAATACTGGCACATTCGTAACTATGAATGCCTCTACACCCTGAAATACTGGCACATTCATAACTATGAATGCCTCTACAACACCCTGAAATACTGGCACTCGTAACTATGAATGCCTCTACATCCTGAAATACTGGCACATTCGTAACTATGATGCCTCTACACCCTGAAATACTGGCACATTCGTAACTATGAATTCCTCTACACCCTGAAATACTGGGCACATTCATAACTATGAATGCCTCTACACCCTGAAATACTGGCACATTCGTACTATGAATGCCTCTACACCCTGAAATACTGGCACATTCGTAACTATGGATGCCTCTACACCCTGAAATACTGGCACAGTCCAGAACTATGATGTCCTCTACACCCTGAAATACTGGCACATACTAACTATGAATGCCTCTACACCCTGAAATACTGGCACATTCATAACTATGAATGCCTCTACACCCTGAAATACTGGCACATTCGTAACTATGAATGCCTCTACACCCTGAAATACTGGCACATTCATAACTATGAATTCCTTTACACCCTGAAATACTGGCACATTCATAATTATGAATGCCTCTAGACCCTGAAATACTGGCACATTCATAACTATGAATGCCTCTACACCCTGAAATACTGGCACATTCATAACTATTAATGCCTCTACACCCTGAAATACTGGCACATTCATAACTATGAATGCCTCTACACCCTGAAATACTGGCACATTCGTAACTATGAATGCCTCTACACCCTGCAATACTGGCACATTCGTAACTATGAATTCCTCTACACCCTGAA
>CM026387.1:59162788-59184685 GCA_014843695.1 Archivesica marissinica
ATGTGTATAATTATGTATGATATTCAATGTACAAGCAAGTGAACAAATGTGTATAATTATGTATGATATTCAATGTACAAGCAAGTGAACAAATGTGTATAATTATGTATGATATTCAATGTACAAGCAAGTGAACAAATGTGTATAATTATGTATGATATTCAATGTACAAGCAAGTGAACAAATGTGTATAATTATGTATGATATTCAATGTACAATGTACAAGCAAGTGAACAAATGTGTATAATTATGTATGATATTCAATGTACAAGCAAGTGAACAAATGTGTATAATTATGTATGATATTCAATGTACAAGCAAGTGAACAAATGTGTATAATTATGTATGATATTCAATGTACAAGCAAGTGAACAAATGTGTATAATTATGTATGATATTCAATGTACAAGCAAGTGAACAAATGTGTATAATTATGTATGATATTCAATTCACGACATTGTTTGCAAATATGTTGAAACAAATAGGTTGGGCCGCTTGCGCTGCTCTGACTCCCATTCACGAGCTCCGACTCCCATTCATGAGCTCCAACTCCCATACATGAGCTCTGACTACCATTCACAAGCTCCGACTCCCATACATGAGCTCCGACTACCATTCACAAGCTCCAACTCCCATTCACGAGCTCCGACTCCCATTCACGAGCTCCGACTCCCATTCACCAGCTCCGACTCCCATTCACCAGCTCCGACTCCCATTCACGAGCTCCGACTCCCATTCACCAGCTCCGACTCCCATTCACAAGCTCCGACTCCCATTCACGAGCTCCGACTCCCATTCATGAGCTCAGACTCCCATTCATGAGCTCAGACTCCCATTCACAAGCTACGACTCCCATTCATGAGCTCTGACTCCATACACAAGCTCCGACTCTCATTCACGAGCTTCTACTCCCATTCATGAGCTCTGACTCCATACACAAGCTCCGACTCTCATTCACGAGCTTCGACTCCCATTCATGAGCTCTGACTTTCCCATTTACGAGCTCTGACTCTCCCAGTTATGAGCTCTGACTCCTATTTACGATGCTCTTGTTTGCTGCCTTTGTTTGCTAAGGTAAAAACAGATGAGTTAGGCCTGTTTGAAAGATGTACATCCATGTACCAGTCCTGGACAAATTGGCCTAGTGGCATAGGCTTGTTTCCACTTTAACTCTTTGCATGCTGGGTAAAATAAAGGCTATGAATAGTTCAAATAATTGTAACAGCCGACAATTCATTAAGGTTCTTATTTAACTCGTTCGTTCATAGAGATTTAGGTTAATATACTATTATATCTCCATGCAAGCGACAGCCATTTAGCTATCATGCAGTGGATAAGTAGTCACCATATCTATCCCACCTCCATAGATATTACTGGGACTACAGGAGATTTAGGTTAATATACTATTATATCTCCATGCAAGCGACAGCCATTTAGCTAGCATGCAGTGGATAAGTAGTCACCATATCTATCCCACCTCCATAGATATTACTGGGACTAAGATTTAGTTAATTACGAATATTGGTTTAGCTATCATGCAGTGTAAGTAGTCATCATATCTATCCCACCTCCATAGATATTACTGGGACTACCTGAGATTCTGGCCTTTATTACGAACATTGGTTTGGCTACTACATTGTCAATGTATGTCGTATTGGTAATGGCATCAAGAGGTGCTTCTATGAGGGAAAGGGTTTACGAACATTGGTTTGGCTACTACATTGTCAATGTATGTCGTATTGGTAATGGCATCAAGAGGTGCTTCTATGAGGGAAAGGGTTAATGAACATTGGTCTGGCTACTACATTGTCAATGTATGTCGTATTGGTAATGGCATCAAGAGGTGCTTCTATGAGGGAAAGGGTTAATGAACATTGGTCTGGCTACTACATTGTCAATGTATGTCGTATTGGTAATGGCATCAAGAGGTGCTTCTATGACGGAAAGGGTTAATGAACATTGGTCTGGCTACTACATTGTCAATGTATGTCGTATTGGTAATGGCATCAAGAGGTGCTTCTATGAGGGAAAGGGTTATGAACATTGGTTTGGCTACTACATTGTCAATGTATGTCGTATTGGTAATGGCATCAAGAGGGGCTTCTATGAGGGAAAGGGTTAATTTGTAACTGACAACTCTGGAAATATCCCATGTTTGACTTATTTTCACTGCTAGAATGCAAAGATTTGAGACGTTTTCTATTTTTAGCTAAAGTAGAAACAGATGATTTGGGCACGGTTTCAAAGGTACACTTGAAGCCATGTATTGACACCTGCTCCGTACAACTAGTCCTCTTGGCCCAGGCCTTTCAGGTGCTACAGCACATGTGCCTGTGGCCGCTAGACAAATCTCGGCTGGGATTTAGTGCGAACAAGGTGGATTTGACAACGTTTACAGATGATGATAAACAAAGGTATGTTATACTTGATAAGTAATGTATGCTTCCCACCCCTTCTCTTTAGTGCCACATACTTCGCCTCCGTGGTCGAGTGGTTACGGTCGCTGACTTGTATACCACTGTAACCTATCATCACTGATGGTCACGGGTTCGAGCCCTGCTCAGAATGTGTCTCATTTATATGAAAATGTTGGCAGTTTCTTACGGAGGTTGGTGCACCCAAGTACTGATTAACCGCTGGAGCCTACCCAGGAAAGGTGTTGTTAGGTAAACTGCCAGCCGGCGATATAGCCCAAAATGGTGCTGATGCAGACGTAAAACCCGAAATTTAAATAAATATTAGTGCCACATACCCACCCAGCCACGCCCACCCTCCATCCACACTCTTCCATGCCACCCAGCCACGCCCACCCTGCCCACCAACACTCTTCCATGCCACCCAGCCATGCCCACCAACAATCTTCCATGCCACCCAGCCACGCCCACCCTGCCCACCAACACTCTTCCATGCCACCCAGCCATGCCCACCCTATCCACCAACACTATTCCATGCCACCCAGCCACGCCCACCCTCCACCCACAATCTTCCATACCACCCAGCCAGGTCCACCCTACCCACCAACACTCTTCCATACCACCCAGCCAGGCCCACCCTGCCCACCAACACTCTTCCATACCACCCAGCCAGGCCCACCCTGCCCACCAACACTCTTCCATACCACCCAGCCAGGCCCACCCTGCCCACCAACACTCTTCCATACCACCCAGCCAGGCCCACCCTGCTCACCAACACTCTTCCATACCACCCAGCCAGGCCCACCCTGCCCACCAACACTCTTCCATACCACCCAGCCAGGCCCACCCTGCCCACCAACACTCTTCCGTCCAAAGTGAACATAGATTATTATTTTAGGTTACGGTTGTCCAAAGTGAACATAGATTATTATTTCAGGTTACGGTTGTCCAAAGTGAACATGGATTATTATTTCAGGTTACGGTTGTCCAAAGTGAACATGGATTATTATTTCAGGTTACGGTTGTCCAAAGTGAACATGGATTATTATTTCAGGTTACGGTTGTCCAAAGTGAACATGAATTATTATTTTAGGTTATGGTTGTCCTAAGTGAACATGGATTATTATTTCAGGTTACGGTTGTCCTAAGTGAACATGGATTATTATTTCAGGTTACGGTTGTCCAAAGTGAACATGATTATTATTTCAGGTTACGGTTGTCCAAAGTGAACCGTGGTCTAACACAAGCCATTTGGGACGAGGTTGGTGTGGTAGTCACACACTTGCTACTCTCATATGCGGAGAAGTTCTCCGAAGCACCCGCTAATTCAAACAAAGGGAGACAATCTGCGAGCCTTGATTTGATATTTGAACCACAGGAAGTGACACTCGTCTCCAGTCTGCTAGAACTCACACTGTGCTCATCTCTCTGCACCTGCGTCGCGTTTCCAGAAATAATGCCAAAACTTACAGCAAAACCGCCGAGACGGAAATCCAAATCATCTAGCAAATTGAAGTCATTCTCAGCCTCACACGTGTTGAACGATAATAAAACGAGCGAGAATGTGGAACCAAGATTAAAGTCGCAATCGGACACTGCTACGGGGTTTACACCGGAAGATTATAAACAATGGGAAAGGGACAACCTGCACACGACTGTTTCACAACCTCGCTTGAGTAACGACGTTGCCATGGAGAGAAGTAAGGCGGAGTTACGTCACAAAGAGGCCTGGACGGAGAGGCGGTTGTTACGCACGTGCATGTATGAGGCGGATGTGTTCAGATGTGTTTGTCCATTTGCAAATTGCTCCGATGAGGATACAAAGGTAATGTAGAATAATATTCACATGTTTCTTGATCAACGGTACACACTTATTTTACATGCAATTATTATATTCTAAGAAGTCTGTGCTGCATCTTCTAAGATGTTTGTTTGATTTTGGGGTTTCAATTTGCCCCAACAGCTTAGGTCATAGTGTGGCTCTCCAGCTATTACTGGTGGTGTAAGACCCTGAATGCCTCTCTCCAGCTATTACTGGTGGTGTAAGACCCTGAATGCCTCTCTCCAGCTATTACTGGTGATGTAAGACCCTGAATGCCTCTCCAGCTATTACTGGTGGTGTAAGACCCTGAATGCCTCTCCAGCTATTACTTGTGGTGGAAGACCCTGAATGCCTCTCTCCAGCTATTACTGGTGGTGTAAGACCCTGAATGCCTCTCTCCTGCTATTACTGGTGGTGTAAGACCCGAATGCCTCTCCTGCTATTACTGGTGGTGTAAGACCCTGAATGCCTCTCCAACTATTACTGGTGGTGTAAGACCCTGAATGCCTCTCCAACTATTACTGGTGGTGTAAGACCCTGAATGCCTCTCCAACTATTACTGGTGGTGGAAGACCCTGAATGCCTCTCCTGCTATTACTGGTG
Organism: Archivesica marissinica; assembly: GCA_014843695.1. NCBI lineage: Eukaryota > Metazoa > Mollusca > Bivalvia > Venerida > Vesicomyidae > Archivesica > Archivesica marissinica. Next base: position 59,167,628 of record CM026387.1, read on the forward strand.
GTGTAAGACCCTGAATGCCTCTCCTGCTATTACTGGTGGTGTAAGACCCTGAATGCCTCTCCTGCTATTACTGGTGGTGTAAGACCCTGAATGCCTCTCCTGCTATTACTGGTGGTGGAAGACCCTGAATGCCTCTCTCCTGCTATTACTGGTGGTGTAAGACCCTGAATGCCTCTCTCCTGCTATTACTGGTGGTGGAAGACCCTGAATGCCTCTCTCCTGCTATTACTGGTGGTGTAAGACCCTGAATGCCTCTCTCCTGCTATTACTGGTGGTGTAAGACCCTGAATGCCTCTCTCCTGCTATTACTGGTGGTGTAAGACCCTGAATGCCTCTCTCCTGCTATTACTGGTGGTGTAAGACCCTGAATGCCTCTCTCCAGCTATTACTGGTGGTGGAAGACCCTGAATGCCTCTCCAACTATTACTGGTGGTGTAAGACCCTGAATGCCTCTCCAGCTATTACTGGTGGTGGAAGATCCCGGTTGCCTCTCCAGCTATTACTGGTGGTGGAAGATCCCGGTTGCCTCTCCAGCTATTACTGGTGGTGGAAGACCCTGAATGCCTCTCCAACTATTACTGGTGGTGTAAGACCCTGAATGCCTCTCCAGCTATTACTGGTGGTGGAAGATCCCGGTTGCCTCTCCAGCTATTACTGGTGGTGGAAGATCCCGGTTGCCTCTCCAGCTATTACTGGTGGTGGAAGATCCCGGTTGCCTCTCCAGCTATTACTATAGCCAGCATAAAAACGCGACACTTGCATACAGGGTAATTTCGTCTTTTTTGAACACGACTTTAAGATGGAACTTGAGATTGTATCCATAAGGCACCAAAAATAGGACACCTACCGGGGATGTCCTACGATATATATACAGGGTTCTTTTTTTTTTCATTTTTGAGTTGCCATGGAATAACCTGACCAGTTTATTTGTTTTTTCATATTTACATACACAAGAAACATAAATACAATTTCACCTTATTACAGCTTAACATTTGATATACTCTTGAAACACAGCTATAGAATTGTAACAATATAGAGATATATCTGTTTATGACATGAGTAGAATATAGAAGATAGCACATAAGTAAAAGATTTATAAAGTTAGATCACAGTTTATATACAGCAGAATAGAAGATTCTGGGTGCCTAAAACATGGTGCCTTATAGAGGAAAGCTCCTGTGATATGAATTTTACTAAGTCTGTGTGATAAGTTTCCGTGATATGAGTTTTATCTATTATTTAAATCTGTCTGATTGATTAATGGCAGGTTCTTGTGTTGCAAATTCTCCGATGTTTGATTCAACCGCTGGAAGAAAGAGTTGCTCCAAAACAATCATCGGTCTCCGGCCTTCAGACAGGCAAAACAGGAAGGCAGAGGTAAATATGATCTGAGAACAGAATCAGTTCTAACATACGTGTGTGTTTTACGTTTATTTATCGTCGCTACCGGTTGCCCATATGAGCGACGCCTCCTGAAGAGATTAGTCATTTTAGATTGTTGGTGGATAGTGCAATGATACAGACAGAGACCCATTCCAGAGTCTCTTCTGGTTCTTTTATGTGCACGGTGTAAAGCACCGACACAAGACCTCGGTTTAACGTCCCATCTGAAAGACTGTTAATTTTATTAGGGTCAGACGGGGGATCGAACCTGCGATCCCTGAATTACCAGTCCAGTGTGTTACCACAGGACTACAGATCCGTCTAACATACTTTTGGAGTAGAGTTTAATAACAGATTAATGTTTTAAATATATTTTACAGCTGATTGTGATCAGTATATAGGTCAAGATGATATAGTAATAATTTTTGTGCATACATTTCTGATTTATATCAAATTATAGATTTATCTCTTAAGACACACAATTAGTAGTTCATATAAGAGAAAACCTGGTAAGGGGAAGTAATTATGAGGTATTTGTATTTATGCAATTAGGAGTTTGTTCTTCTTGTTGCAAACAAAACCAACTTCCCGTGAATACCGTTTTGTATGAAATTATAAACTCCAAAATTCGTCTTACAATCTTGTAACTTACACTTCCTGGCAATCAGTATGTTCCACTCTGCGATGCACTTCCTGGCAATCAGTATGTTCCACTCTGTGATGCACTTCCTGGCAATCAGTATGTTCCACTCTGTGATGCACTTCCTGGCAATCAGTATGTTCCACTCTGTGATGCACTTCCTGGCAATCAGCATGTTCCACTCTGTGATGTTGGCAATCAGCATGTTCCACTCTGTGATACACTTCCTGGCAATCAGTATGTTCCACTTGGCGATGCACTTCTGGCAATCAGTATGTTCCACTCTGTGATGTACTTCCTGGCAATCAGTATGTTCCACTTGGCGATGCACTTCCTGGCAATCAGTATGTTCCACTCTGTGATGCACTTCCTGGCAATCAGTATGTTCCACTCTGTGATGCACTTCCTGGCAATCAGTATGTTCCACTCTGTGATGCACTTCCTGGCAATCAGCATGTTCCACTCTGTGATGTTGGCAATCAGCATGTTCCACTCTGATGCACTTCCTGGCAATCAGTATGTTCCACTTGGCGATGCACTTCCTGGCAATCAGTATGTTCCACTCTGTGATGTACTTCCTGGCAATCAGTATGTTCCACTTGGCGATGCACTTCCTGGCAATCAGCATGTTCCACTCTGTGATGCACTTCCTGGCAATCAGTATGTTCCACTCTGTGATGCACTTCCTGGCAATCAGCATGTTCCACTCTGTGATGCATTTCCTGGCAATCAGTATGTTCCACTCTGTGATACACTTCCTGGCAATCAGTATGTTCCACTCTGTGATGCACTTCCTGGCAATCAGTATGTTCCACTCTGTGATGCACTTCCTGGCAATCAGTATGTTCAACTCTGTGATGCACTTCCTGGCAATCAGTATGTTCCACTCTGTGATGCACTTCTGGCAATCAGTATGTTCCACTCTGTGATGCACTTCCTGGCAATCAGTATGTTCCACTCTGTGATGCACTTCCTGGCAATCAGTATGTTCCACTCGGCGATGCACTTCCTGGCAATCAGTATGTTCCACTCTGTGATGCACTTCCTGGCAATCAGTATGTTCCACTCTGTGATGCACTTCCTGGCAATCAGTATGTTCCACTCTGTGATACACTTCCTGGCAATCAGTATGTTCCACTCTGTGATGTACTTCCTGGCAATCAGTATGTTCCACTCTGATGCACTTCCTGGCAATCAGTATGTTCCACTTGGCGATGCACTTCCTGGCAATCAGTATGTTCCACTCTGTGATGCACTTCCTGGCAATCAGTATGTTCCACTGGGCGATGCACTTCCTGGCAATCAGCATGTTCCACTCTGTGATGCACTTCCTGGCAATCAGTATGTTCCACTCTGTGATGCACTTCCTGGCAATCAGTATGTTCCACTCTGTGATGCACTTCCACTCGGATACTAATCAGGCTTAGTACTTGTGGAAAAAGAAACATGTTGGTGCATTATCATAGATATCTATGCCGATTGTGTAATGTTTTCATGCAAACAAACCAATTTTATTGTCAAGATTGTTTAAAGTTTTGATGCAAACAAACCAATTTTATTGTCAGGCCGCAGACAGCAGGTGCTGAGCTAAGCACCAACAAGAGACTGAATGTTGCATTGCAGCAAATGTCACCTGAGATGGCTAGCCTGATTAGAGGTGCTCTCGGGGGTCGGGTGTTGGACAGTGAAGCACAGGAGTCTCGCAAGAGACTGACAGTGAAGAAAGTAGACATACCCGTCATGCAGGATGGCCTGGAGACCATACATGAAAGGTTACAAGGTAAGGGTTTATACAACCTCGGAGAGAGATAAAGGGTATTTTATCCCTTTATCTGCCAATCACGACTAAAGTCGCTATGACAAACAGCATAGAGCCAGATCCAGATGGCACAGAATGTTCTGTCTGATCAGGCTCTATGCTGTTTGTTAGTGGGTGTAAAACTCTCGTCTGAATAGCAAATAACGGCTGATATGGATCTGTGTTGTTTGCACATTCCATCCAATTGATTCGGCAGGTTAAGGGTTCAAAACCTACTTGTCCAACCTACCCATTGAATCTCATTTTTGACAGTCACTTATGTAATTAAAATTAAATTTATTTTCAAAATTGTGTTGTACAGTAAAACCCCTATAATAAGACCACCTTCCAAAAAATGGTCTTATTAGCGGGGTGATCTCTTTATCGAGTTTGGTCAAGAAGACCAAATTATGATAATTTTACTACATGTACAATGTACTTTCACCTATGACAATTTCTTGGGTTGGTTGTTTCTATGGTTTAGGATTGTACTTCTCAAATCCATTCATAGACAACTGTATATCACAATTAATTAATTAATAATAAAATAAAGAACAATGTAAATGAGTTAATCCATTTATTTTCAACATTTATTTTCTTGTTTTCATTAATTATATTGTGTATACCAAGCACAGTAGTTTCCTTGAAAAGTACATATCATCATCAATCATTCATTATTTTAACAAAACGTTCAATGGTTGACTGCTTATTTAAACACTTCACTTTCACGGATTGTTTCTCGATCTCATCTTAGATGTTTTAGCTAAGTCCTGTGACAGAGTGCCCAAGTCCTTACACATGCAGTACAACTTTAGCTGCGATACTCCACTCCAGACAATATACAAAAGATTAAAAGCAATCAAAACCAATCATTTACAATCAACACTTCCGTGTTTATCTCACTTAACCTTGACCGATACCATAAAGTGGTCGCTTAATTGTCGTAAAACAGGGACATAATTAAAAATGTTTTATCAATGAAAGTGAGAAAATCGCCTGTGGTCGTATTAGGGGTTCAATTAGCATAGGATTAATGGCATTTGTCTGAATTAACTGGTCGTATTACGGAATAACGGGGTGGTCTGGTTATCGGGGTCATTGACATATATAGTGAAATATTCCGTTCTGAAAAAAATCATTCGCAATCGGGGTGGTCGCATAGAGGGTTTTTACTGTATTTGTTTTTTAGAGTTAAAGTCGCACCAACAGCTTAGGTCATATAGCGACTCTCCAGCTATTATTGGTGGGGGAAGACTCAGGGTGCCCCTTCGAACATGATTACAGGCGTGGATGGGCACCCAGGCAGAACCATCAACCTGTCACATGCCAGTTAGATAGCTGTCTCAGTGGGATTGTGTACTTGTTTATTTCATTGTTAATTTCTTACATTTCTGCTTATAAATAGCATCTATGTTTTACAGACCGTCACTAGGATCACGGGGTTATCTCAACCACTGTCCCATTTAGATAAACTTAATATAATATAGATATATAATAATAATATATAATATAAACATTTTTATTATTGCAAAAAGAAGTTCATGTGTGGACAGATCTTAAAAATTAATCTTGAAATTTCAATAAATTATTATTGAAAGTCGTAGCATACAATAGTAATATTGATTTCTTATCAACCATTGTTTGGCACATTATAAACAATCACAAAATGATTATCGTCAATACTCGCCTATAAGGCAATCTGGCCTATAAGACGACCCTCTACTTTGCTCTGAAATATGAGGGTTTTGGCATGCACTCGCATATAAGGCGGGTTGATATAATGGATACCAGACCATGTATAAATTGCATGTTTGTCCAGTGCAACTGAAGAAATGTTCAGTGTCAGAGTGCTTACTTTTCTAAAACCTATGTATAGATACCATTTAACACATTTTAATTATTTATTTTTTTAATTCTTGTTTTTTTGTTTTTAAATTGTTTAGCACTTGTTTATAAGACTGGATGCCACTTTGAGGCCATAATCTGGTGGTAATAAAACCTGTCTTATAGGCGAGTATGTATGGTAATAGTGAGATATTGTGTCAGTGTTTTATACAGTGTCTGTATAAGAAATGAGAGGAGTCCCTGGATTGAGGCTCTGTCTGTGAGACTACATTGTAATGGAGGAATCGCTCTAATGTACAACTGGGGGGGGGGGCACAATAAATTAATGCTCAATTATGATAAGCTTTCATCATTTCAACTTTTTTTCCGACTTTGTGCGCTACAGTTTCAAATATATCTTGATTTGCAGAGTTTACAGAAAGCAACAAACTTGAAGAAATTGCCAAGAATGATCCACCAGAGGGCGGTCCTGTTGGTAAGGTGCGTGTCAAACCTGTGATTGACAGATGTCGGCCCATAGCTCAGCAGTGCAGAGAGGCCCTGGTAGAGGAGTTAGGGGAACAGCTTATCCTTGGAATCTTCACAAAATCTCACAGAATAAAGAAACATAATGTGCTTATGTTGTATGACTATGTACAGTTTGGAGAGGTAATCATCATGCTATTGTGCCATAAACCATGCTATTATAAATATACATTGCAGGATTCTCATCCCCCTTACCCCACCCCCCTCCCCTATATATAATATATTTTATTGAGCATCTTCGTTTACCACTATTATTTGAAACCGTTACTCCTGTCCTCATTTTGGAAAACAATTTGGATTACATTATTTATTTATTTTACAACGATTGCAAAAAATGCTTTAACAACTTATATATTTACCGAGAATCCAACCCTGGTTGCATTGCTGAGAAGTTAGCTTGCTGGTGACTGCGTTAACAACTTATATATTTACCGAGAATCCAACCCTGGTTGCATTGCTGAGAAGTGAGCTTGCTGGTGACTGCGTTAACAACTTATATATTTACTGAGAATCCAACCCTGGTTGCATTGCTGAGAAGTGAGCTTGCTGGTGACTGCGTTAACAACTTATATATTTACCGAGAATCCAACCCTGGTTGCATTGGTGAGAAGTGAGCTTGCTGGTGACTGCTTTAACAACTTATATATTTACCGAGAATCCAACCCTGGTTGCATTGGTGAGAAGTGAGCTTGCTGATGACTGCTTTAACAACTTATATATTTGAAGTGGAAGTCGTGATAGCTCAGTGGTAGCGCGTTCGCTTCACGTGCGAAAGGCCCGGAGTTCGAGCCCCGCTGGAGCCGTTACGATTGTGTCCTTAGGCAAGGCATTTAAATTCCACATGCCTCTTCTCTCTCCCTCGTGGCGATGGATTCCATCAGGAATGAGGTCTCGAGAGTGATTAGTATAAGTTATAAGAACTTGTTTCGCAATCGAGCTAAAATAAATTTGTATAAACTTATATATTTACCGAGAATCCAACCCTGGTTGCATTGCTGAGAAGTTAGCTTGCTGGTGACTGCGTTAACAACTTATATATTTACCGAGAATCCAACCCTGGTTGCATTGCTGAGAAGTGAACTTGCTGGTGACTGCTTTAACAACTTATATATTTACCGAGAATCCAACCCTGGTTGCATTGGTGAGAAGTGAGCTTGCTGGTGACTGCGTTAACAACTTATATATTTACCGAGAATCCAACCCTGGTTGCATTGCTGAGAAGTGAGCTTGCTGGTGACTGTTTTAACAACTTATATATTTACCGAGAATCCAACCCTGGTTGCATTGCTGAGAAGTGAGCTTGCTGGTGACTGCTTTAACAACTTATATATTTACCGAGAATCCAACCCTGGTTGCATTGGTGAGAAGTGAGCTTGCTGGTGACTACGTTAACAACTTATATATTTACCGAGAATCCAACCCTGGTTGCATTGCTGAGAAGTTAGCTTGCTGGTGACTGTTTTAACAACTTATATATTTACCGAGAATCCAACCCTGGTTGCATTGCTGAGAAGTGAGCTTGCTGGTGACTGCTTTAACAACTTATATATTTACCGAGAATCCAACCCTGGTTGCATTGGTGAGAAGTGAGCTTGCTGGTGACTACGTTAACAACTTATATATTTACCGAGAATCCAACCCTGGTTGCATTGTTGAGAAGTTAGCTTGCTGGTGACTGTTTTAACAACTTATATATTTACCAAGAATCCAACCCTGGTTGCATTGCTGAGAAGTGAGCTTGCTGGTGACTGCTTTAACAACTTATATATTTACCGAGAATCCAACCCTGGTTGCATTGCTGAGAAGTGAGCTTGCTGGTGACTGCTTTAACAACTTATATATTTACCGAGAATCCAACCCTGGTTGCATTGCTGAGAAGTGAGCTTGCTGGTGACTGCTTTAACAACTTATATATTTACCGAGAATCCAACCCTGGTTGCATTGCTGAGAAGTTAGCTTGCTGGTGACTGCTTTAACAACTTATATATTTACCGAGAATCCAACCCTGGTTGCATTGCTGAGAAGTGAGCTTGCTGGTGACTGCTCTAATTGGACAGCTAATGTTAAACAAATTGAATTTACATGCTCGTACAGTGAAACCCCTCAAAACCGGAACCCTCTAAACTGGAATTCCCTCTAAACCGAACAAATTTCGTGATCCCCATCTTTGGTCATTGTAAAAAATCCTCTGTAAATTGGAACCCCTCTTTTCCAAATACCGAACAGGATTTTAAATAAATATATGCTGTTTGAACTGTAAATTACCCCAGTAAACTGAACAAGAAAATGTCTAGTTCAAATATGAAATTGAGTATTCTTTTAAACAAACAACTTTCAGCTATTTATTTTACAGAATATTAATGTATTTTACACTTAAAATTAATCAATTCTTTGTTAACTGCCAATCTATAAACATGTCTCAGCCTATAAAACATGTCTCAGCCTATAAAACATGTCTCAGCCTATAAACCATGTCTCAGCCTATAAACCATGTCTCAGCCCATAAACATGTAAACATGTCTCAGCCCATAAACCATGTCTCAGCCCATAAACATGTAAACATGTCTCAGCCTATAAACCATGTCTCAGCCCATAAACATGTAAACATGTCTCAGCCTATAAACCATGTCTCAGCCCATAAACATGTAAACATGTCTCAGCCTATAAAACATGTCTCAGCCTATACTACATGTCTCAGCCTATAAACCATGTCTCAGCCTATAAACCATGTCTCAGCCTATAAAACATGTCTCAGCCTATAAAACATGTCTCAGCCTATAAAACATGTCTCAGCCTATAAACCATGTCTCAGCCTATAAAACATGTCTCAGCCTATAAAACATGTATCCGCCTATAAAACATGTCTCAGCCTATAAAACATGTCTCTGCCTATAAAACATGTCTCAGCCTATACTACATGTCTCAGCCTATAAACCATGTCTCAGCCTATAAAACATGTCTCAGCCTATAAACCATGTCTCAGCCCATAAACATGTCTCAGCCTATAAACCATGTCTCAGCCTATAAACCATGTCTCAGCCCATAAACATGTCTCAGCCTATAAACCATATCTCAGCCTATAAACATATCTCAACCTATAAACATATCTCAGCCTATAAAACATGTCTCAGCCCATAAAACATGTCTCAGCCCATAAACCATGTCTCAGCCCATAAAACATGTCTCAGCCTATAAACATGTCTCAGCCTATAAACATGTCTCAGCCTATACTACATGTCTCAGCCTATACTACATGTCTCAGCCTATTAAACATGTCTCAGCCTATAAACCATGTCTCAGCCTATAAAACATGTCTCAGCCTATACTACATGTCTCAGCCTATAAACCATGTCTCAGCCTATAAAACATGTCTCAGCCTATTAAACATGTCTCAGCCTATAAAACATGTATCAGCCTATAAACATGTCTCAGCCTATAAACATGTCTCAGCCTATACTACATGTCTCAGCCTATAAACCATGTCTCAGCCTATAAAACATGTCTCAGCCTATACTACATGTCTCAGCCTATAAACCATGTCTCAGCCTATAAAACATGTCTCAGCCTATACTACATGTCTCAGCCTATAAACCATGTCTCAGCCTATAAAACATGTCTCAGCCTATTAAACATGTCTCAGCCTATAAAACATGTATCAGCCTATAAAACATGTCTTAGCCTCATTCTAAGCATTGTAGAGTTGAATTGTTAATTTAGGAGAAATCTACCTAACTATGAAAACCACTCTAAACCAAAAAAACCTCCAAACCAAAGTTTACCTCTTGTCCAGTAGCCATTCGGTTTAGCATATTTCTATATAGAGTGAGAGCCTATATGGTTTAGCATATTTCTATATAGAGAGTGGGAGCCTATATGGTGTAGCATATTTCTATATAGAGTGTGGGAGCCTATATGGTTTAGCATATTTCTATATAGAGTGTGGGAGCCTATATGGTTTAGCATATTTCTATATAGAGTGTGGGAGCCTATATGGTTTAGCATATTTCTATATAGAGTGGGAGCCTATATGGTTTAGCATATTTCTATATAGAGTGTGGGAGCCTATATGGTTTAGCATATTTCTATATAGAGAGTGGGAGCCTATATGGTTTAGCATATTTCTATATAGAGAGTGGGAGCCTATATGGTGTAGCATATTTCTATATAGAGTGTGGGAGCCTATATGGTTTAGCATATTTCTATATAGAGTGTGGGAGCCTATATGGTTTAGCATATTTCTATATAGAGTGTGGGAGCCTATATGGTTTAGCATATTTCTATATAGAGTGGGAGCCTATATGGTTTAGCATATTTCTATATAGAGTGTGGGAGCCTATATGGTTTAGCATATTTCTATATAGAGTGGGAGCCTATATGGTTTAGCATATTTCTATATAGAGTGGGAGCCTATATGGTTTAGCATAGTTCTATATAGAGTGGGAGCCTATATGGTTTAGCATATTTCTATATAGAGTGGGAGCCTATATGGTTTAGCATAGTTCTATATAGAGTGGGAGCCTATATGGTTTAGCATATTTCTATATAGAGTGTGGGAGCCTATATGGTTTAGCATATTTCTATATAGAGTGTGGGAGCCTATATGGTGTAGCATATTTCTATATAGAGTGTGGGAGCCTATATGGTGTAGCATATTTCTATATAGAGTGTGGGAGCCTATATGGTTTAGCATATTTCTATATAGAGAGTCTATATGGTTTAGCATATTTCTATATAGAGTGTGGGAGCCTATATGGTTTAGCATATTTCTATATAGAGAGTCTATATGGTTTAGCATATTTCTATATAGAGTGTGGGAGCATATATGGTTTAGCATATTTCTATATAGAGAGTCTATATGGTTTAGCATATTTCTATATAGAGTGTGGGAGCCTATATGGTTTAGCATATTTCTATATAGAGTGTGGGAGCCTATATGGTGTAGCATATTTCTATATAGAGTGTGGGAGCCTATATGGTTTAGCATATTTCTATATAGAGTGTGGGAGCCTATATGGTTTAGCATATTTCTATATAGAGTGTGGGAGCCTATATGGTTTAGCATATTTCTATATAGAGTGTGGGAGCATATATGGTTTAGCATATTTCTATATAGAGAGTCTATATGGTTTAGCATATTTCTATATAGAGTGTGGGAGCCTATATGGTTTAGCATATTTCTATATAGAGTGTGGGAGCCTATTTGGTGTAGCATATTTCTATATAGAGTGTGGGAGCCTATATGGTTTAGCATATTTCTATATAGAGTGTGGGAGCCTATATGGTTTAGCATATTTGTATATAGAGTGTGGGAGCCTATATGGTTTAGCATATTTCTATATAGAGTGTGGGAGCCTATTTGGTGTAGCATATTTCTATATAGAGTGAGAGCCTATATGGTCTAGCATATTTCTATATAGTGTGAGAGCCTATATGGTGTAGCATATTTCTATATAGAGTGTGGGAGCCTATTTGGTGTAGCATATTTCTATATAGAGTGGGAGCCTATATGGTGTAGCATATTTCTATATAGAGTGTGGGAGCCTATATGGTGTAGCATATTTCTATATAGAGTGTGGGAGCCTATATGGTGTAGCATATTTCTATATAGAGAGTGGGAGCCTATATGGTGTAGCATATTTCTATATAGAGAGTGGGAGCCTATATGGTTTAGCATATTTCTATATAGAGTGTGGGAGCCTATATGGTTTAGCATATTTCTATATAGAGTGGGAGCCTATTTGGTGTAGCATATTTCTATATAGAGAGTGGGAGCCTATATGAGAAATGAAGTCATAAAACAGCTGTGTTATGAAAGCAATACCAGCGTTCTACAGGTTGGATACAACTCATGTTTACCTTGGCAATTATCCAAAATATAAACCAAAAAACGATCCAATATGTAAAATATTGGACTGTGTGAGGCACATAGCGCTGAAGACAGTACCACTATTTGACATATTGGATGCGTTTGAGGCACATAGCGCTGAAGACAGTAGCACTATTTTACATATTGGATGCGTTTGAGGCACATAGCGCTGAAGACAGTAGCACTATTTTACATATTGGATGCGTTTGAGGCACATAGCGCTGAAGACAGTAGCACTATTTTACATATTGGATGCGTTTGAGGCACATAGCGCTGAAGACAGTAGCACTATTTTACATATTGGATGCGTTTGAGGCACATAGCGCTGAAGACAGTAGCACTATTTTACATATTGGATGCGTTTGAGGCACATAGCGCTGAAGACAGTAGCACTATTTTACATATTGGATGCGTTTGAGGCACATAGCGCTGAAGACAGTAGCACTATTTTACATATTGGATGCGTTTGAGGCACATAGCGCTGAAGACAGTAGCACTATTTTACATATTGGATGCGTTTGAGGCACATAGCGCTGAAGACAGTAGCACTATTTTACATATTGGATGCGTTTGAGGCACATAGCGCTGAAGACAGTAGCACTATTTTACATATTGGATGCGTTTGAGGCACATAGCGCTGAAGACAGTAGCACTATTTTACATATTGGATGCGTTTGAGGCACATAGCGCTGAAGACAGTAGCACTATTTTACATATTGGATGCGTTTGAGGCACATAGCGCTGAAGACAGTACCAATATTTGACATATTGGATGCGTTCGAGGCACATAGCGCTGAAGACAGTACCACTATTTGACATATTGGATGCGTTCGAGGCACATAGCGCTGAAGACAGTACCACTATTTGACATATTGGATGCGTTCGAGGCACATAGCGCTGAAGACAGTAGCACTATTTTACATATTGGATGCGTTCGAGGCACATAGCGCTGAAGACAGTAGCACTATTTTACATATTGGATGCGTTTGAGGCACATAGCGCTGAAGACAGTAGCACTATTTGACATATTGGATGCGTTCGAGGCACATAGCGCTGAAGACAGTACCACTATTTGACATATTGGATGCGTTCGAGGCACATAGCGCTGAAGACAGTACCACTATTTGACATATTGGATGCGTTCGAGGCACATAGCGCTGAAGACAGTACCACTATTTGACATATTGGATGCGTTCGAGGCACATAGCGCTGAAGACAGTACCACTATTTGACATATTGGATGCGTTCGAGGCACATAGCGCTGAAGACAGTACCACTATTTGACATATTGGATGCGTTCGAGGCACATAGCGCTGAAGACAGTAGCACTATTTTACATATTGGATGCGTTCGAGGCACATAGCGCTGAAGACAGTAGCACTATTTTACATATTGGATGCGTTTGAGGCACATAGCGCTGAAGACAGTACCACTATTTGACATATTGGATCCGTTCGAGGCACATAGCGCTGAAGACAGTACCACTATTTGACATATTGGATGCGTTCGAGGCACATAGCGCTGAAGACAGTACCACTATTTGACATATTGGATGCGTTCGAGGCACATAGCGCTGAAGACAGTACCAATATTTGACATATTGGATGCGTTCGAGGCACATAGCGCTGAAGACAGTACCACTATTTGACATATTGGATGCGTTCGAGGCACATAGCGCTGAAGACAGTACCACTATTTGACATATTGGATGCGTTCGAGGCACATAGCGCTGAAGACAGTACCACTATTTGACATATTGGATGCGTTCGAGGCACATAGCGCTGAAGACAGTAGCACTATTTTACATATTGGATGCGTTCGAGGCACATAGCGCTGAAGACAGTAGCACTATTTTACATATTGGATGCGTTTGAGGCACATAGCGCTGAAGACAGTAGCACTATTTTACATATTGGATGCGTTTGAGGCACATAGCGCTGAAGACAGTACCACTATTTGACATATTGGATCCGTTCGAGGCACATAGCGCTGAAGACAGTACCACTATTTGACATATTGGATGCGTTCGAGGCACATAGCGCTGAAGACAGTACCACTATTTGACATATTGGATGCGTTCGAGGCACATAGCGCTGAAGACAGTACCACTATTTGACATATTGGATGCGTTCGAGGCACATAGCGCTGAAGACAGTACCACTATTTGACATATTGGATGCGTTCGAGGCACATAGCGCTGAAGACAGTACCACTATTTGACATATTGGATGGTTCGAGGCACATAGCGCTGAAGACAGTACCACTATTGACATATGGATGCGTTCGAGGCACATAGCGCTGAAGACAGTACCACTATTTGACATATTGGATGCGTTCGAGGCACATAGCGCTGAAGACAGTACCACTATTTGACATATTGGATGCGTTCGAGGCACATAGCGCTGAAGACAGTACCACTATTTGACATATTGGATGCGTTCGAGGCACATAGCGCTGAAGACAGTACCACTATTTGACATATTGGATGCGTTCGAGGCACATAGCGCTGAAGACAGTACCACTATTTGACATATTGGATGCGTTCGAGGCACATAGCGCTGAAGACAGTACCACTATTTGACATATTGGATGCGTTCGAGGCACATAGCGCTGAAGACAGTACCACTATTTGACATATTGGATGCGTTCGAGGCACATAGCGCTGAAGACAGTACCACTATTTGACATATTGGATGCGTTCGAGGCACATAGCGCTGAAGACAGTACCACTATTTGACATATTGGATGCGTTCGAGGCACATAGCGCTGAAGACAGTACCACTATTGTACATATTGGATGCGTTCGAGGCACATAGCGCTGAAGACAGTACCACTATTGTACATATTGGATGCGTTCGAGGCACATAGCGCTGAAGACAGTACCACTATTGTACATATTGGATGCGTTCGAGGTTTATATCTTGCTTAAAACACACACAACAAGATCCTACTAATTAAAATTGTTATTTTCGTACATTTACGCCTAGGATTTAATATAATACGCAGGCCTTTTGACAGCAGTCCAATATTAATAATAATGGATTGCAAGTACAAAGGTATGATGTCATGACAGTGTTCTAAGAACATGAACGGTCTCTTCAGAATTCCAGGAATACCCAAGACTGATTATAGCATTGTATTAGATGTGTTACTGGTATACGTTGCTGTATGCTTTCTTACCTCCACAGGGAAAGAGTCACATGACGTTGTCTACGTATGGTTGTATGCCGAGACTTATCGACTTCCTACGTGTAAACGAAGATAACAAACTTCTTGAGATCATTGGTATGTTTATTTTACGTTTCCATGGTATACGTGCCAACCATTTCTAGACACTAAACATTACACCTGTCATTCCAAAGTGAGACATTTCATTTTATATTTTCTTCAGAAGTTTATAAAGAATTGTTTTCAAAATTACTCAACCTGAAAACCCTACTCTCCCTCAGTGAACTTTCGCTCGCCCTTATGTCAGGCGTGTTTCAACATTTGACCGTAGTTGGAAATGTGTGGTGCATATGTTAATAATCATCTCAAATATTCATCGGAGTCACAGACACCTAAATTATTGATAAAACACGTCCACCTGGATTATACATGCATGTATGCGTAGAACCATGGCATACAAGACAATTACTTGTAGAGACGTTGCTATACGGTACCCCCTCCCCTCATTCCAAGTGATAAGCTCATTATATATAATGTATACATGTATACGTAGAACCATGGCATACAAGACAATCGTTTGTAGAGACGTTGCTATACGGTACCCCCTCCCCTCATTCCAAGTGATAAGCTCATTATATATAATGTATACATGTATACGTAGAACCATGGCATACAAGACAATTACTTGTAGAGACTTTGCTATACGGTACCCCCTCCCCTCATTCCAAGTGATAAGCTCATTATATATAATGTATACATGTATACGTAGAACCATGGCATACAAGACAATTACTTGTAGAGACTTTGCTATACGGTACCCCCTCCCCTCATTCCAAGTGATAAGCTCATTATATATAATGTATACATGTATACGTAGAACCATGGCATACAAGACAATTACTTGTAGAGACTTTGCTATACGGTACCCCCTCCCCTCATTCCAAGTGATAAGCTCATTATATATAATGTATACATGTATACGTAGAACCATGGCATACAAGACAATTACTTGTAGAGACCATACGGGACTGTTTCGCAATCAAGCTATTAGAATAGATGCACTGATATTTTGTAATTTCATTTCTGAATATGTCTGTACCGATTAGTTAGCATTCTCTCAATTTAATTTTACATAACAGACATTTCAAATAACATTCCAAGAACCGATTGACAAAGTTTTATCAATCTATGACCGCTAACATACCCGATAAGTCATGTTTACTAAATGGTTTCTTATGTTTATTTCAAATATATATAAATATCTTATTATTTATATTATATCTTATTCTGCTATCGCTTCTTATTATTATTAAATTACTACCGGGTATATCCCGACAGATCTCCTACAGTATATGCAATGGGTACTTATTTGTAAAACAATGGTATCAGTTAATTAACACGATTATGATGAAATCAGATTTATCATACCGCAACATCTGGTTAGGGAACAACAGTAAAAACAAAGGATTCTAACTAAAATACCTATTCACATTTTGGAATAAATCAGACTTTATCTGCCAAGGGAGGTAATAGAAAATTAGAGATATCTCTCATTATGTAGCAAGCTGCATATAAAGCCTAGTCATTTTCGCACCGGATCTGTAGTCCAGTGGTAACACGCTGGACTGGTAATCCAGGGATCGCAGGTTCGATCCCCCATCTGACCCTAATAAAATTAACATTCTTTCCGATGGGACGTTAAACCGAGGTCGGTGCTTTACACCATGCACGTAAAAGAACCAGAGGAGACTCTGGAATGGGTCTCTGTCTGTATCATTGCACTATCCTCCAAAAATCTAAAATGACTAATCTCTTCAGGAGGCGTCGCTCATA
>CM026387.1:59185685-59201573 GCA_014843695.1 Archivesica marissinica
GTGGTTGTGTGGGTCTGCACCCCACGCTGACCTGTTACCTTTAATGTTATACACACCCCACGCTGACCTGTGACCTTTAATGTTATACACACCCATGCTGACCTGTGACCTTTAATGTTATACACACCCCACGCTGACTTACCTTAATGTTATACACACCCCACGCTGACCTGTGACCTTTAATGTATACCCCCCATGCTGACCTGTTACCTTTAATGTTATACACACCCCACGCTGACCTGTGACCTTTAATGTTATACACACCCCACCTGACCTGTGACCTTTAATGTTATACACACCCCACGCTGACCTGTGACCTTTAATGTTATACACACCCCATGCTGACCTGTGACCTTTAATGTTATGCACACCCCATGCTGACCTGTGACCTTTAATGTTATGCACACCCCATGCTGACCTGTGACCTTTAATGTTATACACACCCCACGCTGACCTGTTACCTTTAATGTCACAATTACAAATTGTATGGTTTAGTAGATTTTGCTGCATCTTTGCTTCCAGGTGTCCATTTGGGTTCCATATATCAAAGTTTTAATATGAGACTTCAAACCAATTGTTTCTGCTGATATCTATCTTCCTGTAATGTTGCGGCGATGTAGACATGCTGCGCGAGTAGTTTAAAAGCAACTGTGCAGAACAACTAGGGACTGGCATGATCAATACAGCAAACTGTTGTATTGAATTGCTCTACGGTAGGGAGATGGACAATGTCAGGAGGGAGATGGTTCCAATGGTAGATTGTTCTTGGAAAAAAAGGAAAACTTGCAGCAGTCTGTAGTTGCTGTAATTAACCTATAGCTTAAGGAATGGCAGTGATGTGTGGTACGGGAGACGGGGAACTAGGTAATTTTCAATGGGGATAGCAACCAGATCATTATGGATTTTATACATAAGGGATAACCTATTGTCAATACGCCGTTGATCTAGTCTGCGTAGATTTAGGGAATGTAGCATGTCTGTAACACTAGAGGTACGATAGAAGTCGGCCTTTATCCAACGGGCTGCTCTTCGCTGGACACCTTCAATATTGTCTATCAATATTTGGGTATGGGGCGATCAAATCTCGGAGCCATATTCCAGCTGGGGTCTAACTAGTTTCTGATAAGCCATGGACTTAAGGGGTTATATGCCCCGTATAACATGATTTTTGGTATTTAGCTGTAAATGTTTTCTGCAATGTATCAATGGCATTCTCTGTTGCTGCAATAAAATATTTGCTAATAAAAATAAATTCTTTGTTAAGTGTATATGTGGGGCCTGCATAGGCGGCGAGTGATTACGGTTGTTGACTTCAAATCTTGCCCCTAACCGCTGTAGGTTCGAATCACTCTGGGTGTGTCAAATTCTTTCAAGTGAGGAATATATCCAGCTGGCTTGCAGTGGGTCAGTGGTTATACTCGGGTGCCCACATGAGCTTGGAATACTGTACGCAGGGGCATCCTGGAGGAAGCTATCCAGCTGGGTCAGTGGTTATACTCGGGTGCCTGTCTGAGCTTGGAATACTGTATGCAGGGGCATCCTGGAGGAATATATCCAGCTGGGTCAGTGGTTCTACTTGGGTGCCCGCCTGAGCTTGGAATACTGTACGCAGGGGCATCCTGGAGGAATATATCCAGCTGGGTCAGTGGTTATACTCGGGTGCCTGTCTGAGCTTGGAATACTGTACGCAGGGGCATCCTGGAGGAAGCTATCCAGCTGGCTTGCAGTGGGTCAGTGGCTCTACATGGGTGCCCGTCTGAGCTTGGAATACTGTACGCAGGGGCATCCTGGAACCTCCACTAATACCAGCTAGAGAGTTTCCGTATGGCCCAAGCTATTGCTGCAACTTTAACCCCTCAAAAACAAACACACATTGTAAGTTTATATCAAATTTGTTTAGCTCAGTAGCGAAACAAGTTCCAACATTTGTTTGTTTGCTCTCTAGACCGCTCTTTCCTGGCGGATACCATCTAGGGGGAGGGAGAAGAGGCAACGTTGATTTAAGTCTCCTAAGGATATCATTAGTGACGGTGATTCCAGCGCTTCTTGAGCTCGCAACCTCTGGGGGGGGGGGGGGGCAGACGGACACCGTGTTCAATGCATAACAATGATTTTTCTAGATATGTAATCTCAAACATGTAATGTTTCATCACAAAATAATACAAGATCCCATCGCAAAATAATACAAGATCCCATCGCAAAATAATACAAGATCCCACTGCAAAATAATACAAGATCCCACTGCAAAATAATACAAGATTCCATCGCAAAATAATACAAGATCCCACCGCAAAATAATACAAGATCCCACCGCAAAATAATACAAGATTCCACCGCAAAATAATACAAGATTCCATCGCAAAATAATACAAGATCCCATCGCAAAATAATACAAGATCCCACCGCAAAATAATACAAGATCCCATCGCAAAATAATACAAGATCCCATCGCAAAATAATACAAGATCCCATCGCAAAATAATACAAGATCCCATCGCAAAATAATACAAGATTCCATCGCAAAATAATACAAGATCCCATCGCAAAATAATACAAGATCCCACCGCAAAATAATACAAGATCCCATCGCAAAATAATACAAGATCCCATCGCAAAATAATAGATGGGTCCCATTACATAATAAAAAGGTACATGTTTTTGGAAGATCATAAAATGTCTCGTCACAAACCAATAGAACGCAGTATAATGAAATAAAACATCGCAAACCAATGTAACGCAGTATAATGAAATAAAACATCGCAAACCAATAGAATGCAGTATAATGAAATAAAACATCACAAACCAATAGAATGCAGTATAATGAAATAAAACATCACAAACCAATAGAATGCAGTATAATGAAATAAAACATCACAAACCAATAGAACGCAGTATAATGAAATAAAACATCACAAACCAATAGAACGCAGTATAATGAAATAAAACATCACAAACCAATAGAACACAGTATAATGAAATAAAACATCACAAACCAATAGAACGCAGTATAATGAAATAAAAAATCGCAAAATAATAAGTATGTTTCAATACATATCTAATTTAATTTTAATTTAACCATATTTTATTGCAAAGCAGTAGTATATATGTCATACACATAAAGATACAATGCATAGCATGAACATACATAGGTTCGATCCCCCGTCTGACCCTAATAAAATTAAAAGTCTTTCAGATGGGACGTTAAACCGAGGTCTCGTGTCGGTGCTTTACACCGTGCACGTAAAGGAACCAGAGGAGACTCTGGAATGGATCTCTGTATCATTTCACTATCCTCCAACAATCTAAAATGACTAATCTCTTCAGGAGGCGTGGCTCATATGGGCAACCAGTAGCGACGATAAATAAACGTAAAACACACACAAATGGTTTGGGCCACAAGGTTTAACATTAGACAACGGCCCTCACTAGTTACGCCGAGCATAGGTTCCACCACTCTACACATCCATCTCAGTAGTATGTCCCATTACAGATCTCGTCAAGATAAAGTTCTGATAATAAAAATAATGGGAACGTTCCATCGTAAAATAATGAAGCTGTCTCAATACAAGATATAGTAAGATCCCATCATATATTAATAAAAAGATCCAATCACAAACTATTAGAACGATATCGTCACAAACTATTAGAACGATCTAGTCACAAAATATTAGAACGATCTAGTCACAAACTATTAGAACGATCTAGTCACAAACTATTAGAACGATCTTGTCACAAAATATTAGAACGATCTTGTCACAAAATATTAGAACGATCTTGTCACAAATATTAGAACGATCTTGTCACAAAATATTAGAACGATCTTGTCACAAAATATTAGAACGATCTTGTCACAAAATATTAGAACGATCTTGTCACAAAATATTAGAACGATCTCGTCACTAAATTGAAAGGTCACAGCACAAAATAATAAAACAGATTCCATCACAAAATAATAAAATGATCAGGTCATAAAAAGGTTCCATTTCCAAATAATAAAAAGGTAACTAATCTAAAAATCCCATAAACAAACTTGGTCCCATCACCGACAAAATGTTCGCCACACAGAGCCTGATGGTTTACTTGAAGCTTACTTAAGCAGATGTCACAAGAAGCAAGATCTGTATCGCTGTCACTAACTCGTTTAACTTCTCCGAAGGAGTGATGGACCAATCACAAAACACATACAAAGTACACACATACCGCAGATATATATACTTCTATGTTGTTAGATCTGCTGAAAGCCAAGTTAAGCAGAAACGAACCATTCACTGACAATACTGAACATTACGATGTTGGCTGCGAGTTTCTTAGAAGTGTCACCGAAAAGGAGTGTGTTTAAGTTTACATTGCAACTTGAGGAACAGTTTATTGAAGAGAGTTATACGGAGTTGGTCGTAGAAATTGCACTGAAAGAACATGTGGGAATTATCCTCTATATAACCACATCTGCATACTGGTGATTCAACAATGTTCTTTCGGAAAATATGGTTCACTGAGCTACTTTAGTTCGAAGCCGTGTATGTAGAATCTGGGATTTTTCACGTACTAAAACAGTTTTTGAATTTTAACTTTGTTAGTGTTAAGAAAGGCCTTGACTGATTCCCATGTCAAGCTTAGCTGATACGAAGAACCGATGGAAGGAAGGAATTTGAGTATATGGTAGTTCTAGCTGGAATAGTTAACACACAGAATGTGTAAGATTGTACAAAGTGGAGTGTCCAACTTCTTGTGGAACAAAAGATGAAATGTAAGATGGGACGAGATTAGTTTTCATTTTATAATGGAAGACAATTTTGTGTTTCATCTTCAGTTTATTGGTTGTTAAATCACACGGACGGACGGACGGACGGACGTACGTACACATAACTTGGCAAGCGTGCCCATGTAGCTGAAATTCGCTTGCTTTATGCGGCGTTCACACTGCCGATTATGACTCCCGTTTGAGATCAGACAGTGCTACGACACGAAAAGTGAAAAAGTCGGATTACTATCCTCAATGATCTGGAACGTCCTGTCATTGTCTGAACGCAGTCGTATACGTTCGTAACAGAGTCCTACAGGTTGGGAATGGTCCGGAACGGAACCAAGCACTCACGACAGTTAGGTGCGTCCCGTAACATTCGGGAAATTTTGTCTAGTCGGATTACAATAGTGACTGTCGTGACAGATTCTGCTGTATCGGATTAACATCACAACAATGTCCTGTGTTGTCTGAACGGTGCCATGTGGATCGGGACGCTGTCGTGGTGAACTGGTATGATGTGGAGACATTTTTCATTGTACAGAACACGATACGACTGAGGTCAGACAAATTCATACAAACGTTTGTAATGCGGTACAGCAGACTGTGATATGATTGCGTTCCGACAGTGTCCCGATCTTCCCTAATATGACAGTTGTAGGATTCCAGATGCGTGGATTTCCAGATTCGGCTGAGCTGCTCAGGTTTCGTGTCGTAGCACTGTCTGATCTCAAACATGAGCCATAGTCGGCACTGTGTGAACGTCGCATTACAAATTGTAATAAAGATTTATTTTCCCGCCACGAATCACAGGATCTTGATCAGACTTTTAACAAATTTTAATTGGGAGTAAAATCCTGAATGTGTGACTGAGGCTTTACGATTATCATGTTTTCATAAACAATCTATCATGGTACTGTACGTCTAGGATAACTTGACAGTGACGTACACGGGCTATACCTATCAGTACAGGTAATTCAGGTAAATTTACAGTTATCGATATTATGATAATGTATTTTTTTTATATCACAGACGGATATGTATTCCAGTGGTAACACGCTAGACTGGTAATCCAGGGATTGCAGGTTCGATCCCCCGTCTGACCCTAATACTATTATCAGTCTTTCAGATGGGACGTTAAACCGAGGTCTCGTGTCGGTGCTTTACACCGTGCACGCAAAAGAACCAGAGGGGATTCTGGAATGGGTCTCTGTCTGTATCATGCACTATCCTCCAAAATCTAAAATAACTAATCTCTTCAGGAGGCGTCGTTCATATGGGCAACCGGTAGCGACGATAAATAAACGTAAAACACAAACAATCTATCATGGTACTGTACATCTAGGATAACTTGACAGTGACGTACACGGGCTATACCTATCAGTACAGGTAATTCAGGTAAATTTACAGTTATCGATATTATGATAATGTATTTTGTTTATGTTTAATCCGAAACACCGCTTACTGATTTTTAAGCCGATTTACGTGTCTTGTGTTGTTGACATAGCCAACGGTAGTAAATATTGAGTGACGTCACTGTCAAGTTATCCTCAACGTATGTATACATACATGTATGTATGTATGCATGTTCCTTTAATGTCAAACCCCTCGCGGGGACTTAGACATGTTTTCCTGTGTAGGCTTAGCCGACCTAAGCGATTAACCAGTACTAAGCAATGTGTGTGAGGTGCATACGTGGCCTGACCGAGTATCGAACTCCAAATCCGACGCTCTACCACTGGACCACGGACGCCACACACAAACGTACTATAGTCGGGTGTTTCGCATCATAGATAAGTACGTATACACGTATACAATAAACCTGGATGCTTACACAGACGTAACCTATAGCTCAGTGGTATAGCAGTGTGTGTCATTGTGGATATCTTGCGTTCGAGTTGTTTCGGGGATGTACAATTTTATGTATTTATTTCTCAATTGATCCATGAAATTCACGAGACGTTCATGAACATATTATATTCCTCGTACATTGTACTTTTATAAAACGAAATTAGTAGTTGAATGAATGGTGAAAACAATTGTGATAAAGACTGTCAAAAATATGCTTAAATTGTAAAAATCGTGATGAAGGTTAATAAATAATATGTCTTTTATTACAGACGTACATATTAATGTGTGCTGTACTACTTAACAATCTAAGTTATAAGAATATTTATTTCAGGTTTGCAGAGTCTGGTATCGCATGAGAGCGTCGGACTGCCTGGTGATATCGCCCTCGCATGAGAGCGTCAGACTGCTTGGTGATATCGCCATCGCATGAGAGCGTCGAACTGCTTGGTGATATGGGTGGGTGGGTGGGTGGGCGGGCGTGCGTGCGTGCGTGCGTGCGTGCGTGCGTGTGTCAAATACCAGCAATGATGTCATGCCGCTGCACATATCTGATCAAATACCAGCAATGCTACCATGCCGCTGCACATATCCGGTCAAATACCAGCAATATTACCATGCCGCTGCACATATCCGGTCAAATACCAGCAATTATACCATGCCGCTGCACATATCCGGTCAAATACCAGCAATTATACCATGCCGCTGCACATATCTGATCAAATACCAGCAATGTTACCATGCCGCTACTAATATCCAATCAAATACAAGCAATGATACCATGCCGCTGCTAATATCCAATCAAATACAAGCAATGATACCATGCCGCTGCACATATCCGATCAAATACCAGCAATTATACCATGCCGCTGCACATATCCGGTCAAATACTAGCAATTATACCATGCCGCTGCACATATCTGATCAAATACCAGCAATGTTACCATGCCGCTGCACATATCTGATCAAATACCAGCAATGTTACCATGCCGCTGCACATATCCGGTCAAATACCAGCAATTATACCATGCCGCTGCACATATCCGATCAAATACCAGCAATGATACCATGCCGCTGCACATATCTGATCAAATACCAGCAATTATACCATGCCGCTGCACATATCTGATCAAATACCAGCAATTATACCATGCCGCTGCACATATCTGATCAAATACCAGCAATGTTACCATGCCGCTGCACATATCTGATCAAATACCAGCAATGTTACCATGCCGCTGCTAATATCCAATCAAATACAAGCAATGATACCATGCCGCTGCTAATATCCAATCAAATACAAGCAATGATACCATGCCGCTGCTAATATCCAATCAAATACAAGCAATGCTACCATGCCGCTGCTAATATCCAATCAAATACCAGCAATGATACCATGCCGTTGCTAATATCCAATCAAATACAAGCAATGATACCATGCCGCTGCACATATCTGATCAAATACAAGCAATGTTACCATGCCGCTGCACATATCTGATCAAATACCAGCAATATTACCATGCCGCTGCACATATCTGATCAAATACCAGCAATGCTACCATGCCGCTGCACATATCTGATCAAATACCAGCAATATTACCATGCCGCTGCACATATCTGATCAAATACCAGCAATGATACCATGCCGCTGCACATATCTGATCAAATACCAGCAATATTACCATGCCGCTGCACATATCTGATCAAATACCAGCAATGATACCATGCCGCTGCACATATCTGATCAAATACCAGCAATGTTACCATGCCGCTGAGCATATCTGATCAAATACCAGCAATGTTACCATGCCGCTGCACATATCTGATCAAATACCAGCAATGATACCATGCCGCTGCACATATCTGATCAAATACAAGCAATTATACCATGCCGCTGAGCATATCTGATCAAATACCAGCAATGTTACCATGCCGCTGCACATATCCGGTCAAATACCAGCAATGATACCATGCCGCTGCACATATCTGATCAAATACCAGCAATGTTACCATGCCGCTGCACATATCCGGTCAAATACCAGCAATGATACCATGCCGCTGCACATATCTGATCAAATACCAGCAATGTTACCATGCCGCTGCACATATCCGGTCAAATACCAGCAATGCTACCATGCCGCTGCACATATCTGATCAAATACCAGCAATGCTACCATGCCGCTGCATATATCTGATCAAATACCAGCAATGCTACCATGCCGCTGCACATATCTGATCAAGTACCAGCAATGCTACTATGCCGTTGCACATATCTGATCAAATACCAGCAATGTTACCATGCCGCTGCACATATCCAATCAAATACCAGCAATGTTACCATGCCGCTGCACATATCTGTCAATACCAGCAATGCTACCATGCCGCTGCACATATCTGGTCAAATACCAGCAATGTTACCATGCCGCTGCACATATCTGGTCAAATACCAGCAATGTTACCATGCCGCTGCACATATCTGATCAAATACCAGCAATGTTACCATGCCGCTGAGCATATCTGATCAAATACCAGCAATGTTACCATGCCGCTGCACATATCTGATCAAATACCAGCAATGATACCATGCCGCTGCACATATCTGATCAAATACAAGCAATTATACCATGCCGCTGAGCATATCTGATCAAATACCAGCAATGTTACCATGCCGCTGCACATATCTGATCAAATACCAGCAATGTTACCATGCCGCTGCACATATATGATCAAATACCAGCAATGCTACCATGCCGCTGCACATATCTGATCAAATACCAGCAATGTTACCATGCCGCTGCACATATCTGATCAAATACCAGCAATGCTACCATGCCGCTGCACATATCTGATCAAATACCAGCAATGCTACCATGCCGCTGCACATATCTGATCAAATACCAGCAATGTTACCATGCCGCTGCACATATCTGATCAAATACCAGCAATGATACCATGCCGCTGGCGTAGAATTTTGCGTGATTATAGCTAACAGAAACAAATATATATATATTAAAATGCGCATTTCCCGTCACAAATATAGAGAACTGACGGGGAATTGTGTCACATGTCAGTGAGATTTCAGTTGAACCTCGAACTTCTCTGCTCGTTCATTTAAGTCATTGTGTGTTCCTATAAAACACATCTACTTGACTGTAACACAACTTACGTTTTTACTACCGAGTATTGTTGCATTATAATTACAGTAAGGTAATAAATATTCTTGACACAACGATTTCCTTTTTAAGGAGAAAAGAACAAAGATGTGCTATGTAGGTCTAACTGATACATGCAGGATAAAAATGTATCGAATGAATAACGTCGTTACAAATTAAACAAGTGTATTGTTTGACTTTTATTTTTTGAATGAACCAATTTCGTCGTCTTACAATAGTTTCAAGTGCGAACTTATAAATACTAATATTGAAAACAACGCTACAGACGGATATGTAGTCCAGTGGTAACACGCTGGACTGGTAATCCAGGGATCGTAGGTTCGACCCCCCGTCTGACCCTAATAAAATTAACAGTCTTTCAGATGGGACGTTAAACCGAGGTCTCGTGTCGGTGCTTTACACCGTGCACGTAAAAGAACCAGAGGAGATTCTGGAATCGGTCTCTGTCTGTATCATGCACTATCCTCCAAAATCTAAATTAACTAATCTCTTCCGGAGACGTCGCTCATATGGGCAACCGGTAGCGACGATAAATAAACGTGAAGACAAAATACAACGCTACAGCGTGACGTGAAACGTGTGTCACGCATGTATATTATTACCCTTCAATTGTATTTAAGTTATAATATAGATGGTGACACATTGTTATATAAGGCGTACTGAAATATTATGTTCTTCCCGTCATATATTGGCATCATATATATTAGCTATATGTACTGCTTCATAATTGCTGATACATAATTATTCATGACAATGCTGCATGTTGTATGTGTGTTTTACGTTTATTTATCGTCACTACCGGTTACCCATATGAGCGACGCCTCCTGAAGAGATTAGTCATTTTAGATTTTGGAGATAGCATGTTGGATAGCGTTGTATGCATTTATATATGGGTTGTCTGGAGGACAGTGCATGTTGGATAGCGTTGTATGTATTTATATATGGGTTGCCTGGAGGACAGTGCATGTTGGATAGCGTTGTATGTATTTATATATGGGTTGCCTGGAGGACAGTGCATGTTGGATAGCGTTGTATGTATTTATATATGGGTTGCCTGGAGGACAGTGCATGTTGGATAGCGTTGTATGTATTTATATATGGGTTGCCTGGAGGACAGTGCATGTTGGATAGCGTTGTATGTATTTATATATGGGTTGCCTGGAGGACAGTGCATGTTGGATAGCGTTGTATGTATTTATATATGGGTTGCCTGGAGGACAGTGCATGTTGGATAGCGTTGTATGTATTTATATATGGGTTGCCTGGAGGACAGTGCATGTTGGATAGCGTTGTATGTATTTATATATGGGTTGCCTGGAGGACAGTGCATGTTGGATAGCGTTGTATGTATTTGGGGTTACCTGGAGGATAGTGCCTGTTGTATGGCGGTGTATGTATTTGTATTTGGGTTACCTGGAGTTTGTATTTGGGGTTACCTGGAGGATAGTGCCTGATGTATGGTGGTGTATGTATTTGTATAGGGGTTACCTGGAGGATAGTACCTGATGTATGGTGGTGTATGTATGTGTATATAGGGTTACCTGGAGGATAGTGCCTGTTGTATGGCGGTGTATGTATTTGTATTTGGGGTTACCTGGAGGATAGTGCCTGTTGTATGGCGGTGTATGTATTTGTATTTGGGGTTACCTGGAGGATAGTGCCTGATGTATGGTGGTGTATGTATTTGTATATGGGGTTACCTGGAGGATAGTACCTGATGTATGGTGGTGTATGTATGTGTATATAGGGTTACCTGGAGGATAGTGCCTGTTGTATGGCGGTGTATGTATTGAGGGTTACCTGGAGGATAGTGCCTGTTGTATGGCGGTGTATGTAAACCATTTGTATTTGGGGTTACCTGGAGGATAGTGCCTGATGTATGGTGGTGTATGTATTTGTATATGGGGTTACCTGGAGGATAGTACCTGATGTATGGTGGTGTATGTATTTGTATATAGGGTTACCTGGAGGATAGTGCCTGCTGTATGGCGGTGTACGTATTTGTATATGGGGTTACCTGTAGGATAGTGCCTGATGTATGGCGGTGTATGTATTTGTATATGGGTTTGTCTGGAGGATAGTGCCTGATGTGTGGCGGTGTATGTATTTGTATATGGGGTTACCTGGAGGATAGTGCCTGATGTATGACGGTGTATGTATTTGTATATGGGGTTACCTGGAGGATAGTGCCTGATGTATGGCGGTGTATGTATTTGTATAATTATGGGGTTGTCTGGAGGGTAGTGCCTGATGTATGGTGGTGTATGTATTTGTATATGGGGTTACCTGGAGGATAGTGCATCCATCCATCCATCCATCCATCCATCCATCCATCCATCCATCCATCCATCCATCCATCCATATCGAACGAATTGCATAGTCATCGTCATTATAATCGAGAGCTGAATACCCGCCAAGTTTTAATTTACAAATATATAGACGTGTTTAATTAATAGATATTCAAATGAATAACTATGTATTGATTTGATACAAGGTATACATATATTTACCTTTAATGCACCTATTGATACTATTTGTTCTGAAATGTCTATTATCAATGGAGTCCAACTCATTCCAGAGCAAACATTCCCGGAAATTGTTTAATATATTTCAATGTATCTAGTTCCTCCAACGTGTAAATGTTATCATGCTGTATAAATATATAAATATTTGGCATAATATGACGAATGAACCATTGTGTTCTAGTTTCAGTCATTTAAATGATCTACAGTTCATTGCTATAGTATACTTATGCATAGTAAGTCATATATACGACCAGTAATGAAACATCTATCACGATATTTAGTGATCAAGATATAGCTATTTGCGGTATTTGTCATAGTCGTCCATCATATGGAAACCACACAGCGATTGACTAATACGCGGTAACAACAGGCCGTCATTGCTATTCTGTATACGTTTCTGTTCCCCATGTTTTTGAAAATGAATCTTAACGGAACTCTGTGTATATCTAAAAGAAATTGATACTTGTTGGTTCAATTATTAAGCTACGACCGACCTGCCTGAAGTTTCCATATACAACATATAGCTTCCGGCTACAACAAATAGCTTCCAACTACAACAAATAGCTTCCAGGTACAACAAATAACTTCCAGCTACAACAAATAGCTTCCAGCTACAACATATAGCTTCCAGCTACAACAGATAGTTTCCAGCTACAACAGATTGCTTCCAGCTACACCATATAGCTTCCAGTTACAACATATAGCTTCCAGCTACAACATATAGCTTCCAGTTACACCATATAGCTTCCAGTTACAACATATAGCTTCCAGCTACAACATATAGCTTCCAGCTACAACATATAGCTTCCAGTTACACCATATAACTTCCAGTTACAACATATAGCTTCCAGTTACACCATATAGCTTCCAGTTACAACATATAGCTTCCAGCTACAACATATAGCTTCCAGCTACAACATATAGCTTCCAGTTACACCATATAACTTCCAGCTACAACATATAGCTTCCAGTTAGACCATATAGCTTCCAGTTACAACATATAGCTTCCAGTTACAACAGATAGCTTCCAGTTACAACATATAGCTTCCAGCTACAACAGATAGCTTCCAGTTACAACATATAGCTTCCAGTTACAACATATAGCTTCCAGCTACAACAGATAGCTTCCAGTTACAACATATAGCTTCCAGTTACAACATATAGCTTCCAGTTACAACATATAGCTTCCAGATACAACATATAGCTTCCAGCTACAACATATAGCTTCCAGTTACACCATATAGCTTCCAGCTACAACAGATAGCTTCCAGTTACAACATATAGCTTCCAGTTACAACATATAGCTTCCAGTTACAACATATAGCTTCCAGCTACAACATATAGCTTCCAGCTACAACAGATAGCTTCCAGTTACAACATATAGCTTCCAGTTACAACATATAGCTTCCAGCTACAACATATAGCTTCCAGTTACAACATATAGCTTCCAGCTACAACATATAGCTTCCAGTTACACCAAACCCAACAACAAACCCAAACAACAAACCATATAGCTTCCAGTTACAACATATAGCTTCCAATTACAACATATAGCTTCCAGTTACAACATATAGCTTCCAGTTACAACATATAGCTTCCAGATACAACAGATAGCTTCCATATACAACAGATAGCTTCCAGTTACAACATATAGCTTCCAGATACAACAGATAGCTTCCAGATACAACAGATAGCTTCCAGTTACACCATATAGCTTCCAGTTACAACATATAGCTTCCAGATACAACAGATAGCTTCCAGATACAACATATAGCTTCCAGTTACAACATATAGCTTCCAGTTACAACATATAGCTTCCAGTTACACCATATAACTTCCAGTTACAACATATAGCTTCCAGCTACAACATATAGCTTCCAGTTACACCATATAGCTTCCAGTTACAACATATAGCTTCCAGTTACAACATATAGCTTCCAGATACAACAGATAGCTTCCAGTTACAACATATAGCTTCCAGTTACAACATATAGCTTCCAGTTACAACATATAGCTTCCAGATACAACATATAGCTTCCAGTTACAACATATAGCTTCCAGATACAACCGATAGCTTCCAGTTACAACATATAGCTTCCAGTTACAACATATGCTTCCAATACAACAGATCTATCCCATTACACATATGCTTCCATTTATAACATATAGCTTCCAGTACCCATATAGCTTTCCATCTACAACAATAGCTTCCAGATACCACAGATAGCTGCCAGTTACACATTAGCTTCCCGTTACACCATATATGCCCTTTCCAGCTAGCAATAGAATAGACTTCCATATGCAACAGAATAGCTTCCAGTTTACCAGTCTAGCTTCCCTACACTTCGCTCTCCGTTACAAATATGCTTCCCGCTACAACTATACCTTCCATTTACTTACATATAGCTTCCATTACACATATAGCTTCCCAGTTTACACCAATATAGCTTCCAGTTACAACATATAGCTTCCAGCTACAAAATATTCTTTCCTTACACCATATAACTTCCAGTTACAACAGATAGCTTCCAGTTACACCATATAGCTTCCAGTTACAACAGATAGCTTCCAGATACAACAGATAGCTTCCAGTTACAACATATAGCTTCCAGCTACAACATATAGCTTCCAGTTACAACATATAGCTTCCAGTTACACCATATAGCTTCCAGTTACAACATATAGCTTCCAATTACACCATATATCTTGTACTGACACATTGCACTGCAGTATGCGTACCTAACTACAAGCTCACATAAAACGTTGCTTGTCATTGGCATGGACATTATAATCATACAGTTCGCTGGCAAAAAGGACAGAAAATTAGACTTCTAATATATATACGCTCGTATATTATGATGTTAGACTTCTCAAATGGGCAACAGGTAGCGACGTTAAATAAACTTAAATTAAAAAACAATATACAACACACAATACCTAGGCTGACCTGCAGCACGATTACATACACCAGACAGAAGTTTGACAAATATACAATTACAACCATTACAATAAACTGGAGGTTCCAGATTCGTCGTTGTACATTACATACGTCTACGTTACATAAGTCTGCGTTACATAAGTCTGCGTTACATACGTCTGCGTTTACACACGGCTGCGTTGCATACGCCTGCGGTACATACATCTGCGTTACATACGGCTGCGTTACATAAGTCTGCGTTACATATGTCTGCGTTTACACACGGCTGCGTTGCATACGCCTGCGGTACATACATATGCGTTACATACGGCTGCGTTTACACACGGCTGCGTTGCATACGCCTGCGTTACATACATCTGCGTTACATACGGCTGCGTTACATACGTCTGCGTTACATACGTCTGCGTTTACATTCGTCTGCGTTTACATTCGTCTGCGTTTACATTCGTCTGCGTTTACATACGTCTGCGTGACATACGACTGCGTTTACATACGTCTGTGTTACATACGTCTGCGTTTACATTCGTCTGCGTTTACATATGTCTGCGTTTACATACGTCTGCGTTACATACGTCTGCGTTACATACGTCTGAGTTACATACGTCTGCGTTTACATACGTCTGAGTTACATACGTCTGTGTTACATACGTCTGCGTTTACATA
>CM026387.1:59202573-59220673 GCA_014843695.1 Archivesica marissinica
TTTGGTGTTAGGGAGAAGTATTTGGTGTTAGGGAGACGGTTTTGGTGTTAGGGAGAAGTATTTGGTGTTAGGGAGAAGGTTTTGGTGTTAGGGAGAAGTATTTGTTGTTAGGGAGAAGTGTTTGGGGGGAGTATTTGGTGTTAAGGAGACAGTTTTGGTGTTAAGGAGAAGTATTTGGTGTTAGGGAGAAGGTTTTGGTGTTAGGGAGAAGGTTTTGGTGTTAGGGAGAAGTATTTGGTGTTAGGGAGAAGTATTTGGTGTTAGGGAGACAGTTTTGGTGTTAGGGAGAAGTATTTGGTGTTAGGGAGAAGGTTTTGGTGTTAGGGAGAAGTATTTGGTGTTAGGGAGAAGGTTTTGGTGTTAGGGAGAAGGTTTTGATGTTCGGGAGAAGTGTTAGGGAGAAGTATTTGGTGTTAGGGAGAAGTGTTAGGGAGAAGGTTTTGGTGTTAGGGAGAAGTGTTAGGGAGAAGGTTTTGGTGTTAGGGAGAAGTATTTGGTGTTAGGGAGACGGTTTTGGTGTTAGGGAGAAGTATTTGGTGTTAGGGAGAAGTATTTGGTGTTAGGGAGAAGGTTTTGGTTTAGGGGAAGGTTTTGGTGTTAGGAGAAGTATTTGGTTTTGGGAGAAGGTTTTGGTGTTCGGGAGAAGTATTTGGTGTTAGGGAAGGTTTTGGTGTTAGGGAGAGTATTTGGTGTTAGGAGAAGTATTTGGTGTTAGGGAAATATTTGGTGTTAGGGAAGGGTTTTGTGTTAGGAGAGGTGTTAGGGAGACAGTTTTGGTGTTAGGGAGAAGGTTTTTGGTGTTAGGGAGAAGTATTTGGTGTTAGGGAAAAGTATTTGGGTTCGGGGAGACAGGGTTTTTTGGGTCGTTAGAGAAGTTTTAGGTGAAGAAGGTTTTGGTGTTAGGGAGAAGTGTTAGGGAGAAGGTTTTGGTGTTAGGGAGAAGTATTTGGTGTTAGGGATTAGGTTTTGGTGTTAGGGAGAAGTATTTGGTGTTAGGGAGAAGTATTTAGTGTTAGGGAGAAGGTTTTGGTGTTAGGGAGAAGTATTTGGTGTTAGGGATTAGGTTTTGGTGTTAGGGAGAAGTATTTGGTGTTAGGGAGAAGTATTTAGTGTTAGGGAGAAGGTTTTGGTGTTAGGGAGAAGTATTTGGTGTTAGGGATTAGGTTTTGGTGTTAGGGAGAAGTATTTGGTGTTAGGGAGAAGTATTTAGTGTTAGGGAGAAGGTTTTGGTGTTAGGGAGAAGTATTTGGTGTTAGGGATTAGGTTTTGGTGTTAGGGAGAAGTATTTGGTGTTAGGGAGAAGTATTTAGTGTTAGGGAGAAGGTTTTGGTGTTAGGGAGAAGTATTTGGTGTTAGGGATTAGGTTTTGGTGTTAGGGAGAAGTATTTGGTGTTAGGGAGAAGGTTTTGGTGTTAGGGAGAAGTAAGGGAGAAGTATTTGGTGTTATGGAGACGGTTTTGGTGTTAGGGAGAAGTATTAGGGATTAGGTTTTGGTGTAAGGGAGAAGTAAGGGAGAAGTATTTGGTGTTAGGGAGAAGTATTAGGGATTAGGTTTTGGTGTTAGGGAGAAGTAAGGGAGAAGTATTTGGTGTTAGGGAGAAGTATTTGGTGTTAGGGAGAAGGGAGAAGTATTTGGTGTTAGGGAGAAGGTTTTGGTGTTAGGGAGAAGGTTTTGGTGTTAGGGAGAAGTATTTGGTGTTAGGGAGAAGTATTTGGTGTTAGGGAGAAGGTGTTGGTGTTAGGGAGAGGTATTTGGTGTTAGGGAGACAGTTTTGGTGTTAGGGAGAAGGTTTTGGTGTTAGGGAGAAGTAGTTGGTGTTAGGGAGAAGGTTTTGGTGTTAGGGAGAAGTATTTGGTGTTAGGGGAAAGTATTTGGTGTTAGGGAGAAGGTGTTGGTGTTAGGGAGAAGTGTTAGGGAGAAGGTTTTGGTGTCAGGGAGAAGTATTTGGTGTTAGGGAGAAGGTTTTGGTGTTAGGGAGAAGTGTTAGGGAGAAGGTTTTGGTGTTAGGGAGAAGTATTTGGTGTTAGGGAGACGGTTTTGGTGTTAGGGAGAAGTATTTGGTGTTAGGGAGACGGTTTTGGTGTTAGGGAGAAGTATTTGGTGTTAGGGAGAAGGTTTTGGTGTTAGGGAGAAGTATTTGGTGTTAGGGAGACGGTTTTGGTGTTATGGAGAAGTATTTGGTGTTAGGGAGAAGGTTTTGGTGTTAGGGAGAAGTATTTGTTGTTAGGGAGAAGTGTTTGGGGGGAGTATTTGGTGTTAAGGAGACAGTTTTGGTGTTAAGGAGAAGTATTTGGTGTTAGGGAGAAGGTTTTGGTGTTAGTGAGAAGGTTTTGGTGTTAGGGAGAAGTATTTGGTGTTAGGGAGAAGTATTTGGTGTTAGGGAGACAGTTTTGGTGTTAGGGAGAAGTATTTGGTGTTAGGGAGAAGGTTTTGGTGTTAGGGAGAAGTATTTGGTGTTAGGGATAAGGTTTTGGTGTTAGGGAGAAGTAAGGGAGAAGTAGATTAGGGAGAAGTATTTGGTGTTAGGGAGAAGTATTAGGGATAAGGTTTTGGTGTTAGGGAGAAGAAAAAGTATTTGGTGTTAGGAGAAGTAAAAATTTGGTGTTAGGGAGAAGTATTTAGTGTTAGGGAGAAGAAAAAAAAAAAAGTTAGGGAGAAGTATTTAGTGTTAGGGAGAAGAAACGTTTTGGTGTTAGGGAGAAAGTGTTAGGGATAAGGTTTTGTGTTAGGGAGAAGTAAAAATTTGGTGTTAGGGAGAAGTATATGTGTTAGGGAGAAGTTTTGGTGTTAGGAGAAGTGTTAGGGAGAAGGTTTTGGTGTTAGGGAGAAGTATTTGGTGTTAGGGAGAAGGTTTTGGTGTTAGGGAGAAGTATTTGGTGTTAGGGAGAAGTATTTGGTGTTAGGGAGAAGTGTTAGGGAGAAGTATTTGGTGTTAGGGAGAAGGTTTTGGTGTTTTGGAGAAGTATTTGGTGTTAGGGAGAAGTATTTGGTGTTAGGGATTAGGTTTTGGTGTTAGGGAGAAGTATTTGGTGTTAGGGAGAAGGTTTTGGTGTTAGGGAGAAGTAAGGGAGAGGTATTTGGTGTTATGGAGACGGTTTTGGTGTTAGGGAGAAGTATTAGGGATTAGGTTTTGGTGTAAGGGAGAAGTAAGGGAGAAGTATTTGGTGTTAGGGAGAAGTATTAGGGATTAGGTTTTGGTGTTAGGGAGAAGTAAGGGAGAAGTATTTGGTGTTAGGGAGAAGTATTTGGTGTTAGGGAGAAGTATTAGGGATTAGGTTTTGGTGTTAGGGAGAAGTAAGGGAGAAGTATTTGGTGTTAGGGAGAAGTATTTGGTGTTAGGGAGAAGTGTTAGGGAGAAGGTTTTGGTGTTAGGGAGAAGTAAGGGAGAAGTATTTGGTGTTAGGGAGAAGTATTAGGGATTAGGTTTTGGTGTTAGGGAGAAGTATTTGGTGTTAGGGAGAAGTATTTGGTGTTAGGGAGAAGTATTAGGGATTAGGTTTTGGTGTTAGGGAGAAGTATTTGGTGTTAGGGAGAAGTGTTAGGGATTAGGTTTTGGTGTTAGGGAGAAGTATTTGGTGTTAGGGAGAAGTGTTAGGGATTAGGTTTTGGTGTTAGGGAGAAGTATTTGGTGTTAGGGAGAAGGTTTTGGTGTTAGGGAGAACTGTTAGGGATTAGGTTTTGGTGTTAGGGAGAAGTATTTGGTGTTAGGGAGAAGGGTTTGGTGTTAGGGAGAAGGTTTTGGTGTTAGGGAGAAGGTTTTGGTGTTAGGGAGAAGTATTTGGTGTTAGGGAGAAGTGTTAGGGAGACAGTTTTGGTGTTAGGGAGAAGTATTTGGTGTTAGGGAGAAGGTTTTGGTGTTAGGGAGAAGTATTTGGTGTTAGGGAGAAGGTTTTGGTGTTAGGGAGAAGGTTTTGGTGTTAGGGAGAAGTGTTAGGGAGAAGTATTTGGTGTTAGGGAGAAGTGTTAGGGAGAAGGTTTTGGTGTTAGGGAGAAGGTTTTGGTGTTAGGGAGAAGTATTTGGTGTTAGGGAGAAGTATTTGGTGTTAGGGAGAAGTGTTAGGGAGAAGTATTTGGTGTTACGGAGAAGTATATGGTGTTAGGGAGAAGGTTTTGGTGTTAGGGAGAAGTGTTAGGGAGAAGGTTTTGGTGTTAGGGAGAAGTATTTGGTGTTAGGGAGAAGGTTTTGGTGTTAGGGAGAAGTATTTGGTGTTAGGGAGAAGTATTTGGTGTTAGGGAGACGGTTTTGGTGTTAGGGAGAAGTATTTGGTGTTAGGGAGAAGGTTTTGGTGTTTTGGAGAAGTATTTGGTGTTAGGGAGAAGTATTTGGTGTTAGGGATTAGGTTTTGGTGTTAGGGAGAAGTATTTGGTGTTAGGGAGAAGGTTTTGGTGTTAGGGAGAAGTAAGGGAGAGGTATTTGGTGTTATGGAGACGGTTTTGGTGTTAGGGAGAAGTATTAGGGATTAGGTTTTGGTGTAAGGGAGAAGTAAGGGAGAAGTATTTGGTGTTAGGGAGAAGTATTAGGGATTAGGTTTTGGTGTTAGGGAGAAGTAAGGGAGAAGTATTTGGTGTTAGGGAGAAGTATTTGGTGTTAGGGAGAAGTATTAGGGATTAGGTTTTGGTGTTAGGGAGAAGTAAGGGAGAAGTATTTGGTGTTAGGGAGAAGTATTTGGTGTTAGGGAGAAGTGTTAGGGATTAGGTTTTGGTGTTAGGGAGAAGTAAGGGAGAAGTATTTGGTGTTAGGGAGAAGTATTAGGGATTAGGTTTTGGTGTTAGCGAGAAGTAAGGGAGAAGTATTTGGTGTTAGGGAGAAGTATTTGGTGTTAGGGAGAAGTATTAGGGATTAGGTTTTGGTGTTAGGGAGAAGTATTTGGTGTTAGGGAGAAGTGTTAGGGATTAGGTTTTGGTGTTAGGGAGAAGTATTTGGTGTTAGGGAGAAGTGTTAGGGATTAGGTTTTGGTGTTAGGGAGAAGTATTTGGTGTTAGGGAGAAGGTTTTGGTGTTAGGGAGAACTGTTAGGGATTAGGTTTTGGTGTTAGGGAGAAGTATTTGGTGTTAGGGAGAAGGGTTTGGTGTTAGGGAGAAGTATTTGGTGTTAGGGAGAAGTATTTGGTGTTAGGGAGAAGTATATGGTGTTAGGAAGAAGTATTTGGTGTTAGGAAGAAGTATTTGGTGTTAGGGAGAAGTATTTGGTGTTAGGGAGAAGTATTTGGTGTTAGGGAGAAGTATTTGGTGTTAGGGAGAAGTATTTGGTGTTAGGAAGAAGTATTTGGTGTTAGGGAGAAGTATTTGGTGTTAGGGAGAAGGTTTTGGTGTTAGGGAGAGTGATTGACCACATCTATTGTGGAGTAAAGTAGTGTTTGTTGATGTTATATTTTGCAGGAGGTTTATGTAGAGATACTGACTAGCGTGTTGTCTCATACAGACTGTATCCCTCCTGATCTACTAGACAGTAGTGCCATACCGATAACTGCCAGCATCATCAGGGAGGGACCGTGGTATGTGTCATATTCTTAAATATAGTTAATCATTACAGATTGACTATACTACCTATAATTCAGGAAATCTATATACCTTGTGCCTGGCCTGCAAGTATATAATTCAGGAAATCTATATACCTGGTGCCTGGCCTGGAAGTATATAATTCAGGAAATCTATATACCTGGTGCCTGGCCTGCAAGTATATAATTTAGGAAATCTATATACCTGGTGCCTGGTCTGCAAGTATATAATTCAGGAAATCTATATACCTGGTGCCTGGCCTGCAAGTATATAATTCAGGAAATCTATATACCTGGTGCCTGGCCTGTAAGTATAGAATTCAGGAAATCTATATACCTGGTGCCTGGCCTGTAAGTATAGAATTCAGGAAATCTATATACCTGGTGCCTGGCCTGTAAGTATAGAATTCAGGAAATCTATATACCTGGTGCCTGGCCTGCAAGTATATAATTCAGGAAATCTATATACCTGGTGCCTGGCCTGCAAGTATATAATTCAGGAAATCTATATACCTGATGCCTGGCCTGAAAGTATATAATTCAGGAAATCTATATACCTGGTGCCTGGCCTGCAACTATATAATTCAGGAAATCTATATACCTGGTGCCTGGCCTGCAAGTATGGAATTCAGGAAATCTATATACCTGGTGCCTGGCCTGCAAGTATATAATTCAGGAAATCTATATACCTGGTGCCTGGCCTGCAAGTATATAATTCAGGAAATCTATATACCTGGTGCCTGGCCTGCAAGTATATAATTCAGGAAATCTATATACCTGGTGCCTGGCCTGTAAGTATAGAATTCAGGAAATCTATATACCTTGTGCCTGGCCTGTAAGTATAGAATTCAGGAAATCTATATACCTGGTGCCTGGCCTGTAAGTATAGAATTCAGGAAATCTATATACCTGGTGCCTGGCCTGCAAGTATATAATTCAGGAAATCTATATACCTGGTGCCTGGCCTGCAAGTATATAATTCAGGAAATCTATATACCTGGTGCCTGGCCTGTAAGTATAGAATTCAGGAAATCTATATACCTGGCGCCTGGCCTGCAAGTATATAATTCAGGAAATCTATATACCTGGTGCCTGGCCTGCAAGTATATAATTCAGGAAATCTATATACCTGGTGCCTGGCCTGCAAGTATATAATTCAGGAAATCTATATACCTGGTGCCTGGCCTGCAAGTATATAATTCAGGAAATCTATATACCTGGTGCCTGGCCTGTAAGTATAGAATTCAGGAAATCTATATACCTGGTGCCTGGCCTGTAAGTATAGAATTCAGGAAATCTATATACCTGGTGCCTGGCCTGCAAGTATATAATTCAGGAAATCTATATACCTGGTGCCTGGCCTGCAAGTATATAATTCAGGAAATCTATATACCTTGTGCCTGGCCTGTAAGTATAGAATTCAGGAATCTATATACCTGGCGCCTGGCCTGCATGTATATAATTCAGGAAATCTATATACCTGGCACCTGGCCTGCAAGTATAGAATTCAGGAATTTAAAAACACCACTTTTGTCGTGGGTATATTTTTGGCAGCCAACACATTTTCCAAAATAGCTTAGCTCAATTGCTAATCACTCTCGAGACCTCATTCCTGATGGAATCCATCGCCACGAGGGAGAGAGAAGAAGCAACATGGAATTTAAATGCCTTGCCTAAGGTCACAATCATAATGGCTCCAGCGGGGCTCGAACTCTGGACCTTTTGCCTTGTCTGATCAAGATCTATGTTGTTTGCTATTCAGTCACGTGTTTTAGCTCCACTATCCGAATAGCAAACAATGATTTTATCTGCCGCTAGCATATTGTTTTTATTAATGTGACAGCAATATTCGAATTGTAACTCTTTATCAAAATTGTAAAAGTCGAATTGAAATCACACGAAACTTGGAGTCCGCCTCCGTGGTCGAGTGGTTAAGGTCGCTGACTTGTATACCACTGTAACCTATCATCACTGATGGTCACGTGTTCGAGCCCCGCTCAGGCCGTGTCTCATTTATATGAAAAAGTTGGCAGTTTCTTACGGAGGTTGGTGCACCCAAGTACTGGTTAACCGCTGGAGCCTGCCCAGGAAAGGTGTTGTTAAGTAAACTGCCCGCCGGCAATATAGCCCAAAATGGTGCTGATGCAGGCGTAAAACCCGAAATATAACATAACATATAACATAACACACGAAACTTGGAATTTTTGGAGCTAACAATCTGTGCAATGTATTACTGAATTGAATGTCGTTATAAAGCAACTGTTTATAAACATCTCCTGTACATTTTACCAGTGGACCTCAGTGTGCTGCCTTTCATTTACTATCGTCCCTGACAACCAATGATTCCTGTATCTCCATGGTGATAGGAACCAACAGTTTGATACCAATGATACTTTGCTGTATGAAAGAGTCACATTGCAGGTAAGGGAAGGGAACCAGCACGCTATCTTGGTTTGTACACGCTTCTAAACTTTAGTTTTTTATCTTTTTTCTAAAGCTGCACCTTATGTCATATAACAACCTTTTCCTCAGGTGCCCGTTCGAGCACCAGCATGCAACCAATAAGAACCACTGACCTTCCAGAAGTCAGCTGAATAGCATCCTTTGCATGGTTGAGTTTGACACTCTTATTGGGATTCGGAAGTGAGGGGGGAAAATGATTTAAAGTAAACTACCGTAACCACCCAGCCCAGCCACGCATGCCCTGCTAAAAGTTTAAGTCTGATATTTACACAGCAAGAGAACCTAAATATTGTTTTGGTAGAGGAATATTCAGTATTCCAACGTAACAGATTACATGACAGGAAATACTTTATGGCAATACAATATCATATCTGTTACTCTTTTGATACTTGAATTCATATTGTCCTCGAGTCGAGTAATTCAGAGATCACACGAGAGAGGCAGCCTCGAGAGTGTGTGTGATCTTCTCTACATCACACCGCGAGAGTGCAATACAAAATCAATCAAACGAGTAACGTATAATCCTTTTATTATATGTCCCTCGTTGAAATGTTTCCAAAACAGTAACGTATAATCCTTTTATTATATGTCCCTCGTTGAAATGTTTCCAAACGAGTAACGTATTATCCTTTTATTATATGTCCCTCGTTGAAATGTTTCCAAAACAGTAACGTATTATCCTTTTATTATATGTCGCTCGTTGAAATGTTTCCAAAACAGTAACGTATTATCCTTTTATTATATGTCGCTCGTTAAAATGTTTCCAAAACAGTAACGTATTATCCTTTTATTATATGTCGCTCGTTAAAATGTTTCCAAAACAGTAACGTATTATCCTTTTATTATATGTCTCTCGTTGAAATGTTTCCAAAACAGTAACGTATTATCCTTTTATTATATGTCCCTCGTTGAAATGTTTCCAAACGAGTAACGTATTATCCTTTTATTATATGTCCCTCGTTGAAATGTTTCCAAAACAGTAACGTATTATCCTTTTATTATATGTCGCTCGTTGAAATGTTTCCAAAACAGTAACGTATTATCCTTTTATTATATGTCCCTCGTTGAAATGTTTCCAAACGAGTAACGTATTATCCTTTTATTATATGTCCCTCGTTGAAATGTTTCCAAAACAGTAACGTATTATCCTTTTATTATATGTCGCTCGTTGAAATGTTTCCAAAACAGTAACGTATTATCCTTTTATTATATGTCCCTCTTTAAAATGTTTCCAAGACAGTAACGTATTATCCTTTTATTATATGTCCCTCTTTAAAATGTTTCCAAAACAGTAACGTATTATCCTTTTATTATATGTCGCTCGTTAAAATGTTTCCAAAACAGTAACGTATTATCTTTTTATTATATGTCTCTCGTTAAAATGTTTCCAAATCAGCAAAATGTTTACACACAAGTCACGGAGACAGCAAACATACGGTAGATTCTATATGTCACTGTTTGGAGACACTGTAACCTATCATCACTGATGGTCACTGGTTCGTGCCCCGCTTAGACCGTGTCTTTTTATATAAAAAAGTTGGCAGTTTCTTACAGAGGTTGGTGCACCAAGTTCTGGTTGACTGCTGTAGCCTGTCTAGGAAAGGTGTTGTTAGGTAAACTGCCTGTCGCTCATATGTGTAACCGGTAGCGACAATAAATAAACTTTTAAAAAAACAATGCCAGGGTAAGGAACTGGTCCCAATTTATATTACCTGGTTGTTTGCCACACAGGTTTCATTTTCTTTGTAGGAAAGTGCGCCAAAATGCAACAGAATTAATGAGAAACTTGTGTACCAGTCGTAAACTTGGACTGTGTAAGCACTTGATGTTACAGTTGAGTAGTTACCTGGTTCCCATTCTGGAGCAGGACTCTCTAACCAGTCTGTCGCAGATTGCAGCACCAAACTACATGCACATAACATCCGCAAAACCCAGGTTTGATGAAGAACGTCAGATGTGGCTTGGACTGAAAAGGTTCATAGATATGACAAAAACTGTGATATTTAGAGAAGGTAAATGTTTATTATAAGTTAGTGGCAGTCAGGTATAAGTTAGGGGCAGCCAGGTATAAGTTA
This sequence comes from Archivesica marissinica, assembly GCA_014843695.1. NCBI lineage: Eukaryota > Metazoa > Mollusca > Bivalvia > Venerida > Vesicomyidae > Archivesica > Archivesica marissinica. Next base: position 59,212,611 of record CM026387.1, read on the forward strand.
GGGGCAGCCAGGTATAAGTTAGTGGCAGCCATATAAGTTAGTGGCAGCCAGGTATAAGTTTAGGGCAGCCAGGTATAAGTTAGTGGCAACCAGGTATAAGTTTAGGGCAGTCAGGTATAAGTTAGTGGCAACCAGGTATAAGTTAGTGGTAGTCCGGTATAAGTTTAGGGCAGCCAGGTATAAGTTAGTGGCAACCAGGTATCAGTTTAGGGCAGTCAGGTATAAGTTAGTGGCAACCAGGTATACGTTTAGGGCAGTCAGGTATAAGTTAGTGGTAGTCAGGTATAAGTTAGTGGCAGCCATGTATAAGTTAGTGGCAGCCAGGTATAAGTTAGTGGTAGCCAGGTATAAGTTAGTGGTAGCCAGGTATAAGTTAGTGGCAGCCAGGTATAAGTTAGTGGTAGTCAGGTATAAGTTAGTGGCAGCCATGTATAAGTTAGTGGTAGTCAGGTATAAGTTAGTGGTAGTCAGGTATAAGTTAGTGGCAGCCATGTATAAGTTAGTGGCAGCCATGTATAAGTTAGTGGTAGCCAGGTATAAGTTAGTGGTAGCCAGGTATAAGTTAGTGGTAGTCAGGTATAAGCTAGAGGTATTCAGGTATAAGTTAGTGGTAGCCAGGTATAAGTTAGTGGTAGCCAGGTATAAGTTAGTGGCAGCCAGGTATAAGTTAGTGGTAGCCAGGTATAAGTTAGTGGCAGCCAGGTATAAGTTAGTGGCAACCAGGTATAAGTTAGTGGTAGTCAGGTATAAGCTAGAGGTATTCAGGTATAAGTTAGTGGTAGCCAGGTATAAGTTAGTGGTAGTCAGATATAAGTTAGTGGTAGTCAGGTATAAGCTAGTGGTAGTCAGGTATAAGTTAGTGGTATTCAGGTATAAGTTAGTGGTAGCCAGGTATAAGTTAGTGGCAGCCAGGTATAAGTTAGTGGTAGTCAGGTATAAGTTAGTGGTAGTCAGGTATAAGTTAGTGGCAGCCAGGTATAAGTTAGTGGTAGTCAGGTATAAGTTAGTGGTAGTCAGGTATAAGCTAGAGGTATTCAGGTATAAGTTAGTGGCAGCCAGGTATAAGTTAGTGGTAGTCAGGTATAAGTTAGTGGTAGCCAGGTATAAGTTAGTGGTAGTCAGGTATAAGTTAGTGGTAGCCAGGTATAAGCTAGAGGTATTCAGGTTAGAGATGGAGAAGCTCTGACCTAGCTGTTAAATGACTAGGTTTTTATGTTGGAACCACATTGGCGTAATATGAAACAGGCACTGCCTATCAACGGGGAAGTCAATATCAATTACTGTACAATACATTATAGGAGGAATATGACTACATCCTCACTATGGGGTTGAAATCTACGGAAGACAAGATAGAATGATGACATCCATTGTGCTTTTCTTGTAGACGTTAAAATTATTTGCAGAAATTAAAGATACATGGACTGAAATAATTGTATGCATCATCGAGAATTATAGCGCTTCATAAATTGTATTATTTCATAGAGCTTCTGTAAGTTTTGATCATTCGGATACGTGACCAAGTCCTAGCGGTGATATCATGTAATTTATCAACTGTGATAATTGATCAGATCAAAGGAATATTAGTTGTGAGTATTGTAAATTTGGACAATTGATTCTTCAGTTTTATGTTCTTTTTCATGTATATTTCGTCTAAGCATGTCTCGTACATGTTATCTATAGGCGGTACTTCGACCCACTCGGGCTTTCCCTGTATAAAATGTGACATAGATTTGCACCAAATGCTGACAACCATTTGCAAGTACTGTTTAATATAGTGTAATCATATTTTAATGCATTCTAAATATTCAATGTACAAGCAAGCGAACAAATGTGTATAATTATGTATGATATTCAATGTACAAGCAAGCGAACAAATGTGTATAATTATGTATGATATTCAATGTACAAGCAAGTGAACAAATGTGTATAATTATGTATGATATTCAATGTACAAGCAAGTGAACAAATGTGTATAATTATGTATGATATTCAAATGTACAAGCAAGTGAACAAATGTGTATAATTATGTATGATATTCAATGTACAAGCAAGTGAACAAATGTGTATAATTATGTATGATATTCAATGTACAAGCAAGCGAACAAATGTGTATAATTATGTATGATATTCAATGTACAGCAAGCGAACAAATGTGTATAATATGTATGATATTCAATGTACAAGCAAGCGAACAAATGTGTATAATTATGTATGATATTCAATGTACAAGCAAGTGAACAAATGTGTAAATTATGTATGATATCAATGTACAAGCAAGTGAACAAAGTGTAAATTATGTATGATATTCAATGTACAAGCAACGAACAAATGTGTATATTATGTATGATATTCAATGTACAAGCAAGCGAACAAATGTGTATAATTATGTATGATATTCAATGTACAAGCAAGCGAACAAATGTGTATTTATGTATGATATTCAATGTACAAGCAAGCGAACAAATGTGTATAATTATGTATGATATTCAATGTACAAGCAACGAACAAATGTGTATAATTATGTATGATATTCAATGTACAAGCAAGCGAACAAATGTGTATAATTATGTAGATATTCAATGTACAAGCAAGTGAACAAATGTGTATAATTATGTATGATATTCAATGTACAAGCAAGGAACAAATGTGTATAATTATGTATGATATTCAATGTACAAGCAAGTGAACAAATGTGTATAATTATGTATGATATTCAATGTACAAGCAAGTGAACAAATGTGTATAATTATGTATGATATTCAATGTACAAGCAAGTGAACAAATGTGTATTTATGTATGATATTCAATGTACAAGCAAGTGAACAAATGTGTATAATTATGTATGATATTCAATGTACAAGCAAGTGAACAAATGTGTATAATTATGTATGATATTCAATGTACAAGCAAGTGAACAAATGTGTATAATTATGTATGATATTCAATGTACAAGCAAGTGAACAAATGTGTATAATTATGTATGATATTCAATGTACAAGCAAGTGAACAAATGTGTATAATTATGTATGATATTCAATGTACAAGCAAGTGACAAATGTGTATAATTATGTATGATATTCAATGTACAAGCAAGTGAACAAATGTGTATAATTATATGATATTCAATGTACAAGCAGTGAACAAATGTGTATATTATGTATGATATTCAATGTACAAGCAAGCGAACAAATGTGTATAATTATGTATGATATTCAATGTACAAGCAAGCGAACAAATGTGTATAATTATGTATGATATTCAATGTACAAGCAAGCGAACAAATGTGTATAATTATGTATGATATTCAATGTACAAGCAAGTGAACAAATGTGTATAATTATGTATGATATTCAATGTACAAGCAAGTGAACAAATGTGTATAATTATGTATGATATTCAATGTACAAGCAAGTGAACAAATGTGTATAATTATGTATGATATTCAATGTACAAGCAAGTGAACAAATGTGTATAATTATGTATGATATTCAATGTACAAGCAAGTGAACAAATGTGTATTTATGTATGATATTCAATGTACAAGCAAGTGAACAAATGTGTATAATTATGTATGATATTCAATGTACAAGCAAGTGAACAAATGTGTATAATTATGTATGATATTCAATGTACAAGCAAGTGAACAAATGTGTATAATTATGTATGATATTCAATGTACAAGCAAGTGAACAAATGTGTATAATTATGTATGATATTCAATGTACAAGCAAGTGAACAAATGTGTATAATTATGTATGATATTCAATGTACAAGCAAGTGAACAAATGTGTATAATTATGTATGATATTCAATGTACAAGCAAGTGAACAAATGTGTATAATTATGTATGATATTCAATGTACAAGCAAGTGAACAAATGTGTATAATTATGTATGATATTCAATGTACAAGCAAGTGAACAAATGTGTATAATTATGTATGATATTCAATGTACAAGCAAGTGAACAAATGTGTAATTATGTATGATATTCAATGTACAAGCAAGTGAACAAATGTGTATAATTATGTATGAATCAATGTACAAGCAAGTGAACAAATGTGTATAATTATGTATGATATTCAATGTACAAGCAAGTGAACAAATGTGTATAATTATGTATGATATTCAATGTACAAGCAAGTGAACAAATGTGTATAATTATGTATGATATTCAATGTACAAGCAAGTGAACAAATGTGTATAATTATGTATGATATTCAATGTACAAGCAAGTGAACAAATGTGTATAATTATGTATGATATTCAATGTACAAGCAAGTGAACAAATGTGTATAATTATGTATGATATTCAATGTACAAGCAAGTGAACAAATGTGTATAATTATGTATGATATTCAATGTACAAGCAAGTGAACAAATGTGTATAATTATGTATGATATTCAATGTACAAGCAAGTGAACAAATGTGTATAATTATGTATGATATTCAATGTACAAGCAAGCGAACAAATGTGTATAATTATGTATGATATTCAATGTACAAGCAAGCGAACAAATGTGTATAATTATGTATGATATTCAATGTACAAGCAAGCGAACAAATGTGTATAATTATGTATGATATTCAATGTACAAGCAAGCGAACAAATGTGTATAATTATGTATGATATTCAATGTACAAGCAAGTGAACAAATGTGTATAATTATGTATGATATTCAATGTACAAGCAAGTGAACAAATGTGTATAATTATGTATGATATTCAATGTACAAGCAAGCGAACAAATGTGTATAATTATGTATGATATTCAATGTACAAGCAAAGTGAACAAATGTGTATAATTATGTATGATATTCAATGTACAAGCAAGCGAACAAATGTGTATAATTATGTATGATATTCAATGTACAAGCAAGCGAACAAATGTGTATAATTATGTATGATATTCAATGTACAAGCAAGTGACAAATGTGTATAATTATGTATGATATTCAATGTACAAGCAAGTGAACAAATGTGTATAATTATATGATATTCAATGTACAAGCAGTGAACAAATGTGTATATTATGTATGATATTCAATGTACAAGCAAGTGAACACATGTGTATAATTATGTATGATATTCAATGTACAAGCAAGTGAACAAATGTGTAATTATGTATGATATTCAATGTACAAGCAAGTGAACAAATGTGTATAATTATGTATGAATCAATGTACAAGCAAGTGAACAAATGTGTATAATTATGTATGATATTCAATGTACAAGCAAGTGAACAAATGTGTATAATTATGTATGATATTCAATGTACAAGCAAGTGAACAAATGTGTATAATTATGTATGATATTCAATGTACAAGCAAGTGAACAAATGTGTATAATTATGTATGATATTCAATGTACAAGCAAGTGAACAAATGTGTATAATTATGTATGATATTCAATGTACAAGCAAGTGAACAAATGTGTATAATTATGTATGATATTCAATGTACAAGCAAGTGAACAAATGTGTATAATTATGTATGATATTCAATGTACAAGCAAGCGAACAATGTGTATATTATGTATGATATTCAATGTACAAGCAAGAGAACAAATGTGTATAATTATGTATGATATCAATGTACAAGCAAGCGAACAAATGTGTATAAATATGTATGATATTCAATGTACAAGCAAGCGAACAAATGTGTATAATTACGTAGATATTCAATGTACAAGCAAGTGAACAAATGTGTATAATTATGTATGATATTCAATGTACAAGCAAGTGAACAAATGTGTATAATTATGTATGATATTCAATGTACAAGCAAGTGAACAAATGTGTATAATTATGTATGATATTCAATGTACAAGCAAGTGAACAAATGTGTATAATTGTGTATGATATTCAATGTACAAGCAAGTGAACAAATGTGTATAATTATGTATGATATTCAATGTACAAGCAAGTGAACAAATGTGTATAATTGTGTATGATATTCAATGTACAAGCAAGTGAACAAATGTGTATAATTGTGTATGATATTCAATGTACAAGCAAGTGAACAAATGTGTATAATTATGTATGCTATTCAATGTACAAGCAAGTGAACAAATGTGTATAATTATGTATGATATTCAATGTACAAGCAAGTGAACAAATGTGTATAATTATGTATGCTATTCAATGTACAAGCAAGTGAACAAATGTGTATAATTATGTATGCTATTCAATGTACAAGCAAGTGAACAAATGTGTATAATTATGTATTCTATTCAATGTACAAGCAAGTGAACAAATGTGTATAATTATGTATGCTATTCAATGTACAAGCAAGTGAACAAATGTGTATAAATTATGTATGATATTCAATGTACAAGCAAGTGAACAAATGTGTATAATTATGTATGATATTCAATGTACAAGCAAGTGAACAAATGTGTATAATTATGTATGATATTCAATGTACAAGCAAGTGAACAAATGTGTATACTTATGTATGATATTCAATGTACAAGCAAGTGAACAAATGTGTATACTTATGTATGATATTCAATGTACAAGCAAGTGAACAAATGTGTATATTATGTATGATATTCAATGTACAAGCAAGTGAACAAATGTGTATAATTAAAACAAACAACAAAACAAAAAATGTATGATATTCAATGTACAAGCAAGTGAACAAATGTGTATAATTATGTATGATATTCAATGTACAAGCAAGTGAACAAATGTGTATAATTATGTATGATATTCAATGTACAAGCAAGTGAACAAATGTGTATAATTATGTATGATATTCAATGTACAAGCAAGTGAACAAATGTGTATAATTATGTATGATATTCAATGTACAAGCAAGTGAACAAATGTGTATATTATGTATGATATTCAATGTACAAGCAAGTGAACAAAGTGTATAATTATGTATGATATTCAATGTACAAGCAAGTGAACAAATGTGTATAATTATGTATGATATTCAATGTACAAGCAAGTGAACAAATGTGTATAATTATGTATGATATTCAATGTACAAGCAAGTGAACAAATGTGTATAATTATGTATGATATTCAATGTACAAGCAAGTGAACAAATGTGTATAATTATGTATGATATCAAACAACAAAACAAAAAAAAATCAATGTACAAGCAAGTGAACAAATGTGTATAATTATGTATGATATTCAATGTACAAGCAAGTGAACAAATGTGTATAATTGTGTATGATATTCAATGTACAAGCAAGTGAACAAATGTGTATAATTATGTATGATATTCAATGTACAAGCAAGTGAACAAATGTGTATAATTGTGTATGATATTCAATGTACAAGCAAGTGAACAAATGTGTATAATTATGTATGATATTCAATGTACAAGCAAGTGAACAAATGTGTATAATTATGTATGATATTCAATGTACAAGCAAGTGAACAAATGTGTATAATTATGTATGATATTCAATGTACAAGCAAGTGAACAAATGTGTATAATTATGTATGATATTCAATGTACAAGCAGTGAACAAATGTGTATAATTATGTGATATTCAATGTACAAGCAAGTGAACAAATGTGTATAATTATGTATGATATTCAATGTACAAGCAAGTGAACAAATGTGTATAATTATGTATGATATTCAATGTACAAGCAAGTGAACAAATGTGTATAATTATGTATGATATTCAATGTACAAGCAAGTGAACAAATGTGTATAATTATGTATGATATTCAATGTACAAGCAAGTGAACAAATGTGTATAATTATGTATGATATTCAATGTACAAGCAAGTGAACAAATGTGTATAATTATGTATGATATTCAATGTACAAGCAAGTGAACAAATGTGTATAATTATGTATGATATTCAATGTACAAGCAAGTGAACAAATGTGTATAATTATGTATGATATTCAATTCACGACATTGTTTGCAAATATGTTGAAACAAATAGGTTGGGCCGCTTGCGCTGCTCTGACTCCCATTCACGAGCTCCGACTCCCATTCATGAGCTCCAACTCCCATACATGAGCTCTGACTACCATTCACAAGCTCCGACTCCCATACATGAGCTCCGACTACCATTCACAAGCTCCA
>CM026387.1:59221673-59295660 GCA_014843695.1 Archivesica marissinica
TAACACTTCTCCCTAACACCAAAACCTTCTCCCTAACACCAAAACCTTCTCCCTAACACCAAATACTTCTCCCTAACACCAAAACCTTCTCCCTAACACCAAATACTTCTCCCTAACACCAAAACTGTCTCCCTAACACTTCTCCCTAACACCAAATACTTCTCCCTAACACCAAAACCTTCTCCCTAACACCAAAACCTTCTCCCTAACACCAAACCCTTCTCCCTAACACCAAATACTTCTCCCTAACACCAAAACCTAATCCCTAACAGTTCTCCCTAACACCAAAACCTTCTCCCTAACACCAAATACTTCTCCCTAACACCAAAACCTAATCCCTAACACTTCTCCCTAACACCAAATACTTCTCCCTAACACCAAAACCTAATCCCTAACACTTCTCCCTAACACCAAATACTTCTCCCTAACACCAAAACCTAATCCCTAATACTTCTCCCTAACACCAAATACTTCTCCCTAACACCAAATACTTCTCCCTTACTTCTCGCTAACACCAAAACCTAATCCCTAATACTTCTCCCTAACACCAAATACTTCTCCCTTACTTCTCCCTAACACCAAAACCTAATCCCTAACACTTCTCCCTAACACCAAATACTTCTCCCTAACACCAAATACTTCTCCCTTACTTCTCCCTAACACCAAAACCTAATCCCTAATACTTCTCCCTAACACCAAATACTTCTCCCTAACACCAAATACTTCTCCCTTACTTCTCCCTAACACCAAAACCTAATCCCTAATACTTCTCCCTAACACCAAATACTTCTCCCTTACTTCTCCCTTACACCAAAACCTAATCCCTAATACTTCTCCCTAACACCAAAACCGTCTCCATAACACCAAATACCTCTCCCTTACTTCTCCCTAACACCAAAACCTTCTCCCTAACACCAAATACTTCTCCCTAACACCAAAACCTAATCCCTAACACCAAATACTTCTCCCTAACACCAAATACTTCTCCAAAACACCAAAACCTTCTCCCTAACACCAAATACTTCTCCCTAACACCAAAACCGTCTCCCTAACACCAAATACTTCTCCCTAACACCAAATACTTCTCCCTAACACCAAAACCTTCTCCCTAACACCAAATACTTCTCCCTAACACCAAAACCTTCTCCCTAACACTTCTCCCTAACACCAAAACCTTCTCCCTAACACCATATACTTCTCCGTAACACCAAATACTTCTCCCTAACACTTCTCCCTAACACCAAATACTTCTCCCTAACACCAAATACTTCTCCCTAACACCAAAACCTTCTCCCTAACACCAAAACCTTCTCCCTAACACTTCTCCCTAACACCAAATACTTCTCCCTAACACTTCTCCCTAACACCAAAACCTTCTCCCTAACACCAAAACCTTCTCCCTAACACCAAATACTTCTCCCTAACACCAAAACCTTCTCCCTAACACCAAATACTTCTCCCTAACACCAAAACTGTCTCCCTAACACTTCTCCCTAACACCAAATACTTCTCCCTAACACCAAAACCTTCTCCCTAACACCAAAACCTTCTCCCTAACACCAAATACTTCTCCCTAACACCAAAACTGTCTCCTTAACACCAAATACTCCCCCAAACACTTCTCCCTAACACCAAATACTTCTCCCTAACACCAAAACTGTCTCCTTAACACCAAATACTCCCCCCAAACACTTCTCCCTAACACCAAATACTTCTCCCTAACACCAAAACCTTCTCCCTAACACCAAATACTTCTCCCTAACACCAAAACCGTCTCCCTAACACCAAATACTTCTCCCTAACACCAAAACCTTCTCCCTAACACCAAATACTTCTCCCTAACACCAAAACTGTCTCCCTAACACCAAATACTTCTCCCTAACACCAAAACCATCTCCCTAACACCAAATACTTCTCCCTAACACCAAAACCTTCTCCCTAACACCAAAACATTCTCCCTAACACCAAATACTTCTCCCTGACACCAAAACCTTCTCCCTAACACCAAAACCTTCTCCCTAACACCAAATACTTTCCCCTAACACCAATTACTTCTCCCTGACACCAAAACCTTCTCCCTAACACCAAAACCTTCTCCCTAACACCAAATACTTTCCCCTAACACCAATTACTTCTCCCTAACACCAAAACCTTCTCCGTAACACCAAAACTGTCTCCCTAACACCAAATACCTCTCCCTAACACCAACACCTTCTCCCTAACACCAAATACTTCTCCCTAACACCAAATACATCTCCCTAACACCAAAACCTTCTCCCTAACACCAAAACCTTCTCCCTAACACCAAATACTTCTCCCTTACTTCTCCCTAACACCAAAACCTAATCCCTAATACTTCTCCCTAACACCAAATACTTCTCCCTAATACCAAATACTTCTCCCTTACTTCTCCCTAACACCAAAACCTAATCCCTAATACTTCTCCCTAACACCAAATACTTCTCCCTTACTTCTCCCTTACACCAAAACCGTCTCCATAACACCAAATACTTCTCCCTTACTTCTCCCTAACACCAAAACCTTCTCCCTAACACCAAATACTTCTCCCTAACACCAAAACCTAATCCCTAACACCAAAACCTTCTCCCTAACACCAAATACTTCTCCCTAACACTAAAACCTTCTCCCTAACACTTCTCCCTAACACCAAAACCTTCTCCCTAACACCATATACTTCTCCCTAACACCAAATACTTCTCCCTAACACTTCTCCCTAACACCAAATACTTCTCCCTAACACCAAAACTGTCTCCCTAACACCAAAACCGTCTCCCTAACACCAAATACTTCTCCCTAACACTTCTCCCTAACACCAAATACTTCTCCCTAACACCAAATACTTCTCCCTAACACCAAAACCGTCTCCCTAACACCAAATACTTCTCCCTAACACCAAATACTTCTCCCTTACTTCTCCCTAACACCAAAACCTAATCCCTAATACTTCTCCCTAACACCAAATACTTCTCCCTAATACCAAATACTTCTCCCTTACTTCTCCCTAACACCAAAACCTAATCCCTAACACCAAATACTTCTCCCTAACACCAAAACCTTCTCCCTAACACCAAATACTTCTCCCTAACACCAAAACTGTCTCCCTAACACCAAATACTTCTCCCTAACACCAAATACTTCTCCCTAACACCAAAACCTTCTCACTAACACCAAAACCTTCTCCCTAACACCAAATACTTCTCCTTAACACCAAAACTGTCTCCTTAACACCAAATACTCCCCCCAAACACTTCTCCCTAACAACAAATACTTCTCCCTAACACCAAAACCTTCTCCCTAACACCAAATACTTCTCCATAACACCAAAACCGTCTCCCTAACACCAAATACTTCTCCCTAACACCAAAACCTTCTCCCTAACACCAAATACTTCTCCCTAACACCAAAACCGTCTCCCTAACACCAAATACTTCTCCCTAACACCAAAACCGTCTCCCTAACACCAAATACTTCTCCCTAACACCAAAACCTTCTCCCTAACACTTCTCCCTAACACCAAAACCTTCTCCCTAACACCAAATACTTCTCCCTGACACCAAAACCTTCTCCCTAACACTTCTCCCTAACACCAACACCTTCTCCCTAACACCAAATACTTTCCCCTAACACCAAATACTTCTCCCTAACACCAAAACCTTCTCCCTAACACCAACTACTTCTCCCTAACACCAAAACCTTCTCCCTAACACCAAAACTGTCTCCCTAACACCAAATACCTCTCCCTAACACCAACACCTTCTCCCTAACACCAAATACTTCTCCCTAACACCAAATACTTCTCCCTAACACCAAAACCTTCTCCCTAACACCAAAACCTTCTCCCTAACACCAAATACTTCTCCCTTACTTCTCCCTAACACCAAAACCTAATCCCTAATACTTCTCCCTAACACCAAATACTTCTCCCTAATACCAAATACTTCTCCCTTACTTCTCCCTAACACCAAAACCTAATCCCTAATACTTCTCCCTAACACCAAATACTTCTCCCTTACTTCTCCCTTACACCAAAACCTAATCCCTAATACTTCTCCCTAACACCAAAACCGTCTCCATAACACCAAATACTTCTCCCTTACTTCTCCCTAACACCAAAACCTTCTCCCTAACACCAAATACTTCTCCCTAACACCAAAACCTAATCCCTAACACCAAATACTTCTCCCTAACACCAAAACCTTCTCCCTAACACTAAATACTTCTCCCTAACACCAAATACTTCTCCCTAACACCAAAACCTAATCCCTAACACCAAATACTTCTCCCTAACACCAAAACCTTCTCCCTAACACTAAATACTTCTCCCTAACACCAAATACTTCTCCCTAACACCAAAACCTAATCCCTAACACCAAATACTTCTCCCTAACACCAAAACCTTCTCCCTAACACTAAATACTTCTCCCTAACACCAAATACTTCTCCCTAACACCAAATACTTCTCCCTTACTTCTCCCTAACACCAAAACCTAATCCCTAATACTTCTCCCTAACACCAAATACTTCTCCCTAATACCAAATACTTCTCCCTTACTTCTCCCTAACACCAAAACCTAATCCCTAACACCAAATACTTCTCCCTAACACCAAAACCTTCTCCCTAACACCAAATACTTCTCCCTAACACCAAAACTGTCTCCCTAACACCAAATACTTCTCCCTAACACCAAATACTTCTCCCTAACACCAAAACCTTCTCCCTAACACCAAAACCTTCTCCCTAACACCAAATACTTCTCCTTAACACCAAAACTGTCTCCTTAACACCAAATACTCCCCCCAAACACTTCTCCCTAACACCAAATACTTCTCCCTAACACCAAAACCTTCTCCCTAACACCAAATACTTCTCCCTAACACCAAAACCTTCTCCCTAACACTTCTCCCTAACACCAAAACCTTCTCCCTAACACCAAATACTTCTCCCTGACACCAAAACCTTCTCCCTAACACTTCTCCCTAACACCAACACCTTCTCCCTAACACCAAATACTTTCCCCTAACACCAAATACTTCTCCCTAACACCAAAACTTCTCCCTAACACCAACTACTTCTCCCTAACACCAAAACCTTCTCCCTAACACCAAAACTGTCTCCCTAACACCAATACCTCTCCCTAACACCAACACCTTCTCCCTAACACCAATACTTCTCCCTAACACCAATACTTCTCCCTAACACCAAAACCTTCTCCCTAACACCAAAACCTTCTCCCTAACACCAAATACTTCTCCCTTACTTCTCCCTAACACCAAAACCTAATCCCTAATACTTCTCCCTAACACCAAATACTTCTCCCTAATACCAAATACTTCTCCCTTACTTCTCCCTAACACCAAAACCTAATCCCTAATACTTCTCCCTAACACCAAATACTTCTCCCTTACTTCTCCCTTACACCAAAACCTAATCCCTAATACTTCTCCCTAACACCAAATACTTCTCCCTAACACCAAAACCTAATCCCTAACACTTCTCCCTAACACCAAATACTTCTCCCTAACACCAAAACCTAATCCCTAATACTTCTCCCTAACACCAAATACTTCTCCCTAACACCAAATACTTCTCCCTTACTTCTCCCTAACACCAAAACCTAATCCCTAATACTTCTCCCTAACACCAAATACTTCTCCCTTACTTCTCCCTAACACCAAAACCTAATCCCTAACACTTCTCCCTAACACCAAATACTTCTCCCTAACACCAAATACTTCTCCCTTACTTCTCCCTAACACCAAAACCTAATCCCTAATACTTCTCCCTAACACCAAATACTTCTCCCTAACACCAAATACTTCTCCCTTACTTCTCCCTAACACCAAAACCTAATCCCTAATACTTCTCCCTAACACCAAATACTTCTCCCTTACTTCTCCCTTACACCAAAACCTAATCCCTAATACTTCTCCCTAACACCAAAACCGTCTCCATAACACCAAATACCTCTCCCTTACTTCTCCCTAACACCAAAACCTTCTCCCTAACACCAAATACTTCTCCCTAACACCAAAACCTAATCCCTAACACCAAATACTTCTCCCTAACACCAAATACTTCTCCAAAACACCAAAACCTTCTCCCTAACACCAAATACTTCTCCCTAACACCAAAACCGTCTCCCTAACACCAAATACTTCTCCCTAACACCAAATACTTCTCCCTAACACCAAAACCTTCTCCCTAACACCAAATACTTCTCCCTAACACCAAAACCTTCTCCCTAACACTTCTCCCTAACACCAAAACCTTCTCCCTAACACCATATACTTCTCCGTAACACCAAATACTTCTCCCTAACACTTCTCCCTAACACCAAATACTTCTCCCTAACACCAAATACTTCTCCCTAACACCAAAACCTTCTCCCTAACACCAAAACCTTCTCCCTAACACTTCTCCCTAACACCAAATACTTCTCCCTAACACTTCTCCCTAACACCAAAACCTTCTCCCTAACACCAAAACCTTCTCCCTAACACCAAATACTTCTCCCTAACACCAAAACCTTCTCCCTAACACCAAATACTTCTCCCTAACACCAAAACTGTCTCCCTAACACTTCTCCCTAACACCAAATACTTCTCCCTAACACCAAAACCTTCTCCCTAACACCAAAACCTTCTCCCTAACACCAAATACTTCTCCCTAACACCAAAACTGTCTCCTTAACACCAAATACTCCCCCAAACACTTCTCCCTAACACCAAATACTTCTCCCTAACACCAAAACTGTCTCCTTAACACCAAATACTCCCCCCAAACACTTCTCCCTAACACCAAATACTTCTCCCTAACACCAAAACCTTCTCCCTAACACCAAATACTTCTCCCTAACACCAAAACCGTCTCCCTAACACCAAATACTTCTCCCTAACACCAAAACCTTCTCCCTAACACCAAATACTTCTCCCTAACACCAAAACTGTCTCCCTAACACCAAATACTTCTCCCTAACACCAAAACCATCTCCCTAACACCAAATACTTCTCCCTAACACCAAAACCTTCTCCCTAACACCAAAACATTCTCCCTAACACCAAATACTTCTCCCTGACACCAAAACCTTCTCCCTAACACCAAAACCTTCTCCCTAACACCAAATACTTTCCCCTAACACCAATTACTTCTCCCTGACACCAAAACCTTCTCCCTAACACCAAAACCTTCTCCCTAACACCAAATACTTTCCCCTAACACCAATTACTTCTCCCTAACACCAAAACCTTCTCCGTAACACCAAAACTGTCTCCCTAACACCAAATACCTCTCCCTAACACCAACACCTTCTCCCTAACACCAAATACTTCTCCCTAACACCAAATACATCTCCCTAACACCAAAACCTTCTCCCTAACACCAAAACCTTCTCCCTAACACCAAATACTTCTCCCTTACTTCTCCCTAACACCAAAACCTAATCCCTAATACTTCTCCCTAACACCAAATACTTCTCCCTAATACCAAATACTTCTCCCTTACTTCTCCCTAACACCAAAACCTAATCCCTAATACTTCTCCCTAACACCAAATACTTCTCCCTTACTTCTCCCTTACACCAAAACCGTCTCCATAACACCAAATACTTCTCCCTTACTTCTCCCTAACACCAAAACCTTCTCCCTAACACCAAATACTTCTCCCTAACACCAAAACCTAATCCCTAACACCAAAACCTTCTCCCTAACACCAAATACTTCTCCCTAACACTAAAACCTTCTCCCTAACACTTCTCCCTAACACCAAAACCTTCTCCCTAACACCATATACTTCTCCCTAACACCAAATACTTCTCCCTAACACTTCTCCCTAACACCAAATACTTCTCCCTAACACCAAAACTGTCTCCCTAACACCAAAACCGTCTCCCTAACACCAAATACTTCTCCCTAACACTTCTCCCTAACACCAAATACTTCTCCCTAACACCAAATACTTCTCCCTAACACCAAAACCGTCTCCCTAACACCAAATACTTCTCCCTAACACCAAAACCTTCTCCCTAACACTTCTCCCTAACACCAAAACCTTCTCCCTAACACTTCTCCCTAACACCAAATACTTCTCCCTAACACTTCTCCGAACATAAAACCTTCTCCCTAACACCAAAACCTTCTCCCTAACACCAAATACTTCTCCCTAACACCAAAACTTCTCCCTAACACCAATACTTCTCCCTAACCCAAAACTTCTCCCTAACACCAAATCTTCTCCCTAACACCAAATACTTCTCCCTTTTTTTTTTTTTTTTGTTTTTTTTTTTTTTTTTTTTTTTGTTTTACTTCTCCCTAACACCAAAACCTTCTACCTAACACCAAATACTTCTCCCTAACACCAAAACCGTCTCCCTAACACCAAATACTTCTCCCTAACACCAAAACCGTCTCCCTAACACCAAATACTTCTCCCTAACACCAAAACCTTCTCCCTAACACTTCTCCCTAACACCAAAACCTTCTCCCTAACACCAAATACTTCTCCCTGACACCAAAACCTTCTCCCTAACACTTCTCCCTAACACCAACACCTTCTCCCTAACACCAAATACTTTCCCCTAACACCAAATACTTCTCCCTAACACCAAAACCTTCTCCCTAACACCAACTACTTCTCCCTAACACCAAAACCTTCTCCCTAACACCAAAACTGTCTCCCTAACACCAAATACCTCTCCCTAACACCAACACCTTCTCCCTAACACCAAATACTTCTCCCTAACACCAAATACTTCTCCCTAACACCAAAACCTTCTCCCTAACACCAAAACCTTCTCCCTAACACCAAATACTTCTCCCTTACTTCTCCCTAACACCAAAACCTAATCCCTAATACTTCTCCCTAACACCAAATACTTCTCCCTAATACCAAATACTTCTCCCTTACTTCTCCCTAACACCAAAACCTAATCCCTAATACTTCTCCCTAACACCAAATACTTCTCCCTTACTTCTCCCTTACACCAAAACCTAATCCCTAATACTTCTCCCTAACACCAAAACCGTCTCCATAACACCAAATACTTCTCCCTTACTTCTCCCTAACACCAAAACCTTCTCCCTAACACCAAATACTTCTCCCTAACACCAAAACCTAATCCCTAACACCAAATACTTCTCCCTAACACCAAATCTTCTCCCTAACACAAATCTTCTCCCTTACTTCTCCCTAACACCAAATACTTCTCCCTAACACCAAACTTCTCCCTAACACAAATACTTCTCCCTTACTTCTCCCTAACACCAAAACCTTCCCTAATACTTCTCCCTAACACCAAAACCTTCTCCCTAACACCAAATACTTCTCCCTAACACCAAATACTTCTCCCTAACACCAAATTTTTTTTTTTTTTTTACTTCTCCCTAACACCAAAACCTAATCCCTAATTTCTCCCTAACACCAAAACCTTCTCCCTAACACCAAATACTTCTCCCTTTCTCCCTAACACTTCTCCCTAACACCAAATACTTCTCCCTAACACCAAAACCTTCTCCCTAACACCAAACTTCTCCCTAACACCAAATACTTCTCCCTAACACCTTCTCCCTAACACCAAATCTTCTCCCTAACACCAAAACCTTCTCCCTAACACTACTTCTCCCTAACACCAAAACCTTCTCCCTAACACCAAAACTTCTCCTAACACCAAATACTTCTCCCTAAACTTCTCCCTAACACCAACACCTTCTCCCTAACACCAAATACTTTCCCCTAACACCAAATACTTCTCCCTAACACAAAACTTCTCCCTAACACCAACTACTTCTCCCTAACACCAAAACCTTCTCCCTAACACCAAAACTGTCTCCCTAACACCAATTTTTTTTTACTTCTCCCTAACACCAATACTTCTCCCTAACACCAAAACCTTCTCCCTAACACCAAAACCTTCTCCCTAACACCAAATACTTCTCCCTTACTTCTCCCTAACACCAAAACCTAATCCCTAATACTTCTCCCTAACACCAAATACTTCTCCCTAATACCAAATACTTCTCCCTTACTTCTCCCTAACACCAAAACCTAATCCCTAATACTTCTCCCTAACACCAAATACTTCTCCCTTACTTCTCCCTTACACCAAAACCTAATCCCTAATACTTCTCCCTAACACCAAAACGTTTTCGTCTCCCTAACACCAAATACTTCTCCCTAACACCAAAACCTTCTCCCTAACACCAAAACCTTCTCCCTAACACCAAATACTTCTCCCTAACACCAAAACCTTCTCCCTAACACCAAATACTTCTCCCTAACACCAAAACTTCTCCCTAACACTTCTCCCTAACACCAAATACTTCTCCCTAACACCAAAACCTTCTCCCTAACACCAAAACCTTCTCCCTAACACCAAAACCTTCTCCCTAACACCAAATACTTCTCCCTAACACCAAAACCTTTCCCTAACTTCTCCCTAACACCAAAACCTTCTCCCTAACACCAAATACTTCTCCCTAACACCAAAACCTTACTTCTCCCTAACACCAATACTTCTCCCTAACACCAAAACCTATCCCTAAACTTCTCCCTAACACCAAATACTTCTCCCTAACACCAAAACCTAATCCCTAATACTTCTCCCTAACACCAAATACTTCTCCCTAACACCAAATACTTCTCCCTAACACCAAACCTTCTCCCTAACACCAAAACCTTCTCCCTAACACCAAATACTTCTCCCTAACACCAAATACTTCTCCTAACACCAAAACTTCTCCCCAAACTTCTCCCTAACACCAAAACCTTCTCCCTAACACTTCTCCCTAACACCAAATACTTCTCCCTAACACCAAAACCTTCTCCCTAACACTTCTCCCTAACACCAAAACCTTCCCTAACACTTCTCCCTAACACCAAATACTTCTCCCTAACTTCTCCTACACCAAACTTCTCCCTAACACCAAAACTGTCTCCCTAACACCAAATACTTCTCCCTAACACCAAATACTTCTCCCTAACACCAAAACCTTCTCCCTAACACCAAAACCTTCTCCCTAACACCAAATACTTCTCCCTAACACCAAAACCTTATCCCTAACACCAAATACTTCTCCCTACACCAAATACTTCTCCCTAACACCAAAACCTTCTCCCTAACACCAAATACTTCTCCCTAACACCAAAACCGTCTCCCTAACACCAAATACTTCTCCCTAACACCAAATACTTCTCCCTAACACCAAAACCTTCTCCCTAACACCAAATACTTCTCCCTAACACCAAAACCTTCTCCCTAACACTTCTCCCTAACACCAAAACCTTCTCCCTAACACCATATACTTCTCCGTAACACCAAATACTTCTCCCTAACACTTCTCCCTAACACCAAATACTTCTCCCTAACACCAAATACTTCTCCCTAACACCAAAACCTTCTCCCTAACACCAACTTACTTCTCCCTAACACCAAAACCTTCTCCCTAACACCAAACTTCTCCCTAACACCAAATACCTTCCCTAACACCAAAACCTTCTCCCTAACACCAAATACTTCTCCCTAACACCAAATACTTCTCCCTAACACCAAATACTTCTCCCTAACACCAAAACCTTCTCCCTAACACCAAATACTTCTCCCTAACACCAAAACCTCTTCTCCCTAACACCAAAACCTTCTCCCTAACACCAAATACTTCTCCCTAACACCAAACTATTCTCTCCCTAACACCAAATACTTCTCCCTAACACCAAATATCCCTAACACTTCTCCCTAACACCAAATACTTCTCCCTAACACCAAAACCTTTTACTTCTCCCTAACACCAAATACTTCTCCCTAACACTTCTCCCTAACACCAAAAACTTCTCCCTAACACCAAAACCTTCTCCCTAACACCAAATACTTCTCCCTAACACCAAATACTTCTCCCTAACACCAAAACCGTCTCCCTAACACCAAAACCTTCTCCCTAACACCAAAACCTTCTCCCTAACACTTCTCCCTAACACCAAAACCTTCTCCCTAACACCAAATACTTCTCCCTAACACCAAAACCTTCTCCCTAACACCAAATTTCTCCGTAACACCAGATACTTCTCCCTAACACCAAATACTTCTCCCTAACACCAAAACCGTCTCCCTAATGCCAAATACTTCTCCCTAACACCAAATACTTCTCCCTAACACCAAAACCTTCTCCCTAACACTTCTCCCTAACACCAAAACGGTCTCCATAACACCAAATACTTCTCCCTAACACCAAATACTTCTCCCTAACACTTCTACCTAACACCAAAACCTTCTCCCTAACACCAAATACTCTCCCTTACTTCTCCCTAACACCAAAACCTTCTCCCTAACACCAAATACTTCTCCCTAACACCAAAACCTTCTCCCTAACACCAAATACTTCTCCCTAACACCAAAACCGTCTCCCTAACACCAAATACTTCTCCCTAACACCAAATACTTCTCCCTAACACCAAAAAGGTCTAGCTTATGCCCTGGTGTTATACTTACATTTGAAGAAGTATTACCTTGAATTTAGCACTGGTATTCCTCATCTGCAGGACAATGGGTAATATCTCATCTGTGACACACCCTATCAACTCCTCATAGAGGGCAAACGCTCGGAACACACAGCAAACTCCGTACTTCACGTCCAGGGGTATATCTCCACGTACCATAGATACAAGCTTCGGATAGAACTTCTTCACCAACATTTCATACCAGTCTTCTTTGAACTTGGCTTCTGAAAATATCTGCGGGAGACAGAGGTAAAGGATATATAGTTTTCAAAAATGCAACCAGATTTCATGGAAACCTATAGAATCTACTGACTGCAATCACGCATTAAATTTGTCCCAGAAATACTACTAGGCATAAAAGTCGAGTATGAAATGGGGACATTACACGATTTAATGGCTACCTTTATTACATTTATAATAAACCTGTCTTTGGTGTGACGAGTAACAGACGGATCTGTAGTCCAGTGGTAACATGCTGGACTGGTAATCCAGGGATCGCAGGTTCGATCCCACGTCAAACCCTAATAAAATTAACAGTCTTTCAGATAGGCCGTTAAACCGAGGTCTCGTGTCGGTGCTATACACCGTGCACGTAAAAGAACCAGAGGAGACTCTGGAATGGGTTTCTGTCTGTATCATTGCACTATCCTCCAAAAATCTAAAATAACTAATCTCTTCAGGAGGCGTCGCTCATATGGGCAACCGGTAGCGACGATAAATAAATGTAAAACACACACACTGTGACGAGTATTGTTTTAGCTGGTTGTGGAGAAATTGTGCACATACAGGTTCAAATCATGTACCGGTCTGTAGGAATTAACGTCGCACTAGCGGTACTACAGTGCTATAGTCAAGTAGCGACTTTCCAACTCAAATTGGTGGTTAAGATCGCCAACTTCCAAATCACTTACCCCTTACTGCAGTATGTTCACATCGTATTGGGGGTGTTGACTTCTTTCGTGTGAGGAAGCTATTCATCTGGCTTGCACAAGGTCGGTGGTTCTACCTGGGTGCCCATCCTTGTCTGAAATACTGCTTGGAGGTGCATGTGAGGTGCATAATCGGATTTTATTGCTAGATTCATCTAACATATATATATATATACATGTATATGTGAACACAAAACATAACAATTTAAAGAAAAAGGAAAGGGTCAGGGCCACAATTCCAGACAGATTAGTTACGGCCCTTCCCAGGAATCTCACCATTTCAAGCAGTAGAAGAGCTGACTTTCGTAAATGTTTTTTTCCAACATCGAACAAACAATCATGTAGAAATTCGAGAATCTTCTGCTCCAGCAGTTTGGCGATATTCTGTGAACTTTTCGTGCAATGTTTCAGGACGACGAGACACGCTTCTTGCACTTCGGACACGCTCGTTGTCAGAAACGTTACAAGCTGTAAATGTAAGTAAACAAGTTATATATATTATATTATATAAATATTGCACATTTGTATGTTTAAACAAGTTATATATAATGCCGATATGTTAAAGGAAACAGGGATTTTTAGACTAACATGCCATGGCAATTTGTCTGTACAGTCAAACCTGCCTTAAGCAGCCAGCCAAGGGAATCACAGAAAGTGGCTGATTAGCACAGGTGGCTGCTTAATAGAGGTCAAATGTATAATGAAACAACACGTTGGGAGTTAGGAAAGTGGCTGCTTAATACAGGTTGGCTGCTTAATAGAGGTGACCACTAACACAGGTTTGACTGTATGTACAAAAACGTGACTTCATTTTTGTACTATAAAAAATAACACCAACTACGGTAGTTTTGCATTTTAGATATTTTGGTCATGCTAGAATCACATAATATTTGCATTATTTATAGTCGAATAAAACATGGTTTGTCACTATGAGCGTTGGAATTAACTAACCAAACCATGTTTTATTCGCTAATAAACAATGGAAAGACACATATTTCTTAAATGAAACAAACAATTTACCGTTGAATATTTTTTAAGGTAGTCGTTGGTGTGAAATACACTGGCAACTGTCGTTCTAATCTACAAACAGGTATATGTTTACATCTTCTTGCAATACCACCATTCTGATTGGCTGGTTCAGCCCATGTATTCTCTGTTCATAACCCAATGAATTGCAAAATTATTCTATTCTCATTAATATCCACAGCGGACTACCAGTACTTATTGTATGGTGTGACGAATAAACAAAAACTTGTTTTGTAATTTGTAAAATATTAGTTGCAATTAGAACAATTGAATGTTCTTTGTCTCTGTTTCATCGAGGTATGAAATGTCAGTGTTTACACCTAATTTGCATAAAAACCTAAAATGTTTGCATTACCTACAAGAGATTAAAGTTCATAGAAAAGTTCAGTTGCTGTTACTTTAGACCATGTTAGGCTGTCAAGGGGAAGTAACTCTGATGACTTTACTGGATTTTCCTTAAAAAAGTATGCGGTTTTATTAGGAAATATGTGGTTTTATTTCACAAACCACAACATTTATTTTAATGAATGTTCATTCTCATTGGTTGTAGAGTGCTTTTTGTACTAAAAAGTTACTTTTAAATTGATATAAATACAACAATTCTGAGTAACTACATACATGTACCAGCTCTGTACTTACAGTTCATTATATCCCTGTCATGGGGGAATTGTCACACATATTTGAAGAAAAGCGGTGTTTCAATTCTATGACTACTTTTGTTCAGAGTTATTGGGGTATGACCTCCTTCTCCATCATATGACGAGGTTGCATGTGTATATCTCATAATCATACATATGTACAAACTGAGAGACATCAGTCAGTTACTTCCCCTGAATACTCCCTAAAAGTATGTAGGCCCTCTTTAAGTGGTTTCCTTTGTTTTTATCGTTGTTTCCTTTGCAAAACATGCTATAAAATTTCATCCACTTTCTCATATTATTATTATTAAATTACTACATCTCGACAGATAATCTACAGTATATACAATCTGTACAAATGTGTTAACTATTAAATAGTTAACATTTTGACTATATCACATACATTTTTATCTCACCGCAACATCTGGTTAGGGAATAACAGTAAAATCAAAGGATTCCAATTGAAATGACTGCCTATACATTTCTGGATAGACTTTATCTGCCAAGGGAGATAATAGAAAAGCCAGCGATGTCTCATTTTCTGAATACAATTGAGAGGGTTGCGCAAAATATACCCCAGGGGTGGTAAATAGATGTGAATTGAGCAATATATACCTTAGGGGTGGGAAATAGATGTGAATTGAGCAATATATACCCTAGGGTGGTAAATAGATGTGAATTGAGCAATGTATACCCTAGGGTGGTAAATAGATGTGAATTGAGCAATATATACCCTAGGGGTGGTAAATAGATGTGAATTGAGCAATATATACCCTAGGGGTGGTAAATAGATGTGAATTGAACAAGCCAAAATATACCCTAGGGTGGTAAATAGATGTGAATTGAGCAAGCCAAAATATACCCTAGGGGTGGTAAATAGATGTGAATTGAGCAAGCCAAAATATACCCTAGGGTGGTAAATAGATGTGAATTGAACAAGCCAAAATAAACCCTAGGGTGGTAAATAGATGTGAATTGAGCAAGCCAAAATATACCCTAGGGTGCTAAATAGATGTGAATTGAGCAAGCCAAAATATACCCTAGGGTGGTAAATAGATGTGAATTGAGCAATATATAACCTAGGGGTGGGACATAGATGTGAATTGAGCAAGCCAAAATATACCCTAGGGTGGTAAATAGATGTGAATTGAGCAAGCCAAAATATACCCTAGGGGTGGTAAATAGATGTGAATTGAGCAAGCCAAAATATACCCTAGGGTGGTAAATAGATGTGAATTGAGCAAGCCAAAATATACCCTAGGGTGGTAAATAGATGTGAATTGAGCAAGCCAAAATATACCCTAGGGTGGTAAATAGATGTGAATTGAGCAAGCCAAAATATACCCTAGGGTGGTAAATAGATGTGAATTGAGCAATATATAACCTAGGGGTGGGACATAGATGTGAATTGAGCAAGCCAAAATATACCCTAGGGTGGTAAATAGATGTGAATTGAGCAAGCCAAAATATACCCTAGGGGTGGTAAATAGATGTGAATTGAGCAAGCCAAAATATACCCTAGGGGTGGTAAATAGATGTGAATTGAGCAAGCCAAAATATACCCTAGGGTGGTAAATAGATGTGAATTGAGCAATATATACCCTAGGGTGGTAAATAGATGTGAATTGAGCAAGCCAAAATATACCCTAGGGGTGGTAAATAGATGTGAATTGAGCAAGCCAAAATATACCCTAGGGGTGGTAAATAGATGTGAATTGAGCAAGCCAAAATATACCCTAGGGGTGGTAAATAGATGTGAATTGAGCAAGCCAAAATATACTCTAGGGTGGTAAATAGATGTGAATTGAGCAATATATACCCTAGGGTGGTAAATAGATGTGAATTGAGCAAGCCAAAATATACCCTAGGGTGGTAAATATATGTGAATTGAGCAAGCCAAAATATACCCTAGGGGTGGTAAATAGATGTGAATTGAGCAAGCCAAAATATACCCTAGGGTGGTAAATAGATGTGAATTGAGCAAGCCAAAATATACCCTAGGGTGGTAAATAGATGTGAATTGAGCAAGCCAAAATATACCCTAGGGGTGGTAAATAGATGTGAATTGAGCAAGCCAAGATATACCCTAGGGTGGTAAATAGATGTGAATTGAGCAAGCCAAAATATACCCTAGGGGTGGTAAATAGATGTGAATTGAGCAAGCCAAAATATACCCTAGGGTGGTAAATAGATGTGAATTGAGCAAGCCAAAATATACCCCAGGGTGGTAAATAGATGTGAATTGAGCAAGCCAAAGTATATCCTAGGGTGGTAAATAGATGTGAATTGAACAAGCCAAAATATACCCCAGGGTGGTAAATAGATGTGAATTGAGCAAGCCAAAACATACCCTAGGGTGGTAAATAGATGTGAATTGAGCAAGCCAAAATATACCCTAGGGTGGTAAATAGATGTGAATTGAGCAAGCCAAAATATACCCTAGGGTGGTAAATAGATGTGAATTGAACAAGCCAAAATATACCCTAGGGTGGTAAATAGATGTCAATTGAGCAATATATAACCTAGGGGTGGTAAATAGATGTGAATTGAACAAGCCAAACTATACCCTAGGGGTGGTAAATAGATGTGAATTGAGCAATATATAACCTAGGGGTGGTAAATAGATGTGAATTGAGCAATATATATCCTAAGGTGGTAAATATATTTGAATTGAGCAATATATACCCTAGGGTGGTAAATATATGTGAATTGAGCAAAATATACCCGAGGGGTGGGAAATAGATGTGAATTGAGCAAGCCAAAATATACCCTAGGGGTGGGAAATATATGTGAATTGAGCAATATATACCCTAGGGTGGTAAATAGATGTGAATTGAGCAATATATACCCTAGGGTGGTAAATAGATGTGAATTGAGCAAAATATACCCTAGGGGTGGTAAATAGATGTGAATTGAGCAATATATACTCTAGGGTGGTAAATATATGTGAATTGAGCAATATATACCCTAGGGTGGTAAATAGATGTGAATTGAGCAATATATACCCTAGGGTTGGGAAATAGATGTGAATTGAGCAATATATACCCTAGGGTTGGGAAATAGATGTGAATTGAGCAATATATACTCTAGGGTGGTAAATATATGTGAATTGAGCAAAATATACCCTAGGGTGGTAAATAGATGTGAATTGAGCAATATATACCCTAGGGTTGGGAAATAGATTGATACCTTGACAAACTGCTTGTCTGTGAGTGTATCGAGCAACATGTAACTGTTAACTAAGGTCATCATTGCTTTCTGGCGCATGTTGGAGTGACCTTTGTCCTCGTACTGCTGGAAGGTTTTCAGCAATACATCCATGGTTACACCAGTATCTACAAACAGGGCAGTCAATTATTAGAGAGAGGTTTGAATTCTAAATTCTAATTAAACAACAAATTACAAGTTGTGCAATGTATACACTCTCTGTAATAATGATCATTCGCTTTGGGTTTAGTTTATACAAAGTTATATTAGCTCGATTGCGAAACAAGTTCTTTCAACTTATATTAATCACTCTCGAGACTTCATTCCTGATGGAATCCATCGCCACGAGGGAGTTGATTTGGGTTTTAAGGACACAGCATAAGTCATGTGATGAATTTCCAGCCTTCTTTTGAAGGAAGACTCGAGGTGCCCCTTGAACAGTATTCGAGATTACTTTGAGCACC
Source organism: Archivesica marissinica (assembly GCA_014843695.1). Classification (NCBI taxonomy): domain Eukaryota; kingdom Metazoa; phylum Mollusca; class Bivalvia; order Venerida; family Vesicomyidae; genus Archivesica; species Archivesica marissinica. Next base: position 59,240,443 of record CM026387.1, read on the forward strand.
TAGGTAGAACCAACTGCCTTCCACAAAACCAGCTGCACAGCTCGCTTCCTCATATAAGAGAAATCAACACATACAACAGCAAGTGATAAGAAATTCGAGGCCAATGAAGCATTAGTATATAGCAGTTTTTATTGTGTGCAGAATCCTATATGTGAACCAATAACTAACTGCTTATTGTGCACAGAATCCTATAAGTGAACCAATAACTAACTGCTTATTGTGTGCAGAATCCTATATGTGAACCAATAACTAACTGCTTATTGTGCACAGAATCCTATATGTGAACCAATAACTAACTGCTTATTGTGCACAGAATCCTATATGTGAACCAATAACTAACTGCTTATTGTGCACAGAATCCTATATGTGAACCAATAACTAACTGCTTATTGTGCACAGAATCATATATGTGAACCAATAACTAACTGCTTATTGTGTGCAGAATCCTATATGTGAACCAATAACTAACTGCTTATTGTGTGCAGAATCCTATATGTGAACCAATAACTAACTGCTTATTGTGTGCAAAATCCTATATGTGAACCAATAACTAACTGCTTATTGTACACATAATCCTATATGTGAACCAATAACTAACTGCTTATTGTACACAGAATCCTATATGTGAACCAATAACTAACTGCTTATTGTACACATAATCCTATATGTGAACCAATAACTAACTGCTTATTGTACACATAATCCTATATGTGAACCAATAACTAACTGCTTATTGTGCACAGAATCCTATATGTGAACCAATAACTAACTGCTTATTGTGCACAGAATCCTATATGTGAACCAATAACTAACTGCTTATTGTACACAGAATCCTATATGTGAACCAATAACTAACTGCTTATTGTGTGCAGAATCCTATATGTGAACCAATAACTAACTGCTTATTGTGTGCAGAATCCTATATGTGAACCAATAACTAACTGCTTATTGTAACCAGAATCCTATATGTGAACCATTAACTAACTGCTTATTGTGTGCAGAATCCTATATGTGAACCAATAACTAACTGCTTATTGTGTGCAAAATCCTATATGTGAACCAATAACTAACTGCTTATTGTGCACAGAATCCTATATGTGAACCAATAACTAACTGCTTATTGTACACAGAATCCTATATGTGAACCAATAACTAACTGCTTATTGTGCACATAATCCTATATGTGAACCAATAACTAACTGCTTATTGTGCACAGAATCCTATATGTGAACCAATAACTAACTGCTTATTGTGCACATAATCCTATATGTGAACCAATAACTAACTGCTTATTGTGCACAGAATCATATATGTGAACCAATAACTAACTGCTTATTGTGTGCAGAATCCTATATGTGAACCAATAACTAACTGCTTATTGTGTGCAGAATCCTATATGTGAACCAATAACTAACTGCTTATTGTGTGCAAAATCCTATATGTGAACCAATAACTAACTGCTTATTGTACACATAATCCTATATGTGAACCAATAACTAACTGCTTATTGTACACAGAATCCTATATGTGAACCAATAACTAACTGCTTATTGTACACATAATCCTATATGTGAACCAATAACTAACTGCTTATTGTGCACAGAATCCTATATGTGAACCAATAACTAACTGCTTATTGTACACAGAATCCTATATGTGAACCAATAACTAACTGCTTATTGTGCAGAATCCTATATGTGAACCAATAACTAACTGCTTATTGTGTGCAGAATCCTATATGTGAACCAATAACTAACTGCTTATTGTAACCAGAATCCTATATGTGAACCATTAACTAACTGCTTATTGTGTGCAGAATCCTATATGTGAACCAATAACTAACTGCTTATTGTGTGCAAAATCCTATATGTGAACCAATAACTAACTGCTTATTGTGCACAGAATCCTATATGTGAACCAATAACTAACTGCTTATTGTACACAGAATCCTATATGTGAACCAATAACTAACTGCTTATTGTGCACATAATCCTATATGTGAACCAATAACTAACTGCTTATTGTGCACAGAATCCTATATGTGAACCAATAACTAACTGCTTATTGTACACAGAATCCTATATGTGAACCAATAACTAACTGCTTATTGTACACAGAATCCTATATGTGAACCAATAACTAACTGCTTATTGTGTGCAGAATCCTATATGTGAACCAATAATTAACTGCTTATTGCTAAAAATACACAAATTCCTATATACATGTATTTAAACATCTAGAAATGTAGCATAAATTAATAGCGCATTAACATCATTACAAGGGAGAACACATTAACCCTTTCAACACCACAGACCTCTAAATTGGCTTACAAAAAAGTGTAGATCCAGATGAGGCGGCTCGTGATGAGCCGTCTCATCAGGATCTGCACTTTTTTCAAGTAATATAACTATTTTTAGACAATAAATTACTCATTTTGATAAATGAACTGATCCAAATGTAATTTTGTTATTAATTTATTGGTCTAAAAATATCATGGACCAGTCCATGTCAGTTACTTGGTGTTGAATGGTTTAATGCAAAGAGATCTACAATTGTAATTGGATTTGAAATTATAAAACTGCCTATTCTTTCATGCAAAGTCTTTTTTATCATCTTTCATTTGTCGGTTTTCTTTCTGTTAATTGTTTTTTCCCCCACAACTTTTAAAGCTCTGTACTCTTATGTATCACACAATTAATTTAGAAATCATGAATTAAGCTTTGTAAGCATTACATCTTCCCTATACATACCAAAAAGTATTATTGAACTTGTAAATAGTCATGTCATGAAATGTTTGTGTAAATTATTTAGGAAGGAGAGGACAACCATAAGCTCTATAGCTTTCTGTCCAATTCCTTATTCCAATTGTTGTAAATAATCATGTACATGATAGAAAATAAATATGTTTAAACCAAAGGGAAGTATTATAAGTATCCTAATAACCTTCATCATCGGATCCCGAGCTATCTGTACCACTGTGGTATACCCTGGCCTGTCTACTGGACACCCTATAGTTCTCCGTGGCACACTCGCAATATGTATATGCTGGTGCTAAACTGGGTGCAAAGTTCTGAGAATATTCATCCAGTCGACTTAACACATCAGTGATTGGTTCTTGGTCTGGATCATCTCTGTGTAAATATATCTGAGATTACATGTACATTATGTTAACCCATTTCATTCTGGATACATTAGGCTTTTGCAAACAACATAGATCCAGATCAGCCGCAGCGTGACGCTGCGTGCTGATCAGGATCTATGTTGTTTGCTACATAGCCAAGTGTCTTAGCAAGATCATCTGAATAGCAAACAGCATAGAGCCTGATCAGACGGCACATTCCATGGCGGCTGATCTGGCTCTATGTTCTTTGCAAATACTGTTTGAATGGTATCCAGAATGAAATGGGTTAAATATATCCATGACTACATTAGGTCAAAGCTGCCTTAAAAAACACATCATTTTATTTTACCGGGTACACTAATAAAATGAACAATACAATGGATACACTGTCACCACTTTGGACAACATTTAGGTGTATGTCTTACAATTAGTTTACATACAATGTATAATGGCCTCAATAGATGTATACACATGTACAACTCCATTCTCGAAGCACAATATAGTACTTACATATCTAGATTAGTGTTCCATGGTGTACCCCCTCTAGAAACTGGCCGACGTGCACTTGTTGGCTGGCTGTACGCACTTGTAGGGCGGCTGTATGCATTTTCAGACTTAGTTCTGTTGACAGCACTTGTAGGCCTACTTCCTGATGTTCTACTGTGTAACCCACTAGATGGCCTACTGTGGGGGTTGAAGAGGCCCCTCCTATCCTCTCCAGGTACAATGTCTCCACAAAACCCTAAAACAACATAAACAAATGTACATTCATCACAATTCATTGAGTTTCAGACATTTACAAACATTTTGGTATATAACTCGATTTGTTAGCTGATATGGTTGCCCCTCAAAATAGTGGTCCTATATAAGCTAATAGTCACCTAACCATAGTATAACATAAATAGTTAGTGTATTTCCGGCAAATTCTAAATTTAATATGTTCAATCAGGGCCTGTTTTATCTATCAATAGTCCTGGTTCAATCCATATTGTATTTGTTTGTCGGAGGTTTCGTGTTACTTAGGGGCAGAGCAATAGCGCATTTCGCGACTGGTTAATTCAGGTCATTTCCAATGAAAATGTGTCTTATTTATACGCTGGAAAGTAGCTATTATTCAGATATTTATGGAACAATGGATAATATCGAACGCTCAACTATATGGCTCTTAGTTGGCTCCAAGTTTATTAAATTGGCTCCAGTGTTTTTCAATTGGCGATAGAAGTGGCGCAGACAAACATTCAGACAGGGGGAACCCTGCAACTGTTTAAATACAACATAATGATTGAGGAGCCTCCATGGTGTAATTGATACCGTGTCCACCTTGTATCTGAAGGGTTGTAAGTTGGAACCTTGCCAGAATCAAAGAGGTACCATTCTTAAGCAATACACTTAAACCAACATTCTTCTCTCTCCTTCGATGATGCATTAACCTAAAGTTAAAATATCAGATCCATCTATATAATCCTAAAATGGAATAAAATGGTGTCGTTTTGCCGTACCTGAAGTATTGCCAGCAAGGTACTGTGTAGGTGTATTAAAACCAAGTCTATATCCAACTCCAATTGTCCTGCCATCTGCCGCATTCATACGTTCAAAAGTATCGGAGAGGTCTCCAGGTTGGTGATAGTGTACAGAGCCTTGATAATCTTTTGCAGGCTCTCCATGTCGATATATTGGTCCCAGGTAGTCGATCACTTCGGGATTTTTTGGTTGTAGTTTATGGACATTTCCTCCAACTAGAACAAGGTCTGCATGATTTGGATCTTGGATGACCTTTGAAGTGACCCTTGTATTGTTTGTGTTCCTGGGATGGGTAGACATTTTCCAATCTGTAAAATGGATACCATTATGCTAAAATGTAAGTGTGTTTTGACTATTCAATGACATTAAAATGTGTCGCAATGGAATAAACATTGATACACATTTACTTTTCAAGTGCAAGGACACTGGGGTAGGTATTGTTAGAGGGGGCGGGGCAAGAAGAACCCTTTACATAGTATGCAACATTTTAAAGTACTAGGCTTAACTGTTTCTATATTGCATATAATTTTTGTTTGTTAATGGCATTAACTTAGTGCGTCATCGTCAACCTTTCAACAAAAGTGGGAGATATAAAAAAAAATAGTGCTACATCCGATACAGTATCCTTACCCTCGTCTTTATAGGAATATCCCATGAAAGTTAAGATTCTTCCATTACACCAGGTCAATCTAACGGTATTTAACTTCAACTACTAGCGCTTTCAGTCTCTGGCTTATGAAAGACTATTTATTTGTTTCATTCAATTCCCATCATCTACTGCTTGGCATAATATTTGTGGTGACCTTGCTCCAGTAATTTCAGATCAAGTGCATCAGTTCCCAGACTCAGGAGTCAGTCATGGCATGCATGTATAATGACATCTGGCATACACACACTCATTAGTAGTAGTGGTTAATCGGTTTAATCACATGAGACTGAACAGTAAAAACATGTGGCTTCCAATGAATGGAAAACATTTTTTGTTTGTTTAAAGACTGCTGGAAATAATTCAAATATGGTTCTAAATTACAGGAGAACGAACAAGACGATCCGATTTCTTGGTATTATTTAGACATTTACTCGTCAAAGCTTCAAACTACATAGTTCCTATATTATTTGAAACTTGTGTTATACATAATCGAATGCCAACACAACGGTTACCACTGCAATGCCATATGCAATCGATTTTACCACTGTATCCTATGTAAACAACTTTCGTAACGTACGGGACTAACCGCAGAACATTATACTGAAACGATACTAATATATATATTTATGCATTGATACCCCTGCTATCTGGTTTTTTATATTCTGTCTTATATATTCGGTAATGTAGTATATTGAATGTACAAACTACCAGCTTCAAGTTAGCAATGTTAGGCCTATTATTAAATTTGTTGTACAAATAATAATTCCTCCCCAACAAATTCAAGATGGCTGAAGTGAGAAAAAAATCTAAAAGTGGTAAGGAAAATATGCCGATAAGCTTGCAACTACACTATCATATACGGTTAAAATGATCAAGCAGTATACAATTGAAATTTTCTACATGTTAGCGTGATTTTATAAGAATTCATTCATTGAACATCACTAAAAGTAAAGAAAATCGACAAGTTTGAGTTTTTGGAGAACCCAAATATGATAAATTGACCACAACGATCTTTAGTTGGTAGTCTAAACACAGATTGCATAACATATTTTAAATTAAAACTCACTCGCATCTGATTTTAACATGGCGTCGACGAAAGGAACAATTTTCAGCCATCCTATGAACATTTATATAACAGAAATACTGATTGCAATTAGATTCCAAAAATGCAATTTAACATCAGGCATAGTAATTATTACTTGCAACTGGGAAATTTAACATTGATCAACAAATTCAGATTACGCACTCAATATGAGGTACGTCATGACATGGACAGAAACATTCATCATGAAGTCTCACAACTGCTACAACAGTACTTCCACTCGGTCTCACTAAAAAGTTCCCAGAAGTGCGCAGTAGTGCCCAGAAGTGCCCAGTACTTTATTTGTACAAAATATGAGTGCCCAGTTCTATATATACTATAAATAAGTGTATATAAAGTCAATTCTATGAAAAAAAGTTAATATTAAGTGACTTTATTCAAGTTATTTAAAAAAATATGAACGCGTCTCGTATAGCGTCTAGTGCCCTGGAATGCACCGTAATTACCACAAGTGCCCAGGCCTTTATTTCTAATAAATATAAGTGCCCACAGCGAAATTTATATTAAATATGCATATATGATGTCATATTAATAAAAGAAAAGTGTATTATTATGTTTTTGTTCAAGTTATTTAATTAATAAGACGGCGGTTCATATTATGTTTATGATCCGCCATCTTGGATTTAAGGGATGTAACTCTTACGTTGCACATATTTAACTGCCCTGCTCATTATTTGCCGAAAATATGAGTGTCCAGTGCTATATATACTATAAATAAGTGTTTATAAAGTATTTTTTACTAAAAGAAGTTAATATTATGTGACTTTATTCATGCTATTAAAAAAAAGCATTCGTCAAGCGTGTATATATAGTGCATTGTCCCAGAAGTTATTAAAAAAATATGCACGCGTCTCGTCTAGCGTATATATAGTGCATATGACCACAAGTGCCCAGACTTCTAATTTTATTAAATTCAAGTGCCCACAGCTAAATTTATAGTCAATGTGTGTATATAAAGTCATTTTTTATGAAAATAAGTTGATATTATGTGACTTTATTCATTTTATTTAAACAAATATGCACGCGTCTCGTCTAGCGTATATATAACTTGCATTGGAATGCACGGTAATGACCACAAGTGCACAGACTTCTAATTTTAATAAATTCAAGTGCCCACAGCTAAATTTATAGTCAATGTGTGTATATAAAGTCATTTTTTTATGAAAATAAGTTGATATCATTTGAAACGGGTCGTAAAGACGATTCAAATATAATATACCATTAGTTATATAATGTATATATATAATATTATTACAATATCGTCATTTGAACCATTTTTATTGATATCCACAATGGCAATAAAGTAAAATGTCTGTGCTTTGCTTCGGACTTAAAATTACATAATCTTCTAAGCACACTTCATTCTTTCATATTTCTCCTCAAAAGTACATGCTATTACCATTAAATCGAACCCAATACGAAACCGTCATATAATATCATGGAGAAATAAGAAAACAGTAGTAGTATGTAATTTTATTTAAAGTCGCCACCGCATAAATGCATTTGGGCGACTGTATTTTCTAAGATGGTTATGTCCTGAGGTGATTCTTCTTGTCTAAGGTGATTCTTCTTATCCTAAGACGATTCTTCTGTGGTGGTTATTCGATGATGATTATACGTGTTCTGTGATGATTGTTCCTATGCTTCTGTGATGATTATTCCTGTTCTTCTACGTTGATTAGTTCGGTATTCTCTGAAGGTTCTGTATTCTGTGTGGCTTATGAAGACGTCATCAGGTGGTTACTTCTTTCTGTGCCGGCCAGGTTGACAAGGCCTGGTCTGTACGTGGTCCTTTGTAGGGCCACCCTCCTCACTGTTGGTCACCCCGCAGCAGCATTTATACGGATCTGACAGTTAGACATCTGGTCGTCGATTGTCGCAAGTGAGTCTACCTACAGTGTAGAACGGGGGATCCACGACTGTTGCCACTCCCTCGGGTCCGCAATCTCTTCTAAACGAAAAATCGAAAAAGCAGTGTGCATCACAAACACTGTCTAGAAGAGGTGGCAGATCTGTCCTGATGTGCCATGGCCGTGGGAGATTCCCCCTTCGCAAGATCGACGACCAGAAGATCCCAGTATCCTACGCTGCTGCTGCGGGACGTGCACGTCGTGAGGAGATCGACCGGATATATATATATAAGAAAACAATACTATTAATAGAATTTTCTATAAAAGCACACAAAAACAGGTGTGGTTCGATAATGGCATGTATGTTCTGTAGTGTGATAATCGCATTGTTTGCAATACCGTGATTAGAAGACATGCCGAAATCCCGTGGATTGTGATTATAATGGCATTGTTTGACCAATATTTGATTGATCGCGATGCCTTTACCGCTGATTGTTTAGTATGGCTTCCACATCAAAGGTGATAGATAATTTTTTATTAATTGGTGACCAACAATTCAATTAAAATCTCAACAGATGAGCTACTCACTCAGTGTCATGGGTTATAGTATTATAAAAGCGACCTAGGATATTTGTGCATTCCCCGCAATCTGGAATACTGGTACTTTATATATCATATTGAGTGTTGGAATTTTGTGTTGCACGCTGTTTGAGTCTGAGAATTTATTTCATTTCACAACTTTATTGTCTGGAGTCTGAGATTTTTATTCAATTATTTAATTTCCAAAGTTTTTGGAGTTTAACATTTAGACAATTCTTTCAACTTTCGATCAATTTAGACCTTTTACCAAATTCACAAAATGGTTTACCCGTGTGGCAATTGTGGCCTAAACTGTCTCACTGGGTGCATTGGATGTGATGGCTGTGAAAAGTGGTTTCACTTCCAGTGCCAAAAACTGACAAAAAAGCAAGCAAATTTTTTAACCAAGAGTGGAAGTTTGTACGACGACATCGGACGGACGGTACGACTATGACGGAGCTTTAAAACGACTTTCGAACTACGACAAATCTGGAAATTTGACAATTGGCGCAGAAGTAAATACTGACGTCAATAAAACGGTGTCTGAAACTCCATCGCGACATACTAGAGTTCATGACATAGATACGTTGATAGACATACTTGTGACGCAGGAAGGAACGATGACGGAAGTACCTCGGACGAAAAAGGAGGACACTTACTTTGTACTTGACAATAGAAAAAACGTTGACAGACATGCTAATTCAAAACGACGAGACTTGTGGGACGACTGTGGTACTTGGGATACGAAATCGACGTCACAGAAGACCGCATACTACGTACGTTCAGAGTCAGGCAAATTTAAATCATGTTTCAAAAAGAAAAACCTTTATGGCAACACTAAAAGGAAACAGTTCGTTGCGTTCGATCCGCAACCAAACGAAAATGATGTGCTAATTCTAAAACGTTACTATGCTTCCTTGAAGAGAGACAAGTCGTACAAAAAACGGATAAGTTGGATTGAAAATATGCCGCAACTTTCGGACGAAATTAAACATAAATCAGTGATAGAATACATAGGCAAATACCCGGATGAATTAACAAATAAACATGGCAATTCTAAAGTTACAAATCAGGAATACATACGAACATCACCAGAAACCATAAAAATAGTTAAGGCAGATTTAGAGGCCGGCAAAACAGTTAGACAAATTTATTCAGATAATTTCCAATCAGAATCTCACCAACCTCGCGATAGAAAATATGTTGAAAATGCTAAATATCAAATAAATAAAGAAAATAATCCCAGAAATAATCAAAACAATGCTGATAGTATGCAAACTGTAATAAACATGGCGTCCACAAATCATCCTTTCGTAAAAGAAGTAGTACAGGCTGCAGGAAAGCTCCCGAGCATAATATGTTACACAGGAATTCAATTAAAACATTTTTCTAGGGCATGCAAGACATCAATAATCGGGGTAGATAGGACATTTAATCTCGGCGCGTGTTACGTTACAACCACTGTTTTTCAAGAAAAGAAATTAAAACGAAAAGGCAAAAATGTAAATCCGATCATTTTAGGACAAAATAATACACTTTTCTTTTATTAATATGACATCATATATGCATATTTAATATAAATTTCGCTGTGGGCACTTATATTTATTAGAAATAAAGGCCTGGGCACTTGTGGTAATTACGGTGCATTCCAGGGCACTAGACGCTATACGAGACGCGTTCATATTTTTTTTAAATAACTTGAATAAAGTCACTTAATAATAACTTTTTTTCATTGAATTGACTTTATATACACTTATTTATAGTATATATAGAACTGGGCACTCATATTTTGTACAAATAAAGTACTGGGCACTTCTGGGAACTACTGGGCACTTCTGGGCACTTTTTAGTGAGACCCCTTCCACTGATCATAATCACAATGTGCTCACTTAGTAAAAAGACACAGAGATGATAGGTTGCTGAAACCTTCATAGTTTGGAGCTAAACAAAATGATGAAACTGAATTAGCATAGTGCTAATTATCATAGACAAGGTGCTTCTATGAGGGAAAGGGTTATAAGGGGGACAAAATATTTGAACTGACCTGTAGAATGTGCTTCATGGCATTGTCACATGACTGTCATGTGACCTTGTGGGGCAGACGCTGACATTTCTCATTTTACAAAAACAAAAGACACATTTCTTTATATTTACCCCCGTTTAAGTGTTTTTTAATGTTCAAGCATTTACAACTTTTGGAAATAAAATGCTATTATTTACCTACTTCTTACGCATTTTCTCTTTCAAAACTTCAAAGTTCTATCGTGTACTCTCATGAATAAAGCACTTTCTAATGACAACCATGACGTCATTCGCGTGCCGGAGTCAACAAAATCTAGTAAATAATCAATGGGCTGGAAAATGATGATGCACAATATCATATGACGAGATGCAATATTTCACGCTCCAGTTACCGGCAATGTAAATTAACAATACATTTTACTTTCAAGGTCACTTTTTCGCTGATAATGGAGATCAGAGACATAAATAAACAATGGAATCTTCAAATCTACTGTAATTTTCACTATTCACATTCATGTCCCCATATAAATAATATTTTTTTAAAATTTCCAAAATGACATATACATTTTGTACGTAGTCTGTAACACCAATAAATGAGGTCATCATAGTCTCACTATTCCATGTTTACGAGTTTCATCCATAATTACACACACAATGGGTCCTTTATGAAAAATATAAATTTTCACCATTTTCGGCCTACATGTCCATGTGTCATCACAGACCGAGAGGCTCTCGAACTGATATCCATGATTATGTAAACCTAGTTATTTTCTGTTGGTCACCGTGTGGTGTGTGCGGTGGGTTGGTCCAATTATGGTTCGGCATCCAGTCAAGAGTATTAAGGGAGGTGACAACTTCTTATGCTTCATGTTTTTGTCTATGGCAAACTATGTTATTGTTGTAGATGCAGTGTATGGACAACATTTGCTCCAACAAATGAATTAATGTGATAACATGATATCCGTTGTCTGATTTGAGATTGGGGGTCCAAGGTTTGATACACGGCAAATGTGTTTTCCTTGAGTAAGAAATCTCACACACACTGCTTAGAACCAGTTTTCTGCCTAAGGCTGGCCATAAAAAACTTCTCTAGGTCCCCGAAAGGGGATTGACATTCATTGGATAAATAAAAAAATAACATAGTTTCAATTTTCTCAGTTTCTTCCCAGCAGGGTCGACGGCTGATATACATGTTAGTCCACAGAAACGCAAGGTCAGCTCTGACGATGATGCAGACACATCAAGTAATAAAGTGAGCAAAGTGGAACCCTCATTGAGTGGCAAGGTCTCTATGTCTCTGGGGAAAATGGAGCCCGCAGGGAGTGGCAAGATCTCTATGTCTCTGGGGAAAATGGAGCCCGCAGGGAGTGGCAAGGTCTCTATGTCTCTGGGGAAAATGGAGCCCGCAGGGAGTGGCAAGAAATCTGGAATGAGTATGAATATTGGAGGAGTGAAAAAGCCAAGCATAACACCAATAAAAATGGCATTATCTTCGCAGGTATGTAAAATAAAACATGCATGTGTAATACTATTGAAACAGGGTATACGATAACTTGATTCAAACAGGGTTGTAGCAATTTCAAAAGGGGCACCAGAACCCTGGCATCGGATGATAAGTGGCATTGTTGTGCTCAATTGTGAGGTGCTATGGTAGACATTTGTTTGTCTATCCATCAACATTTGCCATGAAAACCCTGTAGCATGTCTATATACAGTCAGTGACTGTGAATCCTGACTTAAGCCGCCAGTTAAGGGAATCACAGAGAGTGGCTGCTTAGCTCAGATGGCTGCTTAATATATGTCAACAATGTAATACATTGGGAATCATGAAAATTGCTCTTGATTCCTTTTGTTAATTGGCCATTTTCATTTAAAACTACCAGTAGGTCACTAGGTCAGGGTTCATTCTAGAGGGTGACTGGGGTGAAATAGTCGCCCTAGGCACCCTGGCTTAGTCCCCTGAGGACCCCACTTCTCCCTAAAAAAATATTTTCATACAAACTATTGTCCAGTAAGATACACTGGCCCATTATAACACACTCCTTCTATTCAAAATTGTGACTTTTAACACTATTTTGTTGAAATTTATTAAATAAAAAAAGTCGCTCTAAGGACCCTGACTGTAGAGGCCCCCTGACCGTAGAGTCGTCCTAGGGACCTGACTGTATAGTTGCCCTAGAGACCCTATAGTTGCCCTAGGGACCCTGACTGTAGAGTCGCCTTACTAGGGAAACTGATTCTAGAGGCACCCTAGAGACCCTGACTGTATAGTTGCCCTAGGGACCTGACTGTGTAGTTGCCCTAGGGACCTGACTGTATAGTTGCCCTAGGGACCTGACTGTAGAGTCACCCTAGGGACCCTGACTGTAGAGTCGCCCTAGGGACTCTGACTGTAGAGTCGCTCTAGGGACCCTGACTGTAGTTTATGCAAATTTATTTTAGCTTGATTGCGAAATAAGTTCCTATAACTTATATTAAATCACTCTCAAGACCTCATTCCTGATAGAATCCATCGTCAAAAGGGAGATAGAAGAGGCAATATGGAATTTAAATGCCTTGTGCTTATGGGCACAGTCGTAACGGCTACAGCTTGATGGCTCAACATCCGGGCATTTTGAACCTGAAGCGAACACTATGCTATCATGACTTCCATCCTGACTTTGCCCTCTTATTTTACAATTATCTTATATTATATGTTGTCCAGTAAGCTACACTGGCCATAAAACATTCCATTCTATTCAGACGTATATATTGGTCATACTGTGTATTTTAACCATATTTTGTTGACATTTATTAAATAGTATCTTATCTACACACCTGCATGGTTTTCTCACTTCTCCCAAAAGTTCTGACACCAATGAACCCTGTAGTTTATTACAATTAGTAGTCCCATTATGTCAAATTATTAGTCCATGTAACCAGACATTCTATAATTGACCCAACTTTGATGACAGCTTGGTCCCTTCTGATAAGCAACCATTTGTCGAAAAAATAATGATGTGAAGTTACACTTATAAACACCGCTGTAGCTCTATTACTGACCTCATTAATTTTAAATTATGGGGTTGTCCTAACTGTGGCATTAGTTGTAGCATATATGCAAATTATGGGGGTTGTCCTAACTGTGCCATTAGTTGTAGCATATATGCAAATTATGGGGGTTGTCCTAACTGTGCCATTAGTTGTAGCATATATGCAAATTATGGGGGGTGTCCTAACTGTGCCATTAGTTGTAGCATATATGCAAATTATGGGGGTTGTCCTAACTGTGCCATTAGTTATAGCGTATATGCAAATTATGGGGGTTGTCCTAACTGTGCCATTAGTTGTAGCATATATGCAAATTATGGGGGTTGTCCTAACTGTGCCATTAGTTATAGCGTATATGCAAATTATGGGGGTTGTCCTAACTGTGCCATTAGTTATAGCGTATATGCAAATTATGGGGGTTGTCCTAACTGTGCCATTAGTTGTAGCATATATGCACAAATTATGGGGGTTGTCCTAACTGTGCCATTAGTTGTAGCATATATGCAAATTATGGGGGTTGTCCTAACTGTGCCATTAGTTGTAGCGTATATGCACAAATTATGGGGTTGTCCTAACTGTTGCTAAGGAGAAAGTATCACAAACAGCATTCTTGCTGACATGTATGTACTGTTTTAGAATATCATTTCAGCCAGTGAAAGAGGTAGCTGCTGTAAAACCAAATACTCACAAAGTAGCATCAGTGTTCAACGAAGAAAGTGATGTAAGTATACCCTTCCTTATTCTTCTTTCTTCTACTGCCCATCAATCATTTTCGGATTATTATTGGGTGGTTAGCAGGGCTCATTCTAGAGGGTGGCTTGGGTGAAATAGTTGCCCTAGGAACCCTGACATCGCCCCCTGGGGGCCCCATTTCTCCCTTAAAAAAATGTTGTTTTTTTACAATTTTCATACAAAGTTTTGCCCAGTAAGATACACTGGTCCATTATAAAGCACTCCTTCTGTTCGTATGTTGTATTTAATGGTCATGTTGTCTTTTAAGTAGGGATGGCAACGAATATTCGCTCGAACGTCCGAATATCCAAATACATGTACAAACTATTCTAGCCTGGGTTCCAGTCTGTCTAGTTTTCACTTTTTAACTTCTGGCAAAATGACAGCCTGGGGAAACTGGATTTCCGATCGTAGGCTCGTAGCGCCATCTACTTACACCCACTTTTATGAGGGTGTAGATATGAAGAACCCTGGTCAGTCTGGTGTGGTGGAGGGTAGGCCACCCGTATTTCCTGTGTAAGAACTAGGGATGTCAACGAGTACTCGATCGAACGTCCGAGTATCGAATACTTTTCAGATAATTGAGTACTCGGTTAAAAAAAAATCAACAAATCTTTATTTTGCGCAAATACGGAGTTGCCTGTGAACAAATCGTGATCAGTGGGATTAGCGAAACTTCCGCTGTACCAAACAATGCAATATACAGCGTGTCATGGTGATTAACTATACCTGTATATCACACAGAGCTGGCTACAGTGACCGAATAATTAAGGTGTTGATTCAACTTAATTGGGAAGCGTAAGTTTGATGCAAATTGTTTTATCATTGTCGTCACTACTGAGGCGGGTCGTCCGATTGTCTGTCATGTGAATGACATCTTTTGTCTGTTGGTCGGAACTTGTTTTGATGTTATAATTGACACTTAATTGATTACTCAATTTAGAACTTTAAGCAGCTACCCATAGCAGGGCAATACCGAAATAGTTGTTAAATAATAAATATCATAACTTTTGCCATTAACGTTAACGCTGTTAAACTGTGAAGAGATCTTTAGAATATAATAGTAATATAAGTGAATTGTGAGAATACCTCCACCTAAATCTGTGGTATGGAAGTACTTTGAAAGACTTGACAAGACTGTTTCTTGCAAGTTGTGCGATGCCAGTCTGACATTTACTGGTGGCATAATCTGCATAATCATCTGAGGCTGTAGCATCCAGCAGAAGGCCTCACCTCTGATTGACTGAGACAAGAAGCATAATCCACGGTAACGGTAACCGTATACTCGATTGAATACCTTTCCGAGTACTCGAGTACCAAAATCACTACTCGTTGACATCCCTAGTAAGAACCATTGCTCAACTTACCAACCTCCATAATTTAAAGGTCAGAATATCGCAACACGTTCTGACTCAAAATATCACAACGGCAAGCTACATGTAGTATGCCAAATTGTGCGCTTCATTTGAAACATAATTATTATGTTGTACAATTTGCCCAAGAGTGCTTACATAGTATTATGCTTGTTTTTCCAGAGTATTAATTTATACTATTTTATAGAATGTTCTGTATTTTGCTTGTACGAATAATACTGGTTGCTATGGAAACCCATATACTATGTACTTTATTTTGCATGACGACATCTTTATGATGCTTAAGAATCATGTGATACGCATCAACTACAGACATTTCATGTTAACCGTAATTTTCTTTGAAAAATTTGAAAATATGTAAAATGCAATACAAAATGAATGGTGGATGCATATGATGTGCTGGGATATAAAATATAAAAATAAGTTGGTATGTCATAACATTTTAAATGATAAAGGAAGATTGTCAGAACTAGTCAAATAAGTTCCTTATTTCTCGCCAAAACATGCTGTAAAATGCCCCAGAATGCATCTCTAGCAGATACTGTATAGAATTTCAAAATCTTCCGAGGGACAAGGATATTCCACCCTCCCTCGTGTGTTGTCAGAATTGAGGCTCTGACATATTCTGACCACTTGGATGGAATATCCTTGTCTTGCACCAGTGCAGAATATCCTTGCCCCACACCAGTGCAGAATATCCTTGTCCCACACCAGTGCAGAATATCCTTGTCCCACACCAGTGCGGAATATCCTTTTCCTACACCAGTGCAGAATATCCTTGTCCCACACCAGTGCAGAATATCCTTGCCCCACACCAGTGCAGAATATCCTTGTCCCACACCAGTGCAGAATATCCTTGTCCCAGACCAGTGCGGAATATCCTTGTCCCACACCAGTGCAGAATATCCTTGTCCCACACCAGTGCAGAATATCCTTGTCCCACACCAGTGCAGAATATCCTTGTCCCACATCAGTGCAGAATATCCTTG
The DNA here is from genome assembly GCA_014843695.1 of Archivesica marissinica. Taxonomy (NCBI): domain Eukaryota; kingdom Metazoa; phylum Mollusca; class Bivalvia; order Venerida; family Vesicomyidae; genus Archivesica; species Archivesica marissinica. Next base: position 59,257,411 of record CM026387.1, read on the forward strand.
TCCCACACCAGTGCAGAATATCCTTGTCCAACCACACCAGTGCGGAATATCCTTGTCCAACCACACCAGTGCAGAATATCCTTGTCCCACACCAGTGCAGAATATCCTTGTCCCACACCAGTGCAGAATATCCTTGTCCCACATCAGTGCAGAATATCCTTGTCCCACACCAGTGCAGAATATCCTTGTCCAACCACACCAGTACGGAATATCCTTGTCCTACACCAGTGCAGAATATCCTTGTCCCACACCAGTGCAGAATATCCTTGTCCCACACCAGTGCAGAATATCCTTGTCCAACCACCCAGTGAGGAATATCCTTGTCCCACACCAGTGCAGAATATCCTTGTCCCACACCAGTGCAGAATATCCTTGTCCTACACCAGTGCAGAATATCCTTGTCCCACACCAGTGCAGAATATCTTTGCCCCACACCAGTGCAGAATATCTTTGCCCCACACCAGTGCAGAATATCTTTGCCCCACACCAGTGCAGAATATCCTTGTCCCACACCAGTGCAGAATATCTTGCCCCACACCAGTGCGAATATCCTTGTCCCACACCAGTGCAGAATATCTTTGCCCCACACCAGTGCAGAATATCCTTGTCCAACCACACCAGTGCGGAATATCCTTGTCCCACACCAGTGCAGAATATCCTTTTCCCACACCAGTGCAGAATATCTTTGCCCCACACCAGTGCAGAATATCCTTGTCCCACACCAGTGCAGAATATCTTTGCCCCACACCAGTGCGGAATATCCTTGTCCCACACCAGTGCAGAATATCTTTGCCCCACACCAGTGCAGAATATCCTTGTCCAACCACACCAGTGCGGAATATCCTTGTCCCACACCAGTGTGGAATATCCTTGTCCCACACCAGTGCAGAATATCTTTGCCCCACACCAGTGCAGAATATCTTTGCCCCACACCAGTGCAGAATATCCTTGTCCCACACCAGTGCAGAATATCTTTGCCCCACACCAGTGCAGAATATCTTTGCCCCACACCAGTGCAGAATATCTTTGCCCCACACCAGTGCAGAATATCCTTGTCCCACACCAGTGCAGAATATCTTTGCCCCACACCAGTGCAGAATATCTTTGCCCCACACCAGTGCAGAATATCTTTGCCCCACACCAGTACATATGAAGGTTACTCTTGCAATGATATGGATTTTTAGTAAGAAACTTTAAATTAAAAGTTACGGAGATGTTTTAAAATTTATTCTCTGAAACCAACAGTAACAATTTCCTTTTTTGTATCATATTGTTTTTGCTGTAATTTGCATTTATCTGTGAAGCGTTTAGCTATCTCCAACTCTATCCCCCCCCCTCTCTCCTCTCTCGTTGTCTCCACTTATTTAGTAGACATGCTGTGAATATAATATTATGACATAATAGTATAGCATTAATTAGTTATTTATAGTCTGCTTTCACGGTCATTGCAATATTTGAAATTAGTTTGGACTAAATTTATTTCCATTTTTATGGGTACAAAAATAATTTGGGTTCAAGAATACTACAAGACTAAGCCACAGTCAACCGAAGCCATTTGCCGATTTGTTATTATTTTACTGCGTATAATATTTTGCTGTTTATTTAATTAATTAATTTATGGTGCATAAACAGACTCGCACAACTGGTCGAGTACATACATAAATTATACAGACTGACATGTTTAACGTAAAGATATTATACTTGGGCTCCAAATGCTGCACTGATATGTGTTTTAAAGAACAATGTTGAAGACATTAGTTCATGATTAAAGTAAATATCCATGTAAAAACATGAAACTGTGACTACATATACCCAGCCATTAATATATGGGAACATGTACATTTGTGTTAGAAACACATGAAACTGTGACTACATATACCCTAGCCATTAATATATGGGAACATGTACATTTGTGTTAGAAAAACACTAATACTGAAACAAGGTGTGATATAAAGTAAGCATTTATGTTGTAGAGTGAAGAAGAAGAGATGCCGATAGAAGCAAAGATGAGAATGAGGAATGTTGGAAGGTAGGATCATCTTGAACATGGCCGGCGACACATAAAAAGGGACACTCGTACATAATTAACAAAAATAAATCTTGAACATTTCAACTCAATATGTGACCAATTGAGAAAGTTGTGACATAGACACATGTTTTTGAAGAAGTTTTTTCACCCAGTGTGTCCCTTTTGATAAATCGCGTCACATTTATAAACATTGAAAGTTGATGTGGGTCTGCTTTCAACATTTCCGACTATTGTGGAGCTAAACAGCACGAGTTGTAACAAATAAATATGGCATGCGTTGATTGTTAAATCATTACTGAATCAAAGTAGATGACTTGGGTGGTTCCGAGAATCTAAGATTTCTCTATATGGGAAAGTTTATAGAAATAAATATAAAATTTCAACAATTTTAATTAGGCACAACAATTTATTTTTATTGACTTATGATGGAACCGGTGTGTCAGACGTCCATAACTTTCCTTGCGACTTGCGGATGTGTGTTGATTTCGACCCGTCATTCTAGGTTGATTTGATTTCATCCTACTGTTCTTTCTCAGGCGTTTCATACATATTTTCATAATAATGTTTAGCTATACGATTTAACTAAAATGTTTTAAATTTTTATTTGAAAAAAATATATACAAAACTGCCAGTTTTAACATTCGAATATTTGGATGTTTGAACGAATATTCGTTGCCATCTCTAATAAATTTTAATTTATGGCATAGCTTTAACTAATAATCCCTTGAAACAAGAAAGCAATGTAAAAACGTGCAATTTTAGTTTTAATTTAAACATGTTCTTACCATATTTCTGAACAATATCCCGTGTCATCCCGTGCCATCACACTTCTTCTCACGCGAGGAGTTTAAATATTTGGATTTACAGTCAAACCTGTCTTAAGCAGCCAGCCAATCAAATGACATAAAGTGGCTGACTAGCAAGGTGTCTACTTAATAGAGGGCAAATGTATATTAAAACAGTATATTGGAAATCTGGAAACTGGCTGCTTAATACAGGTTTACTGCTTAATGGGGGTGAATGGATGAGATATTAGTAATGTGTGGTAGTCTGGTGTCATGCTGGGTGAGATATCAGTATTGTGTGTTAGTCCGGTGTCATGCTGGGTGAGATATTAGTAATGTGTGGTAGTCCGGTGTCATGCTGGGTGAGATATCAGTATTGTGTGTTAGTCCGGTGTCGTGCTGGGTGAGATATCAGTTTTGTGTGGTAGTCCGGTGTCATGCTGGGTGAGATATCAGTATTGTGTGTTAGTCCGGTGTATTGCTGGGTGAGATATCGGTATTGTGTGTTAGTCCGGTGTCATGCTGGGTGAGATATCAGTATTGTGTGGTAGTCTGGTGTCATGCTGGGTGAGATATCAGTATTGTGTGTTAGTCCGGTGTATTGCTGGGTGAGATGTGTGTTAGTCCGGTGTATTGCTGGGTGAGATATCGGTATTGTGTGTTAGTCCGGTGTCGTGCTGGGTGAGATATCAGTATTGTGTGGTAGTCCGGTGTATTGCTGGGTGAGATATCGGTATTGTGTGTTAGTCCAGTGTCATGCTGGGCGAGATATCGGTATTGTGTGTTAGTCTGGTGTATTGCTGGGTGAGATATCAGTATTGTGTGGTAGTCCGGTGTCATGCTGGGCGAGATATCGGTATTGTGTGGTAGTCTGGTGTCATGCTGGGTGAGATATCAGTATTGTGTGGTAGTCCAGTGTCATGCTGGGTGAGATATCGGTATTGTGTGTTAGTCCGGTGTCATGCTGGGTGAGATATCAGTATTGTGTGGTAGTCTGGTGTCATGCTAGGTGAGATGTCAGTATTGTGTGTTAGTCCGGTGTATTGCTGGGTGAGATATCGGTATTGTGTGGTAGTCCGGTGTCATGCTGGGTGAGATATCAGTATTGTGTGTTAGTCCGGTGTATTGCTGGGAGAGATATCGGTATTGTGTGTTAGTCCGGTGTCGTGCTGGGTGAGATATCAGTATTGTGTGGTAGTCTGGTGTCATGCTGGGTGAGATATCAGTATTGTGTGTTAGTCCGGTGTATTGCTGGGTGAGATATCGGTATTGTGTGTTAGTCCGGTGTCGTGCTGGGTGAGATATCAGTATTGTGTGGTAGTCCGGTGTATTACTGGGTGAGATATCGGTATTGTGTGTTAGTCCGGTGTCATGCTGGGTGAGATATCAGTATTGTGTGTTAGTCCGGTGTATTGCTGGGTGAGATATCGGTATTATGTGTTAGTCCGGTGTCGTGCTGGGTGAGATATCAGTAGTGTGTGGTAGTCTGGTGTCATGCTGGGTGAGATATCAGTATTGTGTGGTAGTCTGGTGTATGGCTGGGCGAGATATCGGTATTGTGTGGTAGTCCGGTGTATTACTGGGTGAGATGTCAGTATTGTGTGTTAGTCCGGTGTATTGCTGGGTGAGATATCGATATTGTGTGGTAGTCTGGTGTCATGCTGGGTGAGATATCAGTATTGTGTGGTAGTCTGGTATATTGCTGGGTGAGATATCAGTATTGTGTGGTAGTCTGGTGTATTGCTGGGTGAGATATCGGTATTGTGTGTTAGTCTGGTGTATTGCTGGGTGAGATATCAGTATTGTGTGGTAGTCCGGTGTCATGCTGGGTGAGATATCGGTATTGTGTGTTAGTCCGGTGTCATGCTGGGTGAGATATCAGTATTGTGTGGTAGTCCGGTGTCATGCTGGGTGAGATATCAGTATTGTGTGGTAGTCTGGTGTCATGCTAGGTGAGATGACAGTATTGTGTGTTAGTCCGGTGTATTGCTGGGTGAGATATCGGTATTGTGTGTTAGTCCGGTGTCGTGCTGGGTGAGATATCAGTATTGTGTGGTAGTCTGGTGTCATGCTGGGTGAGATATCAGTATTGTGTGTTAGTCCGGTGTATTGCTGGGTGAAATATCGGTATTGTGTGTTAGTCCGGTGTCGTGCTGGGTGAGATATCAGTATTGTGTGGTAGTCCGGTGTATTGCTGGGTGAGATATCGGTATTGTGTGTTAGTCCGGTGTCATGCTGGGTGAGATATCAGTATTGTGTGTTAGTCCGGTGTATTGCTGGGTGAGATATCGGTATTGTGTGTTAGTCCGGTGTCGTGCTGGGTGAGATATCGGTAGTGTGTGGTAGTCTGGTGTCGTGCTGGGTGAGATATCAGTATTGTGTGGTAGTCTGGTGTATGGCTGGGTGAGATATCGGTATTGTGTGGTATTACTGGGTGAGATGTCAGTATTGTGTGTTAGTCCGGTGTATTGCTGGGTGAGATATCGGTATTGTGTGGTAGTCCGGTGTATTGCTGGGTGAGATATCGGTATTGTGTGGTAGTCTGGTGTCATGCTGGGTGAGATATCAGTATTGTGTAGTAGTCTGGTGTATTGCTGGGTGAGATATCGGTATTGTGTGGTAGTCTGGTGTATGGCTGGGTGAGATATCGGTATTGTGTGTTAGTCTGGTGTATTGCTGGGTGAGATATCAGTATTGTGTGGTAGTCCGGTGTCATGCTGGGTGAGATATCGGTATTGTGTGTTAGTCCGGTGTCATGCTGGGTGAGATATCAGTATTGTGTGGTAGTCTGGTGTCATGCTAGGTGAGATATCAGTATTGTGTGGTAGTCCGGTGTCATGCTGGATGAGATATCAGTATTGTGTGGTAGTCTGGTGTATTGCTGGGTGAGATATCGGTATTGTGTGGTAGTCCGGTGTCATGCTGGGTGAGATATCAGTATTGTGTGGTAGTCCGGTATCATGCTGGGTGAGATATCACTGGGTCATTCCAAGCCCATTAGGGGTGTCAATCTCTCTCTGTCCAGTGAGGAAACTGGCTTACATAGTGTTCGTTGTTCCGCTTGGTATATACATGCTTTACTTTAGACATCAGTTACACATCTCTCCCATTGTATATTTTCAGGCATACAAAAACAGCTGCAGGACCAAACTCTTTTGGAAAAGGAAATCTAGGATTTTGTGACAGGACTAAAATGATCGAGAGAGATTTAAAAAAGCAAATGGAAGAATTTGGTGAAAAGGCCGATGGGTAATAATAGTGTACAAAGGTGCGGAGATTATTGAGAAGCGCTTTATTGTGCAGAAAAGTCTTGTATCCTAATTCAGATACGACCATTTGGGCTTGGGAAACATACTTTTGGGGCGCACCCAGTGCAGTTCGGTGGCATTAATGGTTTTGCTGTATCACGCGTCCGATGAGAAGTGAAACCAGTATTGTTAATTCTGTTTGGTATGACATTGTGTTCAATCAAAACACTCGAGATCAACTGTCAAACTGTCGTGGTGTTTGTTTGTATGTATTGTTACATTCTAGATTTGGCAGCTGGAGATCTCTAGCTAGTATAAATATGGTAACAAAGATGTTTCTAGAAATGTTTTTTTATTTTTGCACCTTAAAAATAAATAAATACATTGTTTAAAATTTTGCTCCAGTAAAATATATTTTATTATCTAGGACGGAATGGTTCTTAAGCGAAATTTTTTTTTATCAGTTACACACAATGTCCGATTTAAATGTCTTTTTTCAACAAAAACAATTTCAACACTATAGACTATTTACACAACAATCTTGCAACACTTCAAAAAAATATATTACTCTAAATTTGAATAAATAAATCGATTTAATAAATGTTTGTTAATCTATATACTATATAGAGTTTATTTCTTCTTTTTGGCAGAGGGGCTCTTCTTGCCCTTTGCACTGCCCTTTTTTCCCTTGGGCGATTTTACATCGGCATCGGCCTTCTCAGCTGTCTCTTTAGCTTCCATGTCTTCCATTTTTTTACGCTCAGCTTCGAGATACGTCTGTCTGAACGCTTCCCGCGGTTTATTAACAGATTCTCTTGCTGCATCGAGCATTGCCTGTAATTGCCAAGAAAAGTCATCATTTAAACTCGACAGGTCTAACTCATATGTCGACTGCAGCTGTTACTGGTGGACGATCCAGGTTTTCCACTAAAGGCAGTATTAGTCACGGACGGGCACCGGTTTTCCACTACAGGCAGTATTAGTCACGGACGGTCACCAGGTTTTCCACTACAGGCAGTATTAGTCACGGACGGGCATCAGGTTTTCCACTACAGGCAGTATTAGTCACGGACGGTCACCAGGTTTTCCACTACAGGCAGTATTAGTCACGGACGGGCACCAGGTTTTCCACTCCAGGCAGTATTAGTCACGGACGGGCACCAGGTTTTCCACTACAGGCAGTATTAGTCACGGACGGGCACCAGGTTTTCCACTACAGGCAGTATTAGTCACGGACGGGCACCGGTTTTCCACTCCAGGCACGGATGGGGGTAAACCTTCATTGATGTTCATTAATGATTAACCTAGTACAAACTGCCTGCCTTATAAACTCAGCTCTATTGGGCAGTGTCTAATAAACTTGTGTCATACCACCGTGACGCCATAAATGTAGTACGATAAATGTTCAGAACACCATCATGTGTATCGGGGTAATCTCTCCCCCCTCCTCGGATATATCTTTTTTTATCACAAGGTATTTTATGTGGAATAAAATGGTTAAAATACACACAAAATATTCATCGGACTCGGCATTCCACATTGCATCCTCTCTCCCTCGTGGCGGTGGGGAATGAGGTCTCGAGAGTTGTAAGAACTTGTTTTGCAATCAAGCTAAAATAAATATGTATAAAACTACAATCCAGCCAATTAAGGGCCTGGACATGAAAAGCGATTTATGCGCTGAGTAACCATTAAAGGGCCTCAACATGAGTAACCATTAAAGGGCCTCAACATGAGTAACCATTAAAGGACCTCAACATGAGTAACCATTAAAGGGCCTCAACCTGAGTAACCATTAAAGGGCCTCAACATCAGTAACCATTTAAGGGGGACAGGACCACACACATACCTGAAGTTCCTCACATTCTTGTAGCTGTTTCTCCTTGGTCACGTTGCGTAATTCTTTATCTTTCTTTCTCCATTCCTCCACCTGCTGGCGGAACGCCTTGTACTCTGCAATCTCTTTCTGTTGTTCCTGGAACTTGCGCTGGCTTTCTTCCTCGTCCAAGTACCGTGGCGTGGCAACAGTACGGCTGCAATATATACCGTGAATCATATTAAGTATCGCATACAAATAAAGAACATAAGACTGACCGGTCTGGTATAATATTTCACATTTAACCTACAAGTGTGACCTTGACCTGGGTCATATGTACGATATATCACCTCAATATGGGTCATATGTACGATATATCACCTCAATATGGGTCATATGTACGATATATCACCTCAATATGGGTCATATGTACGATATATCACCTCAATATGGGTCATATGTACGATATATCACCTCAATATGGAGAATATTTGCGGCACATTAGTTTTGAAATCCCTCCATAGCAGGACGGACATACTCGAGTGGTTACCCCATTGTTGATCGCAGGTTCAATCCCCCCGAATGACCGTATTAATATTAATAATTAATTACTTGCTTTACACTCTGCACGTACGAGAACCAGAGGAGACTCTGGAATGGGTCTGTGTCTGTATCATTGCACTATCCTCCAAATCTAAAATGACATCTCTTCAGGAGGCGTCGCTCAATAAACGTAAACGCGCACACACACACACACACACACACACCTTTCATTTGTTCTTTTAGCCACATAAGAGCTAACCTTGGACCATTAGACAATATATCTATTGTTCTCCTAGCCATGTAAGTACCTCCTGTGTGCACAGACGGACACTATATACCCCAAAGGGGGCATATTAAAGATTCCACAAACTGACTAGACGGCGACATAGTCAGATGGACGAAACCAAATCAACATCCCTCACCGAATTCTTTCAGGGTTACTGTTTACTTACTATAAGAACGGAGTGTAATCTACAGGCTGTAACATTTCCTTGGGTGTGGGTGGCGGAGGTGGCTCCAGGGTGAGATTTCCTTCGTCATCGCCCAGGAATGAGCCGGGTGTTTGTGGGGGTATGTAACCCGGTATGTCCATTCCCTCGGCGTCCGGCCTCTCTCCCTCGTCATCATTCAGCTTGATTGTATGGGTGGACAGGTACTTCAGTCTGGACTGCATTGCCTAAAATATATTTACCAAATACATATATTTACATCGCGATGCCCTGTTCCTATACTTATTCGAATGAATTTTCTCACTAATTATATGCAGCTGACATGTGTACTCGAAAGTTACGCTCGTGCATATACGCAGTGTTGGGATAACGCAAGAACATGTGCAGCTTACAGCTTACGCTGTTCCAAGGATGATCTAATTACCATGTCCGGCACCACAGTAAATCGCAAATCTGGCCTAAATACATTTTGAATGCAATGTGTGATATTCTTTCTTTGTGTCATTGAAAAGAATAATTAATGTAATCGCGGGTTAATAGTTTCCATCGGGGTGTGAACTACATTGTGTGTGTTTACAGTTAGCGTGGATGATTTCGGCCTCCACACACTGTAAACACTTCCACTGTAGTTCATACCTGATGGAAACTATCAATCCGTGATTCATTGCTTAAGAACAGTTCATCATGTAATAGCCAATCCATTAGAGAACATTTAAAGCAGGGCTATATCGTATGAAATAAAAGATATTTGAAAAATTCAAATTTTACGTATGGGTAAGAATGTATTCTTACATTATAATTATGTTCAATTAGTAAACAGTAAACACTTGTTTACAATCGGAACGCATCGTCCCACGTTGTCTTTTTTAGTTGAATTACTTGAGATGTTGATTCATACCTCTGTTATCTAAGTCTTTTAGGGACATGTCTACATCCCCACGAGGGATTCGACATTAGAGGAAGATATATAGATAGTCTTTCATGTTCAAAATATGTTGACATTCCAACATTCGTTTCTACATGCGCGCTGTGCGTGTTTACATTTCGTTTGTTGATAAACATTTCGCGTATACGACGGTGTATATTTATTGGATTTTTATCGTTTCTGAGCGACTATTTCGATTTTTGTAAACACACATACATTAGTATTATAGTTTTGCCAAAAAACATCCTTTATTACGATATAGTGCTGCTTTAAATCACATTTATCATAAACATAGATAGACCAATGGTAATCCCTGGCATAGATCAACAAGGACTGACATATTTTAAGAAACTAGATCAACAAGGACTGACATATTTTAAGAAATTAGGTCAACATGGACGGACATATTTTAAGAAACTAGGTCAACATGGACTGACATATTTTAAGAAACTAGGTCAACATGGACTGACATATTTTAAGAAACTAGGTCAACATGAACTGACATATTTTGAGAAAACATATTGCCATATTCGAGGAAACTGCCCCATACCGTCAAATTTTTCAACGCCATATTTTACTTTATCCATTTTACTGCCCCATATCACCATCCTAACTACTGCTGTGGTGATATTTAAAACTATTATTTGCATTTAGATCAATGTCATTTATATGGGCACAAAACTGAATGCACAGGATGAAATGAGAATCCAGCAATTAACTCTATCATTGGATAACCTACATTTTGTTCTTCATTCTAAATAAAGTGTGCATCCTGGTTAAAGTGTGCATCCTGGTTAAAGTGTGCATCCTGGTTAAAGTGTGCATGGTTGTTAAAGTGTGCATCCTGGTTGTTAAAGTGTGCATCCTGGTTGTTAAAGTGTGCATCCTGGTTAAAGTGTGCATCCTGGTTAAAGTGTGCATGGTTGTTAAAGTGTGCATCCTGGTTGTTAAAGTGTGCATCCTGGTTGTTAAAGTGTGCATCCTGGTTGTTAAAGTGTGCATCCTGGTTGTTAATGTGTGCATCCTGGTTAAAGTGTGCACCCTGGTTGTTAAAGTGTGCATCATGGTTAAAGTGTGCATCCTGGTTGAAAGTGTGCACCCTGGTTGTTAAAGTGTGCATCCTGGTTAAAGTGTGCACCCTGGTGTTAAAGTGTGCATCCTGGTTAAAGTGTGCATCCTGGTTAAAGTGTGCATCCTGGTTGTTAAAGTGTGCATCCTGGTTGTTAAAGTGTGCATCCTGGTTGTTAAAGTGTGCATCCTGGTTGTTAAAGTGTGCATCCTGGTTGTTAAAGTGTGCATCCTGGTTGTTAAAGTGTGCATCCTGGTTGTTAAAGTGTGCATCCTGGTTGTTAAAGTGTGCATCCTGGTTGTTAAAGTGTGCATCCTGGTTGTTAAAGTGTGCATCCTGGTTGTTAAAGTGTGCATCCTGGTTAAAGTGTGCATCCTGGTTAAAGTGTGCATCCTGGTTAAAGTGTGCATCCTGGTTGTTAAAGTGTGCATCCTGGTTAAAGTGTGCATCCTGGTTGTTAAAGTGTGCATCCTGGTTGTTAAAGTGTGCATCCTGGTTGTTAAAGTGTGCATCCTGGTTGTTAAAGTGTGCATCCTGGTTGTTAAAGTGTGCATCCTGGTTGTTAAAGTGTGCATCCTGGTTGTTAAAGTGTGCATCCTGGTTGTTAAAGTGTGCATCCTGGTTGTTAAAGTGTGCATCCTGGTTGTTAAAGTGTGCATCCTGGTTGTTAAAGTGTGCATCATGGTTAAAGTGTGCATCATGGTTAAAGTGTGCATCATGGTTGTTAAAGTGTGCATCCTGGTTGTTAAAGTGTGCATCCTGGTTATATCTGCTGATATTTAAATGCAAAAGAAAAAATGATTTAAATCTTTTATTTTAGAATGATTGCCAAACAAGTTCCAACAACTTATATATTAATCACTAACATTGGCGCGGATCAAATGTATGTGGGAGAAAAGTGTAGTACCTTGAGATACCGAAGAGTCCCGACTCGATTGCAGGTTGGAAGGTGAGAAGCGAGTGTTATAACCATTGGTCTAATCGGACAGTATGGAACCCAATTTATATGTGATCAGGTTATAGCAAATAAATATGGTACCTTTGCAGCACGCCCGGGTTCCGCATCTTCCCAGGCCTTCTTGAGGGCTCGGATCTCATCAGCTCTCTCCGTATCCTTCTTAATCTCAATATCCTCCTACAAGCAGAAAATAAACATATTTTATGCTTTCCAATGAGATATAGATATTAGAAAATAAACATATTTTATGCTTTCCAATGAGATATAAATATTAGAAAATAAACATATTTTATGCTTTCCAATGAGATATAGATATTAGAAAATAAACATATTTTATGCTTTCCAATGAGATATAGATATTAGAAAATAAACATATTTTATGCTTTCCAATGAGATATAAATATTAGAAAATAAACATATTTTATGCTTTCCAATGAGATATAGATATTAGAAAATAAACATAATTTATACTTTCCAATGAGATATAAGAAAATAAACATATTTTATGCTTTCCAATGAGATATAGATATTAGAAAATAAACATATTTTATGCTTTCCAATGAGATATAGATATTAGAAAATAAACATATTTTATGCTTTCCAATGAGATATAAATATTAGAAAATAAACATATTTTATGCTTTCCAATGAGATATAGATATTAGAAAATAAACATTCCAATGAGATATAAATATTAGAAAATAAACATATTTTATGCTTTCCAATGAGATATATCAGCGAGATAAAATGTGTTATTTCACATCTGCTGATTTTGATGTGAACATTTCAGACTCAAACGGTCATTGACGTCATTTTGCACAAATTGGTGCATGGTTGTATCATTTCTATCATACCTACCACTTTCGGCCTAAAATTACTGACACTCGTGATAATAATGCTTTCAATGTTTATCCAGTGACATATAATATCGATCGTACACTGAAACAAAACAGACACACGGATCTGTAGTCCAGTGGTAACATACACTCGTGATAATAATGCTTTTAATGTTTATCCGGTGACATATAATATCGATCGTACACTGAAACAAAACAGACACACGGATCTATAGTCCAGTGGCAACATACACTCGTGATAATAATGCTTTTAATGTTTATCCGGTGACATATAATATCGATCGTACACTGAAACAATACAGACACACAGATCTGTAGTCCAGTGGTAACATGCTGGATTGGTTCGATCCCCCATCTGAACCTAATAAAATTAACAGTCTTTCAGATGGGACTTTAAACTTAGGTCTCGTGTCGGTGTTTATCACCGAGCACGTAAAGGAACCAGAGGAGACTCTAGCTCTAGAATGTTCCACATGATTGAGACGCAACATTCTACTGAGTGTAGTAGTGTGTACTTTACCATGTGTACATATTTTAGTTTCTGGGTGAGCAATTTCTTCATATCCGGGTGAATGAGGTCAGGTAGTTTGGGCTTAAGCTGGACTTTAAAAGTAGTGAGAAGGTACATACATATTCACTATCAACTAATTTCTTCCTCATTCAAAATAGGGACATATGAGGAAGCTCAGGGAGACTATATTTCTTCCACATCGCCCGATTGTTTAAGCCCAGGTACATGTAGAAGAAATATTTATGTTAAATGAAACCATTGCTTATAAACAGCAAGCAAAACAAACCAAAACACTTTTTAAAGTACATTGTTTCAATCAAAGCCTTCTGATTGGCTGATGTAAAAGCAAATCTCAAACCATTTAATTTGAATTTTTTAATCATCAGGGATTTTCAAATTTTTGTCTCAAGAATTCAGTAAAGGGTCTTTTGTTTTCAGAGTCTTCATTCGTTTTAATTTCGATTCCAACAAAGTCTGTGCTTACCACAGCATTGGCATCGCTGACGATTCGGAGGCTCCAGTGGGGCTTCCCATGGTCAAACTGCTGTGACGGAGGTCGTGACCCCTTGCCATCCTTGTCCTTGCCCTTGTCTTTACCTCCTTTACCACCCTTTCCTCCTTTCGCACCTTTATCAGCTGCAGCGGGTGTCTTCTCTGTCTTGGTCGGCTCTTCTGACATCTTCTCCTTGAATGCCACTACAGACAAATCAGAAATCAATTAATGATCTATACTCTGGGTTGGCCTGGATGTATTGCCTATGTGCCAAACACGCACACATTGCTTATTACGATACTGGTAAAATCACTTAAAAGTTGAAGCGAAAATAATTAAGTAAATATAGCACATTCATATACGCGTATTGTATCAAAATATGAAATGACTAATCTTTTCAGGTGTCGCTCATACGGGCAACCGGTAGTGACGATAAATAAACGTAAAACACAGTTGATACAATACTAGTAGATTGTTTATACAAATTTATTTTAGCTCGATTGCGAAAAACAAGTTCTTACAATTTGTATTAATCACTCTCGAGACCTCATTCCTGATGGAATCCATCGCCACGAGAGAAGAGGCAACGTGGAATTTAAATGCCTTGCCTAAGGGCACAATTGTAACAGCTCCAGCGAGGCTCGACCTCCGGACCGTTCGCACCTGAAGCGAACGCGCATCCACTGCACTAGCACAACGACCACTAGATTAAAAATATTTGATGGTTGATTGCATTCATTCAATCGTTGTTCCATGTTCTGTTGCCATGTTGCATCAACTTTTCGTAAAGACAATATTTGTTGTACCAGGTCGCGATCGTATAGGGGTGCATTTTGTTGCCAAAAAACAAGCTGTAATACACACCTTTAAGTTCATTTTTCTCCATTTCTCGAAGCATCTGTACAAACGTCCAGCTGGATTCTGACAAGGGCCAACTCTCCTTCAGTACCTGGGCCTCTATGATGTATTTGTGTGGCTGGAAATAAAACAACAATAAATGATCTAATAGGATTCATCAACTCCTAACCTATATTGTATTCCTGCTATGTATAGTAAAACCTTGCTAAAAACAACCACTAAATAAAACAATAAAGACAATATGTTTATACAGACCAGTTTGTTTTCCGGTCGAGCCATATCATATTTTTATACTAGCACAACAGCCATGCAGAAATATCAACCATTTTTAATACAAGTATCCCAACTTTATGTACATGTATTAGGACATGGTGATTGCATCACGAGAGCTATTGTACGCTGACTGAATAACTGGAGGTTATACAACCTTTCTCCAATCTCAGTCTCAAGCTTCCGATTGGTTCGGCAGAGTTTAAATTACAAAATCTACCAATCAAATTACTCGAGCTCGAGATCTGATGACAGTTTTATAACCTCGGACCATGGACTGAAAGCAAAAATCTTCTCAACTTGGTCTCAAGCTTTCTGAATAACTTAAGCTAGCCTGGATTGAAAGCAAAAATCTCAACTTGGTCTCAATCTTTCTGAATGGCTTAAGCTAGTCTGGACTGAAAGCAAAAATCTCAACTTGGTCTCAAGCTTTCTGAATGACTTAAGCTAGCCTGGACTGAAAGCAAAAATCTTCTCAACTTGGTCTCAAGCTTGAATGGCTTAAGCTAGTCTGGACTGAAAGCAAAAATCTTCTCAACTTGGTCTCAAGCTTGAATGGCTTAAGTTAGTCTGGACTGAAAGCAAAAATCTTCTCAACTTGGTCTCAAGCTTTCTGAATGGCTTAAACTAGCCTGGACTGAAAGCAAAAATCTTCTCAACTTTGTCTCAAGCTTTCGGAATGGCTTAAGCTAGCCTGGACTGAAAGTAAAAATCTCAACTTTGTCTCAAGCTTTCGGAATGGCTTAAGCTAGCATTAGTATGTGGACTACAGGCTATAAGACTTCTCAAACTGAGATTCAAGCTTTCTGAATGGTTTAAATGAACTACAGGTTATAATACATTTCTCCAATCTTATACTCGGTCTAAAGCTTTCGGAGTACAAATCTTCGACTCCAACCAATCTTGAGCTTGACATATGAGTAAACATTATTACCCTGAGATCTCTATCTTCAAGGTCACCGTCGCTGAGTCCACCATCTGAGTGATGATCTACCAGACTGGTTCTCTGAAATAACAAAATCTACAATTATTAAACACAGTCCACCTCCTTTCACCTCCATATACTTTACATATATATACTAAACTATCATGTGACTATAATAGTCACATAGGTCATGTGACTACTATTGCCACATAGGTCATGTGACTACTATAGCCACATAGGTCATGTGACTACTATTGCCACATAGGCCATGTGACTACTATAGCCACATAGGCCATGTGACTACTATAGCCACATATGTCATGTGACTACTATAGCCACATAGGCCATGTGACTACTATAGCCACATAGGCCATGTGACTACTATAGCCACATAGGTCATGTGTCTACTATAGCCACATAGGTCATGTGACTACTATAGCCACATAGGTCATGTGATTACTATTGCCACATAGGTCATGTGACTACTATAGCCACATAGGTCATGTGACTACTATTGCCACATAGGTCATGTGACTACTATTGCCACATAGGTCATGTGACTATAATAGCCACATAGGTCATGTGACTACTATTGCCACATAGGTAATATGACTACTATTTCCACATAGGTCATGTGACTATAATAGCCACATAGGTCATGAGACTACTATTGCCACATAGGTCATATGACTACTATTGCCACATAGGTCATGTGACTACTATAGCCACATAGGTCATGTGACTACTATTGCCACATAGGTCATGTGACTACTATTGCCACATAGGTCATGTGACTATAATAGCCACATAGGTCATGTGACTACTATTGCCACATAGGTAATATGACTACTATTTCCACATAGGTCATGTGACTATAATAGCCACATAGGTCATGAGACTACTATTGCCACATAGGTCATATGACTACTATTGCCACATAGGTCATGTGACTACTATAGCCACATAGGTCATGTGACTACTATTGCCACATAGGTCATGTGACTACTATTGCCACATAGGTCATGTGACTATAATAGCCACATAGGTCATGTGACTACTATTGCCACATAGGTCATGTGACTACTATAGCCACACAGGTCATGTGACTACTATTGCCACATAGGTCATGTGACTACTATAGCCACATAGGTCATGTGACTACTATTGCCACATAGGTCATGTGACTACTATAGCCACATAGGTCATGCGACTACTATAGCCACATAGGTCATGTGACTACTATTGCCACATAGGTCATGTGACTACTATTGCCACATAGGTCATGTGACAGCCACATAGGTCATGTGACTACTATTGCCACATAGGTCATGTGACTACTATTGCCACATAGGTCATGTGACTACTATAGCCACATAGGCCATGTGACTACTATTGCCACATAGGTCATGTGACTACTATTGCCACATAGGTCATGTGACTACTATAGCCACATAGGTCATGCGACTACTATATCCACATAGGTCATGTGACTACTATTGCCACATAGGTCATGTGACTACTATGGCCACATAGGTCATGTGACTACTATGGCCACATACATTTAGGTCATGTGGTGATGGTCTTCATTCTATCATAGCTTACAATACACATGGGCAAATATAATATATATATATATTAATTAACAATTTCAAATCACAGCTATCTACTGTTTAATTTTTTGGCCACCATTCCATAAAAGTATGTATAATTATCAGGAAAAATCAAAATTGGTAACATTTAATTTGGTTCTGAACAATAATTATCAAATATAAACCTGCTACATACATAATTAATTATCTAATCACATTTTCAATGGTTGTATGTTTGGTTTAAAGCTTAGGTTATTATACTGACTCCAGCTATTATTGGTGGAGGAAGACGCCCATGTACCCTCCCTGCAGTATTGCGGGCTCGGATGGCACCTGGGTAGAACCACCGACCATACACCAGCTTCCTCTTAGAATTCAAGTGGGATTCGTACAAACAACGGTGAATTACCACATTTACGCTTTCATCCGAGCCAACGAGAGTGATTAATATAAGTTGTTAAAACTTGCTTCGCAATCGTTGTAAAATAAATAAAGTATAAAAAAAAAAACGGTGAATGGTAAGTGATTTGAACGACAATAACCACTCGGCTATAGAGGCCCTCATTGACTGATTGACAAGGGTCTACACCGAGTTTTCATCAATAAAATTGCGCCTCCATTATTATTAATTAAGAGTCAATCAGTAAACAACTAATTCAATAGAAAAACAACAGCACACTACATGTATGTAAAGTCATTTCGTCGTTATTGATTGAAATATTTGACTTTTGATTGGTTTGAAACCTACAGTATTTAAATGTATATGTGCTAGGTTTATAAAACAATGCACTCTTAATGTAGAGAATTGTCTGCAAAGATGATCTCAAAGTACATGTATGTCCGTTCTACGGAAAGAAAAGTTATTTTATATTCTAATAAGTATAAATATTTTGTTAGTGGCAAAAAACATCCAATTTTAATGTTTCATCCTAAAAACCACCAGGGACTGCCTGGCGTGATATACAAAATAGTGTTAAGGAAACTCAATTTCACCATTAACCCGTACTGTGCTGGAAACGAGTATATTCCGATAGTCGAGTTAAAGCACTTGGCAGAATAGCAAATAAAACCAACCTGTGTTAAATTTCAATACAATAATAATGTTAACTGCAAACCAGCATTTGAAAAACGAACATTCACGTTCGTCCGAATCCCTAAAGTAGGATTAATAGAACAATAAGCAACACATTTGGTTCTTAGAAAATCCCTAAAGCAACACATTAGGTTCTTAGAAAATACCTAAAATAGGATTAATAGAACAGTAAGCAACACATTTGGTTCTTAGAAAAAGGATATGAGTTGTGCTATAGCACGACATACATAATGGACATAAAAAAAACAGAGCTTGTGAATGGGTGACGGTATAATGCTAAATTATCATTGCCTCCTGTTTAATCGCGGTGAGGCCTCCAGATTAATATTAAAATTAATCATTTTATTTATTGAGGATAGTGCCAGATACAGACAATGCTCCAAATCCAGAAGCATCTCCGAGTCTTTTATATACCGACTGTATAGCACCAATACCCGAGACCTCGTTTTATAGTCTCATCTGAAAGACTGGTAATATTATTTGGGTTAGACAGGTGGGGGGGGGGGGTCGAATCTGTGATCCCTGGATTCGAAGTCCAACGTCTTGACCACTGGATAACTGACTCGTCTATTTATTAGGTTTCAAACTGAAAGTTATATTTTAAGTTTCAGATGACTAACAGTTGACTAACAGATGACTACCAGTTGACTAACACCATAGATGCAGTTCATGTGCATACATTGCACGTGCATATTCTAATTGGTTTACAGTATATTCATCTCATTTCACTGAACATTAGAAATTGGATCAGATTTTTGCTAAACTTGACATATGGTTCCAAAGTTACACCAATAACACTTCAACAAACAATACCTCCGCCTCGGTAAAGTAGGATATATAACTAACATAATTCACATAGCATGCATAACATTTACAATACACGTGTGTACATCTCTCCTGTGTACAAGCTCCTCATTGGTTAGTGCTAAACATGTGTGTTATAAGACATTTGTTACACATTCATTTACCATAGGACTTCTTCCACTAGTAGGTGGAGTCTGAAAGTGGCATTAGATAATAAATTAACAATAATCAGAATTTTTTTTATAAGTATTTAAAGCGATATAAAATAGTAAGCAGCAGAATGTGTTCATAGATGCATAGAATTGCTGCAAGACATTATTCCTGAATAAGTTGAACAATTACTTTTCAACAACTAAAGTTTAAACCATAGACATAGAATTTCTGCAAGACATTATTTCTGAATAAGTTGAACAATTACTTTTCAGCAACTAAACCATAGATATAGAATTGCTGCAAGACATTATTCCTGAATAAGTTGAACAATTACTTTTCAACAACTAAACCATAGATATAGAATTGCTGCAAGACATTATTCCTGAATAAGTTGAACAATTACTTTTCAGCAACTAAACAGTGTTTTTGCGATCAATAAACTTCTCAAAAGTGAAAGCAAGAATTTGCAATGATTAATCGACATTCTGCGGAAGCAATAATTGTGTCTTATTATTTTATTCTACAATACAGCCGAGGTAATCACGAGGTAATCACGAGGTAATCACGAGGTAATCACGAGGTTATCACGAGGTAATCACGAGGTTATCACGAGGTTATCACGAGGTAATCACGAGGTTATCACGAGGTTATCACATTATACTGTTGCTTAGAAGTCATTCAGAGTAATCCGAAACTAGTTATGTGCAGGATGGGATAACATGTAGATAATATAATGTATACTATTATGTATAACAGTAAATGTAAACAAATACTATTGCTGATCTTTGACCATGTAGCTTCATTCAGGGTACGCATGGTTTTTGAGATTTATTTACAAAAAAATTATGTCAACAAAGGACGTTTGACTATTAGTTGAATTAATTGGTTTCTGTGGTGAACATTTCAAAAACAAATATGCACTGTAGTAGGCAATATATTCTATATAAATTGCAGTTTTTTCACCCCCGATTTTATGTCGCTTTAAGACGTTTATAAACATTTTCTATGGACGCAATGATTTTGAAAATATTCTACTTCAATATGATCAATTATACAAGAACCCTAATGAACATAATGTATAAAATCCATCTATATAAATACTGTACCTATGTCATAGCAAGGAATCGATACATCAATCGAGGTACATAATTGAGACTACATTTATCATAACAACACAACTAGTGATCTTCTCAAGAATAACTCTTGTCTGAGTTAGGTGAAAATATGTTACTATAAACTTGTGAATTAAGGGAGTAGCTTATGCTTGATTTAGACACCTTTAAGTTTTTCAAATGAACATAAATAATGCTTAATTTATCACTTTAATTGTGACAAGGATATAAATTTGTTCAAAAATACTTCATGCCATCTTGGCGAAAATCGTTTTCTAAATGAAGAATAATTGAATTGTGTATTCATTCACTATGGACATGCAATGACAATTTCTAAAACAAAATTACAAATTCATACAAATGTTATCATCAGTAACAGCCTTAATGTACGGACGGACAAGCCTCGCCAACGATATCTTATCCACTTCATCAGCGATAACAAAAGTACCGGTACAATAAATGATCATAAACACACTGTAAGAGATATCAGTATTCAGTGTTATATTCATCAAAGCACAGCAAAACCACAACATAGCTTACACGCTAAAACAACCTAGTTTCCCCATGACATATTTGTTGCAAGTGCAAAACAGCAACCTCTCATTAGCACCTCCCTATAACAGCCAATCTGTCTGTCTCCCAAAATATTCTTGTCATCTATCTAAGGCAATATCAATAAATTGCTAGACAATTACCCCCCTCCATTGCCCCGCCCCCAGATTTTGGTGCAACCATATAGGTGGCTGTTGTAGAGGTGCACCCATATTGGTGGCTGTTGTAGAGAGGTGCACCCATATAGGTGGATGTTGTAGAGAGGTGCAACCATATAGGTGGATGTTGTAGAGAGGTGCACCCATATTGGTGGCTGTTGTAGAGAGGTGTACCCATATTTGTGGCTGTTGTAGAGAGGTGCACCAATATTGGTGGCTGTTGTAGAGGTGCACCCATATAGGTGGCTGTTGTAGAGAGGTGCACCCATATAGGTGGCAGTTGTAGATATGTGCATCCATATAGGTGGCTGTTGTAGAGAGGTGCACCCATATAGGTGGCTGTTGTAGAGAGGTGCACCCATATAGGTGGCTGTTGTAGAGGTGTACCCATATAGGTGGCTGTTGTAGAGAGGTGCACCCATATAGGTGGCTGTTGTAGAGGTGTACCCATATAGGTGGCTGTTGTAGAGAGGTGCACCCATATAGGTGGCTGTTGTAGAGAGGTTCACCCATATAGGTGGCTGTTGTAGAGAGGTGCACCCATATAGGTGGCTGTTGTAGAGAGGTGCCCCATACATGGGCTGTTGTAGAGAGGGGCACCCATATAGGTGGCTGTTGTAGAGAGGTGCACCCATATAGGTGGCTGTTGTAGAGAGGTGCAACCATATAGGTGGCTGTTGTAGAGAGGTGCACCCATATAGGTGGCTGTTGTAGAGAGGTGTACCCATATAGGTGGCTGTTGTAGAGAGGTGTACCCATATATATGGCTGTTGTAGAGAGGTGTACCATATAGGTGGCTGTTGTAGAGAGGTGTACCCATATAGGTGGCTGTTGTAGAGAGGTGTACCATATAGGTGGCTGTTGTAGAGAGGTGCACCATATAGGTGGCTGTTGTAGAGAGGTGCACCATATAGGTGGCTGTTGTAGAGAGGTGCCCCATATAGGTGGCTGTTGTAGAGAGGTGCCCCATATAGGTGGCTGTTGTAGAGAGGTGCCCCATATAGGTGGCTGTTGTAGAGAGGTGCCCCATATAGGTGGCTGTTGTAGAGAGGTGCACCATATAGGTGGCTGTTGTAGAGAGGTGCACCATATAGGTGGCTGTTGTAGAGAGGTGCACCATATAGGTGGCTGTTGTAGAGAGGTGCACCATATAGGTGGCTGTTGTAGAGAGGTGCACCATATAGGTGGCTGTTGTAGAGAGGTGCACCATATAGGTGGCTGTTGTAGAGAGGTGCACCATATAGGTGGCTGTTGTAGAGAGGTGCACCATATAGGTGGCTGTTGTAGAGAGGTGCACCATATAGGTGGCTGTTGTAGAGAGGTGCACCATATAGGTGGCTGTTGTAGAGAGGTGCACCATATAGGTGGCTGTTGTAGAGAGGTGCACCATATAGGTGGCTGTTGTAGAGAGGTGCACCATATAGGTGGCTGTTGTAGAGAGGTAATCAATACTACCAGAATTGAACTCAGACTTGTGTTCCGCCCATCACCAAGAACATATGCATTATTTCACCAACAAATCTTTACACATTATTTACCTTTCTTTTCTTAGCAGTGTTTGACTGAATAGGAACCAAGGTATGTGTTACTATTATTGTAAAACGGATTAATGCATATATTAACTCTGTCATTTTATTACAGTTTAGTGGCAAGTACATGCACCTACATGTACTACTTTATCCAGGCAGTTAGGATGGACATTTCATGCAAAATGCTAATAAAACAATTATTTTTCAAAATTGAAATTAAGATAAACTACAAGGTTTCCTAGTTTACTGTCAAGAGTTGCCTCTCCCTAGCATGACACTTTCAGCTGCACATAGCGTATATAACACTTGTTTCACCACGTTACATCAACAGCCCTCAATAATATCAGAGATATGAAGGGGACAGCTGGGAGACGGATGGATGCACAATTATATATCCAAGTAAACACTGTATGTAGTATGTATGTATCTCACAGACCATGCTTAGTGTTTAAACACCCTCTTCCTTGCAACTGGTAATATACTTCAGTAGCCTGGGAACAGGCGTCGATATATTTTGCCTGGTCAGTCAAATAAATATATTTTAACACCGAGACTATTAATTGGGCCGTATAGAGTTTTTGAACATATCAACACCTGGGGAAACTGGCGGGGTTTCCCGTGAAATTATTAATCCTATTAATAGGCCTATTAGCACGTGACTAGTAATGACGTACTTGAAACGAAAGCGAGGCACTGCAGTGCTGATAAAACTAAATAATTGGCCGCCATTGTTTATGGGTCAACGGAACGATAAATAGTTTTAAAAAGTACAATGTGCATCTGATCTGACATATTTACTCAATATTTAAGTCGTCCTTAGTTCAATTACCTCGAATCGATCCATTACCATCTAAATGTAATATTTAAAATCCGCCATCTTGTTGATATAACACAGAAACGGGACATTATATGTAAATGAGTCTACGGGAACATTCGTGTATATTCGGAAATGATCGTGTATAATCGTGCATGTTCAGCGATTTCCGCCATCTTGTTGATATAACACAGAAACGGGACATTATATGTAAATGAGTCTACGGGAACATTCGTGTATATTCGGAAATGATCGTGTATAATCGTGCATGTTCAGCGATTTCCGCCATCTTGTTGATATAACACAGAAACGGGACATTATATGTAAATGAGTCTACGGGAACATTCGTGTATATTCGGAAATGATCGTGTATAATCGTGCCTGTTCGGCGATTTCCGATTCCGATTCCGTTTCTATATTTAGCGATATTATCTTGTAGAGAAGAGTTGTCGTTCTTCAAATCTACACCCTCAAAAAAGTGGGTGTAATTAGATGGCGCTAAGATCGGAAATCCAGTTTCCCCAGGCTGTCATTTGGCTAGAAGTTAAAAAGTGAAAAATCGACAGACTGGAACCCAGGCTAATACTTCAGTACAAACCTGGTACAAGTAAACCCCAAGTTTACTGGACCAGTCTGGACTGCAATGGTATTGCCACAAATTTGCCACAAGTTTTTCTTTTCAACTGAAATCCTCAATAACCTAGCCACTAAACATTTCTCGAGTTTCTGGAGAAAGAAAACTTCTCTCCAGGTAGAACCACAAACCTTCAACAAGCTATAGATAGCTTCGTCACATGAAAGAATTGAATATGCGTGGAAAGATTCAAACATGATTCGCTAATCACCTTTAAGGTATATGTATACATGTGAACTAAATATTTTCCTAGATACAGCACTAGTTACATGTTTGTATGTGGTAATAGATTAATATTTTCCTAGATACAGCAATAGTTGCATGTTTGTATGTGGTAATAGGTTAATATTTTCCTAGATACAGCAATAGTTGCATGTTTGTATGTGGTAATAGATTAATATTTTCCTAGATACAGCACTAGTTGCATGTTTATATGTGGTAATAGGTTAATATTTTCCTAGATACAGCACTAGTTGCATGTTTGTATGTGGTAATAGGTTAATATGTTCCTAGATACAGCACTAGTTGCATGTTTGTATGTGGTAATAGGTTTCTAGAACAAATATTTTCAGAACAATTCCTCATTTTTTATTAATAATTTGATATTTTTCTAACAATTTCACATGTTTTATTGACACTTTCACATATTCCTATTAAAGCGACAATACGTCACAAAATGCAACAACATGCATTTTTACGTATAAATAGCATTGCTACTACAAATTCTTCAGAAACAACACTAACTATCAATAAACAATGTTTTTGCGGTCTACAAACTCTCAAAAGTGTTAAGTAGGATTTCATACACTGGCCAGCCACACTCCGTTATTGACGTTGGTTTATTACTTGAGCCTATACTAAACGCGTGATACAGAATATCAACAAGATTAGTCTAAAAATAAACATGCACAGGCACATGAGTGAGATATAACGATAAATCTGTACAATAAATACACGCGTTGCATTACATTATTTTGTTACGCCAACATACATTTGTCTATTATTTAAAATACTCACATTATGTGGCAAACGCTTGGAAACAAATGATAACATATAATATGTGGAAGTCGTAATAGCGCAGTGGTAGCGCATTCGCTTCAGGTGCGAAAGGCCCGGAGTTCGAGTCTCCGCTGGAGCCGTTACGATTGTGCCCTTAGGCAAGGCATTTAAATTCCACATTGCCTCCTCTCTCCCTCATGGCGATGGATTACATCAGGAATGAGGTCTCGAGAGCAATTAATATAAGTTGTAAGAACTTGTTTCGCAATCAAGCTAAAATAAATGTGTATAAACTAACATATAATAGTGAATTAATTTCATTCTGCAGAAATTTGTTTTTTCACCGATGTAGTGTCCCTTTAATTATTATACACAAGTCCATAATCTATTATATATAATGAAGCCACCCTACTCTATAAAGGGACAAGTACAATATGATGATATGTGAAGTGAGGGTGATGTGAAGTGAGGTGACATGAATGAAGGTGATGTGAATGAGGGTGATGTGAATGAGGTGACATGAATGAGGGTGATGTGAATGAGGTGACATGAATGAGGGTGATGTGAATGAGGGTGATGTGAATGTGGGTGATGTGAATGAGGGTGAATGTTAGTTGCTGGTGGAATTTGGAGAGTTGAGTACTAAATGGAAGTCTAGGAAACAGGATTCTCGGCACTACTACAAACTCAACTACAAGTTATAACCAGAAACTGTATGTGCAGAAACAGTTAATCCGAAAACAGTTAATCCGGAAACAGTTAATCCGGAAACAGTTAACCCGTAACCTGCTGAATAAATTGGACGGAATATGCATAATGCGTAATTGCGTATGCGTAGTGTCTGATCAGTATCTATGTTGTTTGCTATTCAGACAAGTGATTTAGCTCCACCATCTGGATAGCAAACAGTATAGATCTTGATCAGACGGAACATTCTATACTGTTTGCAAATGCGACTTTAGTCGTAATTGGCAGGTTAAGGGTTAACAGAGAGAAAGATTCAATACTGAATTATATACTCACAGATCCTCTACCATCGTTGCTCTTCCCAGAACCGCCTCGCTTCCCCTTCTTCCCTTTACCCTCACCTTTGTTAGCTGAAACCAGACGGAAGAACAAGTTTATTTGCCAAAGATACCAACCAATGAGGACATCATGACAATGGTATCTCATACAGAGTGCAATGTATAACTATAAAACATTTCTTATAAAAATCACATTGATAGTTACCCATATTCATGAGCATGTTAGATTTAATCTGTGAGTGATGTCATTTATGATGTCATTTAAACGTGACTTTCTAGCACAATTTACTTATGGCAACATCGTTCTATCATAATAAACACATTCCAGCACAAAATAAAAAGAAAATTTGGACAAGTGTATAATGGAATTATTTTTTATTTGTGAAGAAAGATATGATTATCACTTGTGGCCTTGTGGCTAGTGCCAGTTGTGATAATATTGCTTTCAATGTTCACCCAGTTCGCATAGGGCAATACCAGTGAGAGAAAATAGATGTTGCTTCAAATTAAAGTCTCAACCTTTGTGGAAGTGCTCATTATTTACTATCATTCATCATCTATGACCCGTCACCCTTATTCACATCACCCTCGCACACATCACTCTCACCCACATCACCCCACCCTCACTCACATCACCCTCACCCACATCACACCACCCTCACCACATCACACCACCCTCACCCACATCACATCACCCTCACTCACATCACCCACATCACACCACCCTCACCCACACCACCCTCACCCACACCACCCTCACCCACACCTCACCCTCACACTCACATCACCCACACCACCTCACCCACACCACCCTCACCCCACACCACCCTCACTCACACCACCCTCACCCACATCACCCTCACCCACAACCCTCACCCACATCACACCACCCTCACTAACACCACCCTCACCCACACCCACATCACCCTCACCACATCACACCACCCTCACTCACACCACCCTCATTCACATTACCCTTATTGACATCACCCATATTCACATACGACTCATTCACATCACCCTCATTCTCTTCACCCTCACCCACACCACCCTCACTCACATCATCCCAACTCACCCACATCACCCTCACTCAATCACATCACACTCATTCACATCACACTCATTTACATCACCCATGTCACCCTCATTCACATCACCCATGTCACCCTCATTCACATCACCCATGCCACCCTCATGCACGTCACCCACATTCACATCACCCTCATTCATGTCACCTCACTCACATCACATCACTGAAGTCACCCTCACTCACTTCACCCTCATTCACTTCACCCTCACTCATGTCACCCTCATTCACATCACCCTAATTCACTTCACCCTCACTCACTTCATCCTCACTCATGTCACCCTCACTCACATCACCCTCATTCACATCACCCTCACTCACTTCACCCTCATTCATGTCACCCTCATTCACGTCACCCTCACTCATGTCACCCTCATTCACGTCACCCTCACTCACGAGTATGCAAATGTGACCCATTGCATTAAAATCAAATCACAAGAAAATCCAGTGAAATAGAGATTCGTGGAATCATGTGCTCGCATCTAATATGAAATATATGGTATATCCAGTGTATGCATGTCCATCACCTCATATCCAGCTGAAAGTGATGGAAGTGAAGGGGAAAGCTAGATAAAAAGCTTGAAGCACCTAACCGTGCATCTCAGTGTTTATTTTCATATATTAGTAAAATAGTACCATTATAACTAAAAAAAAAAAATAGAAATCTTAACACATTTTATTTTTTCAGTTAAGGTTGTATATATGTAAATAGGCAGAAGTGCATCCGCGGTCCACTCGAATGTAGTCCCAATGACTAATATAGTTCATTTTTCTTTTTGATAAAAATGCATTTTCATGAATTTGCATTCTCAGTGTATAGTTTTTGTGTTTTTTGAGAAATTATGTGACTTGAGAAGACTTCAGACTGATGTGTAGAAAAAATGTGGTATAAGAATTCAGGCCATTGCAAACTGAAGGTCGGTATACTGTATTATTTGGCGGAGGAATACAGTGTGTAAACACAGTGACGTTATTCACCCGTGTGTACTGGCTATTTGAAACTTAAAATTTGAAATATTCTTGGTGTGTTTCAGGCTGATTTGAATACCTCTTCACAGTGGATGTGGTATCAGAAGAAATGAAAGATTGGAAATATAAATGAACAGACTATATGTTTTTACTTTTTACTATGTATTTAGCAATTTATATGTTGTTTTACAACCTTAATCTCATTTTTAATGACAATTTTGATTTTTTTAAAAATCATAATATAAAATGATACAGCATCAAAATGAGATATTTTTTATTTTACAATGCCAGGTCATGCCAGGTCATGCCATTACAGCCTTTAGGTAAAATAACAAAAAATATGATTTTTGACCTGCAAATGAGATCAATCGAAAATCTAAAATAGGTCGCCTCCGATATTTTACTTCTTGTTACTGTAATTTAATTCTATATAAATTTACAAATAATATGAAGGATAATAATGATGGGCGAGGTTCCACGGGAGAGGTGCCATGGTAGGAGGGACAGGGGCGAGGTTCCATGGGTAGGAGGGACAGGCGAGAGGTGCCATGGGTAGGAGGGACAGGGGAGAGGTTCCACGGGACAGGGGCGAGGTTCCACAGGTAGGAGGGACAGGCGAGAGGTGCCATGGCTAGGAGGGACAGGGGAGAGGTTCCACAGGTAGGAGGACAGGGAGAGGTTCCACGGGTAGGAGGGACAGGGGAGAGGTTCCACGTGTAGGAGGGACAGGGGAGGGTTCTACGTGTAGGAGGGACAGGGGCGAGGTTCCACGGGTAGGAGGGACAGGGGCTAGGTTCCACAGGTAGGAGGGACAGGTTCCACGTGTAGGAGGGACAGGGGCGAGGTTCCACGGGTAGGAGGGACAGGGGAGAGGTTCCACAGGTAGGAGGGGGACAGGGGAGAGGTTCCACAGGTAGGAGGGACAGTATTAATAATAATTACATGAACTCTCTTTTATCCAATAAACAATAGTCTTTACGAATTTCCTTATATATGTAATACACACATGTAATATAAGAAATCAAATTCATTTGAAAACTAACAAATATTTGCTTTCTAAGTTTTGTTAAAATAAAATGAAATGGTACCACTATTTTACATGTGTATATACTCCCTGAGTGTGGCAGGTTAATGAATCTAGCGGGGTCGTGGGAAAATCTTTTGAAATGATTTAAAGGCCATTGTTCATATGCTAAGGAAAATTTGCAACCAGTTTTTATTTCATATAATATTTTATCGTCTGGAAAAATATGTTATTAAGCTCGTCCAAAGGCATGCTTAATAACATTTTTAAAAACTTGTTTAATAAAAGTTTATATGAAACGAACTCTAGTATATTGTCTACAGTTATATAAAATATCTGTTTAGTACCATATTGATATGCGATATATATATATATATATATATATACATGAATATAATAATATTTACATACATCAGTGATTGTGTATACTGATTGCAGTGAGAAAAGATGAACATTCATACAATGAAGCAAAAATAAACCCTTTCAACACCACAGACCTTTAAATAGGCTTACAAAAAGTGTAGATCCAGATGAGCCAGCTCTAATGAGCCATCTCATCAGGATCTGCACCCTTGCCAGTAATATTACTATTTTAAGTCAAAATTACCCATTTTGATAAATAAACTGGTCCAAATGTAATTTTCTTATTAATTTATTAGTCTAAAAATATCATGCACAAGTCCATGTCAGTTACTTGGTGTTGAATGGGTTAAGGGATTCTTCAAAAGTGACCCAAATATAAGATATGAATTTTATCAATGCAATAAATTGAAAAAAAGAGAATCTATTTCTGAGTTGAAAATGAAACTGGTTTCAAGTATTTGGCCCAATAATAAGTCGTTCCGCTTCATCAAATCTACTCTAATAAAACTAGAAAATGTTTTTGAAAACAGCCATATCTCTCCCCACTCAATGTTGCTTCAGTGGAGTAATAAAAACATGGACATTAAAAATATGAAGTCATTGCAATAAAAAGTCATATGTAGTATAATGAAGTTTTGGAGATGAAGCATGGACAAGCATGTGTTATAAAAATGTTCAAATGGCCATAAATCCACCAGAAATCATCCAACCGGAACAGCGTTACAATATGCACAACTAGACATCATACTGATGCTTCATGCCAAGCTTGGTGAAAAAGCCCAAAGGCGCGATGGAGATTGGGCGCGGACAAGCTTTTGTGTCATAGATATGTTCAGATGGCCATATATCCGCATAAGATCATCCAACCGGAACAGTGTTACAATACGCACAACTAGACATCATACTGATGCTTCATGCCAAGCTTGGTGAAATTCCAACTAGGATTTTTGAAGATGAAGAACGACAAGGAAAAGCGGAGAGACAGACGACAACGGCAAAGACAATATGTCTTAGTAGAGACATAATATATGCAGAAAGAGTAGGCAGTGTATTTCAATCAAACACCCCATTCTATAAATAGACTCCACACTTGCTTACAGTGGTCAGCATGCCCATGTACTGTAAAATAAATGTCCTATTCAAAGCACCCACTTAATTAATCATATTTTATTTCTCTGCAAACAAAGGACTTTGTAATTATTTGTGTGCTATGTCATATATACAGAGATGACAGAAATACATCAATACAATACAATGCAATGCAATGCTATATAATACAATGCAATACAATACAATGCAATGCAATACAATGCAATGCTATATAATACAATGCAATACAATACAATGCAATACAATGCAATACAATGCAATGCAATACAATGCAATGCTATATAATACAATGCAATGCAATACAATACCATACCATGCAATGCAATGCAATACAATACCATACCATGCCATGCAATGCAATGCAATGCAATACCATACCATACCATGCAATGCAATACAATACCATACCATGCCATGCAATGCAATACCATACCATGCAATGCAATGCAATACAATACCATACCATGCCATGCAATGCAATGCAATGCAATACCATACCATACCATGCAATGCAATGCAATACAATACCATGCAATGCAATGCAATGCAATACCATGCAATGCAATGCAATGCAATGCAATGCAATACCATACCATACAATGCCATGCCATGCAATGCAATGCAATGCAATGCCATGCAATGCAATACCATACAATGCAATGCAATGCAATGCAATGCAATACAATACCATACCATACCATACAATACCATGCAATGCAATGCAATGCAATACAATACAATACCATACAATACCATACCATACAATGCAATGCAATGCAATGCAATGCAATGCAATGCAATGCAATACAATGCAATACAATACAATACAATGCAATGCAATACAATGCAATACAATACAATGCAATGCAATACAATGCAATACAATACAATGCAATATAACAGTAACAGGCACAATAGTAAAACAATTTCTCCGAGCATAAAAACGGCGAGTATGTGATTACCGAGTGAGTGAGTGAGTATTTGATTTAACGGCGCATCAGCACAGTTCAGGCTATATCGCGCCGGGTTAAGTGCATTGTATACATATATATCATGTGATTACCGAATATTTGTTCCAAATTAAAAAATGTTCTCTAATTTTAAACAGTAGAATTTTCATGACATTATTAATTTATACAGGGTACTTACAAAATTATTTTAATCGCACTTTATCACATAACTTTGCTTGTATGCAATGGAATACAACCATCATATACTTCTTTTATGTACACACGTGAAATATAACCTGGACAGACTCTGATTGGTCGCGGAATGACAGCTTGCTTTTGACACATTCAACATATAGCAAACTTCCAGAACCCATTTCATAAATCATGGTATGAAATCACAATTCATGTTGCGTTGTGTAACATCCTTTATTTATGACGCGCTACAGACTAAGTCACCATTGGGGAGGTTTATATGTAAGTAGCCCGGCTAGCTCAGTAGAGCATTCACCACTTAAGCAAACGGTCCCGGGTTTGAGACCTAGGTTGGCTGCACATTTTTCTTACCCTGTAACATATACACCTCATTCAAAATGTAAATTCATCACCGTGAGCGAGAGAGGAGGCAGTGTGGAGCTACGTGTTTTGTACAAGGACATCGCCACTATGGTTCTAGTGGGGTTCAAATGATCTGCTCATTGCTGTTTGCAAAAGCGACTTTAGTCGTGATCAGCAGGTAATGGGTTAATGTGCAACCAGCTGATACAAAGGAACTTGACAAGCAATTTAGATAATTGAAAATGGGCTACAAATATTCCAATTGATTTTCTTCACTGTATCAACATTTCATAGTAAACACAATTTGTTGTATTGGATTACATAGGTTGATCATGAAAACAGAAGAAACAAAATATCAACTAACATGTTCGAGATGTGGACCTCTTCGTTTCCTCATCAGGGTTGATATCTTTGAGGAAGGTGAATGCAGGGATGACGGCGTGGCCCTTCCCGAGCGTACAAGCCACCTCTTCCTCATTATTCAGCACAACCAACTTGATATTGACGTCCGATTTCGAGGTATTCATCTGTATACTGGTCAGGTGGTCTTCCGTAACCTTAACTGTATACCTAGGAATGGGGAATATATATATTGGTCTGGTGGTCACCGTAACTGTATACCTAGGAATGGGAAATATATATATTGGTCTGGTGGTCTTCCGTAACCTTAACTGTATACCTAGGAATGGGGAATATATATATTGGTCAGGTGGTCTTCCGTAACCTTAACTGTATACCTAGGAATGGGGAATATATATACTGGTCTGGTGGTCTTCCATAATGGGACACTCGTATACAATGCACGGGACACTCAAACACAATGCATGTGACACTCACATACAATGCACAGGACACTCGCATACAATGCACGGATACTCACATATAATGCACAGACACTCAAACACAATGCACGGGACACTCACATACAATGCACGGGATACTCACACACAATGCACAGGACACTCACACACAATGCACAGGACACTCACATACAATGCACGGGACACTCGCATACAATGCATGGGACACTCGCACACAATGCACGGGACACTCACATACAATGCACAGGACACTC
Source organism: Archivesica marissinica (assembly GCA_014843695.1). Lineage (NCBI taxonomy): Eukaryota > Metazoa > Mollusca > Bivalvia > Venerida > Vesicomyidae > Archivesica > Archivesica marissinica. The sequence continues at coordinate 59,290,742 of CM026387.1, forward strand.
GCACACAATGCACGGGACACTCGCACACAATGCACGGGACACTCACATACAGCACAATTTCGTTCTTTGTACAGGAATACAAGCTTACTGGCATTCACGTGCAACATGTTCACTTACCTGAATATGACGTTCTTGCTGTTCGGTATATAATAATCTTTAATCTCCTTCACAGCAAAACTGCTATTGACGTCACCTCTGAGTGGGCCCGGGAGTGGTGACAGGGAACCAATCATTCTCATACGCCAGGTACCAGCCTGTAGGGGCATATCTATGGTACGTGCTTCAGCAACAAACGTGTAACCTTTCTGTAAACACAAACCCAAGTTGCATAATTATTTGGGTTTAAAGTTGAAATGACAACTTTGGTCATAACTTTTCAGCGAAGTAGCAAATTTGATGAATTAAGGTATCCTCAACAGGAAACAGTCCGGACGCACAATCTTGTGGATTTGAGTCAATTAAAGGGCAACCAATTCTGGTGTAACTTGGCAGATCCCCACGAAAAGTGCATGTGCACCACTACACTATAGTGATGCCGATTTAATTTAAGTTTCATGAAATTCCACAATTGGTTACCGAGAACTGGCTCCAGACGGATACATGGATGGACAACGTCGAGGCAATATCCCTGGAATGACGGGAGATAATAAAGACAGTGAGTTATTGTTCTTGGCATTTATCATGCACACCTAGCAAGGGTAACAACTGTACTGTATGTGGAAGTCGTGATAGCGCAGTGGATGCGATTCGCTTCAGGTCCGGAGTTCAAGCCCTGCTGGAGCCGTTACAATTGTGCCCTTAGGCAAGGCATTTAAATTCCACATGCCTCTTCTCTCTCCCTCGTTGGGATGGATTCCATCAGGAATGAGGTCTCGAGAGTGACTAATAGAAGTTGATAGAAGTTGTTTCGCAATTGAGCTCAAATAAATTTGTATAATCTAAGAACTGTACCAGCCTGGTATGGAAGTGAGTCACAGTCAAAACCTCTCTATGATATTAGGATAAACCATCTTGAAATGTCATTGAATGTTCAAAGGAATGAAATTGATTGGACAGTTCTAATGCATCGGGCCAGGTTTGAACTAATAATAGGTTTAGTATGTGTCTAAGAGGGTAATAACATTATATGTATGTATGTATGTTCAATTAAGGTCAAACAACCTGGCGGGGACCTAGACATGTTAAGTAACGTTTCAGTTACTATTCTGTACAGTTTTATTTGACAAAATAAATAAAATTATTGATCAGTTACAACTTTTGTTCATTTATGCACTAGATTGATATTTTCCATAAAAAATAACGTCATCACCCCTTACGCGGGAGGAAATTTCGAAAGCTAAATGCACGGCGTTTGAAGAAAATACTCCTTTGATTCTCGTGTAAAATTATTAGAAGTAAGTCATGTTAGAATCGAAATAATAAGTATCAACCGTGGTATATCGCAGAATAACCCGAGTTATCGAGAATCACGAAGGCCGTATTCTACGCATAAGAACTTCAAACTTGGGTTATTCTGCAATATACCACGGTTGATACTTATTATTTCTTAAGTAAATGAAATGTTTGAAACTTACCCTATTTTTCTTGTACACATACGGTGCCACTTTCTGGAAGACCCTCGGTATCTCCTCCCCTGTGTCGTTGTTGATCACACGTAGCATGCAAGTGTTAATTGGCACGTATAATTTCGGTACAGCCAATGTCTCTTCCATGACGTGAAACACCTCTCTGATAATACATTTAATTTGTTACAAGCTTTTCTTTTGCAGCCTCGAAAACATTACTCGGCAATTTATCTGTATATGCAATGGAATTTACTGTGTCTAAAACTGCAATAACCATGTCAAATGTGACATCATTTTACTAGCATTTGTCTACTTTTGTGACATCATTGACGCTTTCTAAACAATATCACCATTTGAGCTTTGTAGATATTTTGGTCATATTAGAATCAAACTAATATTTGTATTTGTGTTATTTATAGTCTAATAAAAACGTGGCCTGTCGTTCTGAGCGCAGGAATTTATGGGTGGTTAATTCCTATGCGTCAGAACTCCATGCATGCCTCGAGGATGTAAAACTTGCATCAGCAGAACCCACGCATGCCTCGAGGTTGTAAAACTTGCATCAGCAGAACCCATGCATGCCTCGAGGTTGTAAAACTTGCATCAGCAGAACCCATGCATGCCTCGAGGTTGTAAAACTTGCATCAGCAGAACCCATGCATGTCTCGAGGTTGTAAAACTTGCATCAGCAGAACCCATGCATGCCTCGAGGTTGTAAAACTTGCATCAGCAGAACCCATGCATGCCTCGAGGTTGTAAAACTTGCATCAGCAGAACTCACGCATGCCTCGAGGTTGTAAAACTTGCATCAGCAGAACCCATGCATGCATCGAGGTTGTAAAACTTGCTTCAGCAGAACTCACGCATGCATCAAGGTTGTAAAACTTGCTTCAGCAGAACTCACGCATGCATTGAGGTTGTAAAACTTGCTTCAGCAGAACTCACGCATGCATCGAGGTTGTAAAACTTGCTTCAGTAGAACCCATGCATGCCTCGAGGTTGTAAAACTTGCTTCAGCAGAACTCACGCATGCATCAAGGTTGTAAAACTTGCTTCAGCAGAACTCACGCATGCATCGAGGTTGTAAAACTTGCTTCAGTAGAACCCATGCATGTCTCGAGGTTGTAAAACTTGCTTCAGCAGAACACATCCCTGACTTGAGGATGTAAAACTTGCATCAGCAGAACCCATCCATGCCTCGAGGTTGCAAAACTTGCTTCAGCAGAACACATCCCTGCCTCGAGGTTGTAAAACTTGCTTCAGCAGAACCCACGCATGTCTCGAGGTTGTAAAACTTGCTTCAGCAGAACTCACGCATGCATCGAGGTTGTAAAACTTGCTTCAGCAGAACTCACGCATGCATCGAGGTTGTAAAACTTGCTTCAGCAGAACTCACGCATGCATCGAGGTTGTAAAACTTGCTTCAGCAGAATCCATGCATGCCTCGAGGTTGTAAAACTTGCTTCAGCAGAACCCATGCATGTCTCGAGGTTGTAAAACTTGCTTCAGTAGAACCCATGCATGCCTCGAGGTTGTAAAACTTGCTTCAGTAGAACCCATGCATGTCTCGAGGTTGCAAAACTTGCTTCAGTAGAACCCACGCATGTCTCGAGGTTGTAAAACTTGCTTCAGCAGAATCCATGCATGCCTCGAGGTTGTAAAACTTGCTTCAGCAGAACCCATGCATGTCTCGAGGTTGTAAAACTTGATTCAGCAGAACCCACGCATGTCTCGAGGTTGCAAAACTTGCTTCAGCAGAACCCACGCATGTCTCGAGGTTGTAAAACTTGCTTCAGCAGAAGCCACGCATGTCTCGAGGTTGTAAAACTTGCTTCAGCAGAACCCATGCATGTCTCGAGGTTGTAAAACTTGCTTCAGCAGAACCCACGCATGTCTCGAGGTTGCAAAACTTGCTTCAGCAGAACCCACACATGTCTCGAGGTTGCAAAACTTGCATCAGCAGAACCCATGCATGCCTCGAGGTTGCAAAACTTGCATCAGCAGAACCCATGCATGCCTTGAGGTTGTAAAACTTGCTTCAGCAGAACCCACGCATGTCTCGAGGTTGCAAAACTTGCTTCAGCAGAACACATCCCTGACTTGAGGATGTAAAACTTGCTTCAGCAGAACCCACGCATGTCTCGAGGTTGCAAAACTTGCTTCAGCAGAACACATCCCTGACTTGAGGATGTAAAACTTGCATCAGCAGAACCCATCCATGCCTCGAGGTTGCAAAACTTGCTTCAGCAGAACACATCCCTGCCTCGAGGTTGTAAAACTTGCTTCAGCAGAACCCACGCATGCCTCGAGGATGTAAAACTTGCATCATCAGAACCCATCCATGCATGGAGGTTGTAAATCTTTTCTCTTATCTTAAACTCAAGTGATTTAAATGATTGATTCTGAGAAGCTTGAGACTGGGTTTGAGACCTGAGAAACATCTTATAACCTCCAGACATGTTCTCACACACTCGCCGACTGCAGAGAAACATCTTATAACCTCCAGACATGTTCTCACTCACTCACCGACTGCAAAGAAACATCTTATAACCTCCAGACAGCTGGTTCTCACTCACTCGCCGACTGCAGAGAAACATCTTATAACCTCCAGACATGTTCTCACTCACTCACCGACTGCAAAGAAACATCTTATAACCTCCAGACAGCTGGTTCTCACTCACTCGCCGACTGCAGAGAAACATCTTATAACCTCCAGACATGTTCTCACACACTCGCCGACTGCAGAGAAACATCTTATAACCTCCAGACAGCTGGTTCTCACTCACTCGCCGACTGCAGAGAAACATCTTATAACCTCCAGACATGTTCTCACACACTCACCGACTGCAGAGAAACATCTTATAACCTCCAGACAACTGGTTCTCACTCACTCGCCGACTGCAGAGAAACATCTTATAACCTCCAGACATGTTCTCACACACTCACCGACTGCAGAGAAACATCTTATAACCTCCAGACAGCTGGTTCTCACTCACTCGCCGACTGCAGAGAAACCTCTTATAACCTCCAGACATGTTCTCACACACTCGCTGACTGCAGAGAAACATCTTATAACCTCCAGACATGTTCTCACACACTCGCCGACTGCAGAGAAACATCTTATAACCTCCAGACATGTTCTCACACACTCTCCGACTGCAGAGAAACATCTTATAACCTCCAGACATGTTCTCACACACTCGCCGACTGCAGAGAAACGGGCGTTTATCTGCAAAACATTATCTCACTGTACATTTCATTCAGGATACCGTTCAAACCGTATTTGCAAAGAACATAGAGCCAGATCTGCTGCCACAGAACGTGCTGTCTGATCAGGCTCTATGCTCGGACGCT
>CM026387.1:59296660-59412133 GCA_014843695.1 Archivesica marissinica
ACTACCTACTATTTACTACCTACTACATACTACCTACTATTTACTACCTACTACATACTACCTACTATTTACTACCTACTACATACTATTTACTACCTACTACCTACTACATACTACCTACTATATACTACCTACTACATACTACCTACTATTTACTACCTACTATTTACTACCTACTACATACTACCTACTATTTACTACCTGCTATTTACTACCTACTACATACTACCTACTATTTACTACCTACTACATACTACCTACTATTTACTACCTACTATTTACTACCTACTATTTACTACCTACTACATACTACCTACTATTTACTACCTACTACATACTACCTACTATTTACTACACTATTTACTACCTGCTATTTACTACCTACTATTTACTACCTACTACCTACTACCTACTAAATACTACCTGCTATTTACTACCTACTACATACTACCTACTATTTACTACCTACTATATACTACCTACTATTTACTACCTGCTATTTACTACCTACTATTTACTACCTACTATTTACTACCTACTACATACTACCTACTATTTACTACCTACTACATACTACCTACTATTTACTACCTACTATTTACTACCTGCTATTTACTACCTGCTATTTACTACCTACTATTTACTACCTGCTATTTACTACCTACTACATACTACCTACTATTTACTACCTACTACATACTACCTGCTATTTATTACCTGCTATTTACTACCTACTATTTACTACCTACTATTTACTACCTGCTATTTACTACCTGATATTTACTACCTACTATTTACTACCTACTATTTACTACCTGCTATTTACTACCTACTACCTGCTATTTACTACCTGCTATTTATTACCTACTACATACTACCTGCTATTTACTACCTACTACCTGCTATTTACTACCTACTATTTACTACCTGCTATTTACTACCTACTACATACTACCTGCTATTTACTACCTACTATTTACTACCTGCTATTTACTACATACTACCTACTCTTTACTACCTACTATTTACTACCTACTATTTACTACATACTACCTACTATTTACTACCTACTATTTACTACCTGCTATTTACTACCTACTACCTACTATTTACTTCCTACTATTTACTACCTACTATTTACTACCTACTATTTACTACCTACTATTTACCAGCTGCTATTTACTACATACTACCTGCTATTTACTACCTACTACCTGCTATTTACTACATACTACCTGCTATTTAAACTACTATTTACTACCTACTATTTACTACATACTACCTACTATTTACTACCTACTATTTCTACCTACTATGTACTACCTACTATATTACTTACTACTATTTACTACCTACTATTTACTACCTACTATTTACTACCTACTATTTACTACCTACTATTTACTACCTACTATTTACTACCTGCTATTTACTACATACTACCTGCTATTTACTACCTACTACCTGCTATTTACTACATACTACCTGCTATTTACTACCTACTACCTGCTATTTACTACATACTACCTGCTATTTACTACATACTACCTGCTATTTACTACCTACTACCTACTATTTACTACCTACTATTTACTACCTACTATTTACCAGCTGCTATTTACTACATACTACCTGCTATTTACTACCTACTACCTGCTATTTACTACATACTACCTGCTATTTACTACCTACTATTTACTACCTACTATTTACTACATACTACCTACTATTTACTACCTACTATTTACTACCTGCTATGTACTACCTACTACCTACTATTTACTTCCTACTATTTACTACCTACTATTTACTACCTACTATTTACTACCTACTATTTACCAGCTGCTATTTACTACATACTACCTGCTATTTACTACCTACTACCTGCTATTTACTACATACTACCTGCTATTTACTACCTACTACCTGCTATTTACTACATACTACCTGCTATTTACTACATACTACCTGCTATTTACTACCTACTACCTACTATTTACTACCTACTATTTACTACCTACTATTTACTACCTACTATTTACTACCTACTATTTACTACCTGCTATTTACTACCTACTACATACTACCTGCTATTTACTACCTACTACATACTACCTGCTATTTACTACCTACTATTTACTACCTGCTATATACTACCTACTATTTACTACCTGCTATTTACTACCTACTACCTGCTATTTACTACCTACTACCTGCTATTTACTACCTGCTATTTACTACCTACTATTTACTACCTGCTATTACTACCTACATTTCACCTACTATTTATACCTGCTATTACACTGCTATTTACTACCTGCTATTTACTACCTACTATTACTACCTACTATTTACTACCTACTACCTGCTATTTACTACCTGCTATTTACTACCTACTACATACTACCTGCTATTTACTACCTACTACATACTACCTGCTATTTACTACCTGCTAACTACTACCTGCTATTTACTACCTACATTTTACTACCTACTATTTACTACCTACTACCTGCTATTTACTACCTGCTATTTACTACCTACTATTTACTACCTACTACCTGCTATTTACTACCTGTTATTTACTACCTACTATTTACTACCTGCTATTTACTACCTACTATTTACTACCTGCTATTTACTACCTACTACCTGCTATTTACTACCTGCTATTTACTACCTACTATTTACTACCTACTATTTACTACCTACTACCTGCTATTTACTACCTGCTATTTACTACCTACTATTTACTACCTACTACCTGCTATTTACTACCTACTATTTACTACCTGCTATTTACTACCTGCTATTTACTACCTACTATCTACTATTTACTACCTACTATTTACTACCTGCTATTTACTACCTACTATTTACTACCTGCTATTTACTACCTGCTATTTACTACCTACTATTTACTACCTACTATTTACTACCTGCTATTTACTACCTACTATTTACTACCTACTATTTACTACCTACTATTTACTACCTGCTATTTACTACCTACTATTTACTACCTACTAGTTACTACCTACTACCTACTATTTACTACCTAGTATCTACTATTTACTGTATACTACCTGCTATTTACTGTCTACCATTTACTACCAATTATCTAATCTCTACTACCTCCGAGCAGTACACCTCACTTGAATTTAAAATTAATATGTTAAATCACTTAAATGATATATTTCCAGACACGCATCATGATATGATCATCAGCACTGTAGCAAACAATAAGGACAATATCATTATCTTACAAGACAAGACCGCGAACATTACAGACATCATTACCATGGCAACCGACACGATGGATAGCATCACCATGGTAATCAACAAGACAGTGTACACACATCTACAACGTAGTGTCCGACTTCCTAACAGTGAACGGGTCGATGCCGAGAATTCCACATAATTTGCACCAAAATGATGAAAGGATTCCAGAAATTATATCCAAACATGTGCGTAAATTAGCCAGTATGCACCCTGATTAGCAGTACTATTTCTTGACTGATGATTCGGCCCGGAAGTTGATAGCTGAACGCCATCCACATCTGTTGCATACGTGGGATCATTTCGATCGAGGTATCAAGAAGGGCGGTACGTCGTGTTGTACGAATTCGGAGGAGCCTATATCGACTTGGATGCGGACACACTACCACCTCTAGACCGTGTAATGATGACATATGCATGCGTTTTCCCAACTGAACCATTCGAGCATAGCGTGTTTCTTTATAAACCTGAAGTTTTTATGAACAACGTCATAATGTTTTGCAGACCAAAACACCCATTTTTAAAAATGATGCTGGATAATTTACGAAATTCTAATCACATTACAGACCCTATATCATCCACTGGACCGGCATTTGTGACCAAACATTTCATTGTGTATAATAACATCGACGTAAATGGGTCAAGCATACTAAAACATGATTTCAGCAGCAATTCCCCATATTTCTACATATGTAAACTTCGGGAAACGCATGACGACGTTGTGTACGTACCACATCACCGACGAAATAGACACAGCTAAGCAAAGAACTAAACGCATCAACATATGCAACAACACTCATGGGAACAGTTTTCTTATCCAGAGAGGTTGTAAAGAAATGGAAAGACGAGGGATTGTACGAAAGAATACCACCTACTGGTTCCTGGCACATAAATGTGTCCATATATGGCTAAAGAGTGGTTCCTATGTAAAGGCAATGCTAAAGGTAGACATACACAATATTGTCTCAAAATGTATTGTGCATGGTAATGATTCATAATAGTTTATAGTCACTTTGTCCCGTTTATCTTACGGCAATATGACAGAGTATAGGGGTCCAGGGGGTTATTATTGTTTTTCAATCTCCCCTGAAATATCATTGGTCAATAGTGGCCACCTTGAAAATCTAATTATCGGATTGTTTTCCTTGAGAGGCACTTGGTCAATGTACCTTTGTATGTATACAAACTACTTCAACATACCATTAACATATTAGTCTGCAATGGCATAGTATACATTTATGCCTGGTCGTTTGTGATTTAGTGTGTTAACCATTTCAACACTACAAATCTCTAAATAGGTTAGAAAAACGGTTTTGCAATTCATTTTACTATATTTACTAAATATACTTACTAATAACATGTCGGGTCTATGGTTCATATTGCCACTTTTATCGTTAATCCAATCACTCAATTATATACTGTAATGGTGTAGATATCACTCTGGTAGGTTTATCATTTTGTCCCCTTCAGGTTGCCAGGTTCATTGGAAGAGACGTTAAAACTTAAAACAATAACCAACCTCATGGCCAAATGTGCACATACCGGTGGCGTTGCCGACGAGCAGAGACGTAGACATCAAAACGGTGTGATGCAACGGATCCACGTAGCTCGGCGTTTCAGACCAGCAACAGCGACTTCCCAATGAATGATTGGGATACACAGCCGTCCCATATCATCACAAACTGCGTAAACGTTTACCGGAGCGAGTGTTATGGGTTTTGTATATGAAGCATGGTCAAAGCAAAATTGGACCACAGATGAACGGACAAACAAACAGGTGTTCCTACAACCCATTGTTTTTCTTCTATTAGCTACATAAGAGCTAACAATCTTAGATTAATAGACAAAAGATATCTTGTTCTCCTAGCTATGTAAGTTTACGTTTGTTCAACGGACAGACAGACAGACATAAGATGAAAGACATAAATATGATGGTTTTATTTACAATTTCTATGAAAATTCCAGAATGTAAAGGACTGACATTTGATATGGTGTTAACAAATTCAATTCGACAATAAAATATTACATAAAGACGAGCAAAGTGGGCTACATGATAACATAATTATATCTTGAGAATCAGCTACAACTGTTAACTTTACAATCAATCAAAATGGTATCATAGAATGTCGCCAAATTACAAACAACTGGCCTGCTGTCAAGTATGCTTACAGATATTTGAACTTCTTTGTTCCACAATACAATTATCTCTCTATCAGATTAGTTATAAATGCACAAGAATTGTTTAGGCTTTATGAAAATGGCTTACTTTGGCAAATCTGACATATGGCTCAAAAGTTACTGTAACAATCAATCATTGTTTACTTTTATTTATGGTAATTACTAATTAGGTAAAATGTAAATTGTCGTAAATGTCCAATGAATTTGTAAAGTAGTACATTTTCGTAAATCCCTGACAGTGCTGTGTAATTTGGTGCACAGTCGAAGCTATCTATAGTAACACATCGGAATGCCAAACATGATATTTGATGGCAAGTGGTCTTTGTTGCATTGCGTAGATACCCAGATCATGGCGTAGATACCCATTTTAAATTTGTAAGCTCGATTAATAAATTGAATACCAAAGGTGGGATGGTGCTAGAGGGTATGGAGGCATACACTCGGGAAAATGATTAATCCTTGAATATCAATTTCAGAGATATATTAAATTCAAAATGATACCAAATTGAGTCTAAACTTGCTATACACAAGGAAAACAAAACATACAGAATACAATCATGTAATTACTTTGTGTGGACTATGGAGCATGAGATATTTGACTGGTGGTCTACTAGATTCTATACCATACATATAAGACAAGCCAATACCACCTCCACTTTTTATTGCATTTTTGGGGTATTATATTTTCTCATTTTCTGTGAAAATCTGCAGGCTTCAGTCTTCAGTGGCTTATAGGCACTACGTGCTTGGTCATATTTTCAGACAAGCAGTCTTCAATCGGAGGTGATCTTTCACACACATGTTTGATAGTACAATGAAATTAATCTATTGTAATACCAAGAAGTTCAAGATTAGCGCAGTATTTAGATCGGACAGGTGGGTTTTCTCCGGGTACTCCGGTTTCATACCACATGAATGACCACATACATCGGAAATCCAGTTTCCCCAGGCTGTCATTTGACTAGAAGTTAAAAAGTGAAAAATTGACAGACTAGAACCCAGGCTATGTTTCAGTGATTAATATAAGTTGTTAAAACTTGCTTCGCAATTGTTGTAAAAAAAATAAAAAATCAATTAACTTGCAAAGTGGTGCTTGTCTTCAACATGGTCTTATTGCTGATTCACAAGTTATGCACTACGGTATATTAACCACTATCGTGATCTTCCCATGACACCACTCAAAAGTATATATTGTAAAATGTATAAATATAACAATATGCACAATTTACTGAATATTTTACATTATAACATGAATGAAGCTGGTTGTTTAAAATACTGATTTACATATAACATTATATTGATTAATTAACATCACTATGTTACATATTATTCACAGGTATCCCCCACCCACCACCCCATCTACTAAATCCCACATCCACCACCCACCACCCCATCTACTAAATCCCACATCCACCACCCCATCTACTAAATCCCACATCCACCACCCCATCTACTAAATCCCACATCCACCACCCCATCTACTAAATCCCACATCCACCACCCACCTCATCCACCACCCCATCTACTAAATCCCACACCACCCACCACCTCACACCGTCTACTACACCCACTGGCTAATTGTACCTTGGGCATATATATTTTCAACCACTTTAAATGGTATATTTGTATCATTAACTCAATCGAATGTTCCTCAATGTGTGTAAAATACCATCCAGTGAGCAAACTTTCCACTAGACTTGTGGAAGGTCAGTGGTTCTGTCAGTATTCCATCCTGTGTTTCATATTACTGCTGGGAGGAGCAGAAGGGGCCTTAGGAGGAGAGGAAGGGGCCTTGCTCCACCAATAAAAGCTGGAAAATCAATATATGACATGAGCTGCCGGTGCTGCTTTTAACCCAAATACTAATAAGAAATATGTAGATAAGACATAAATAAAGCATTGATCCCTAAAACCCCATCTTCTTCTTCTTCTTCTTCGTCTTTTCCATTTTTTTACTCTCTTCTAATTCTAATCTCCTTTCTAAAGCCTGGCGTCGCAGTAATTCAGTATCCTAAAATCATACGAGACATTGCACCATGTACATTGAGGGTCTTATAGCTTAGAGGGTAATAGCAGGAAAACACAAACGTAGATCACAATATGTTACTTGCACAAACGTCTCTGTGGTTAAGGCCCGGGAGGTCGAAATTTCGGACCTTAACAATAGCTCATTCTCATTCATTTGTATATTTGGTAAATAATAAGAGGATATTTGTATGTTTCAGTTAGCCTGGGAACAGGCGTGATATATTTTGCCTGGTCAGTCAAATAAATATATTTTAACACGGAGACTATTAATTAGGACGTATTGGGCCGAGTTTCTGAACATATCAACGCCTGGGGAAACTGGCGGGGTTTCCCATGAAATTATTAATCCTATTAATAGGCCTATTAGCACGTGACTTAAGTAATGACGTACTTGAATCGAAAGCGAGGCACTGCAATGGTGATAAAACTTTATAATTGGCCGCCATTGTTTATGGGTCAACGGAACGATAACTAGTTTAAAAAAGTACAATGTTACGCCGAATCGATCCATTACCATCTAAATGTAATATTTAAAATCCGCCATCTCGTCGATATAACACAGAAACGGGACATTATATGTAAATGAGTCTACGGGAGCATTTGTGTATATTCGGAAATAATCGTGTATAATCGTGCCTGTTCGGCGATTTCCGATAGAATTCCGTTTCTATATTTAGCGATATTATCTTGTAGAGAAGAGTTGTCGTTCTTCAAATCTACACCCTCAAAAAAGTGGGTGTAAGTAGATGACGCTACGATTGGAAATCCAGTTTCCCCAGGCTGTCATTTGGCTACAAGTTAAAAAGTGAAAAATCGACAGACTAGAACCCAGGCTATGCTTCAGTGAATGATGGGACTTTATTTCACCGATTGAACATTGAAAGCATTATTAACCCTTTCAACACCACAGACCTCTAAATTGGCTTACAAAAAAGTGTAGATCCAGATGAGCCGGCTCGTGACGAGCCGTCTCATCAGGATCTGCACTTTTTTCAAGTAATATAACTATTTTTAGAAATTGTTTTACCCATTTTGAAAAATGAACTGATCCAAATGTAATTTTGTTATTAATTTATTGGTCTAAAAATATCATGGACCAGTCCATGTCAGTTACTTGGCGCTAACCACGAGTGAATAATAGCCGGCTATATTCATGAGTGAAATAATATTTGATCATTCACTTAAACAAACAAATGTTCTTTTGATTTTAGGCTGAACGATGTAATCATGAACAAAATGGCGCTAGAAGGTCGAGTCTAGACGACAATAAATGACGTCATAAAAGACATTAACATCACTTCACTGACAGCTTGAGACAGAAAACGTTCGCATTAGCAACATTTCAACACACAGAGTCTAGGTACCACACATGCAAAGCAGTGAGAAATAAAATGTGTTATTTCACTGCTATCAACAAGTGGAATAACACATTTTATTTCACAGATACATTTTATATTTCATTCGAAGGCACAAAACAATTGTCACAGTGAGATGTTGATACAACCTTTGTGTGGTATTTGACTTTTGCATTTTGCAACAATGACAGACATTACAGAAAGACCTTGGTAAATTAAATACTGCCGGTAGAGTTTATGTTATGAACTAGTGGTACAATCTTACCTTGACAGGTGATGTTTCTGGTGTGGATGATTTAGAAGGGCTTGGTGTTGCTCTGTTTGGTGTTTTGACTGGTGATTTGGTGGGAGATTTTGACTGCTGCAAGGATGGAGGTAGACGTGAGTTGCCCCAGGACTGACCAGCAGATGTTCTGCGACCATCTTCCATGTTTGACATATCATCCAGTAAACTTTCATCCTCAGAGGTTACTGAAAGTACCATTTAGCAATGCTTGAGCCAGAGTGTGCCATTTGGGAGTAGCCATTTGGGAGCCAGACCGTCCTTGAGCTGTCTCACTCATACATACTTTAACCCTTTCAACACTACAAAAAGTGTAGATCTAGATGTTTCACGAGCCGTCTCTTCAGGATCTGCACTTTTTGCCAGTAATAATTATTACTATTTTTAGATAAAATATACCAATTTGATAAATGAAATGGTCCAAATGTAATTTTCTTATTAATTTATTGGTCTAAAAATATCATGCACCAGTCTATGTCAGTTACTTGGGGTTGAATGGGTTAATATCATGCACCAGTCCATGCCAGTTACTTGGGGTTGAATGGTTTAATATCATGCACCAGTCCATGACAGTTACTTGGGGTTGAATGGTTTAATATCATGCACCAGTCCATGACAGTTACTTGGGGTTGAATGGTTTAATATCATGCACCAGTCCATGACAGTTACTTGGGGTTGAATGGTTTAATATCATGCACCAGTCCATGACAGTTACTTGGGGTTGAATGGTTAAGCTCAGGGAAATCATAGTGTACAGTATAATCATACAAGGGGTACAAATTGTAAAAATGTATTTATTTAATTATATTTTGATGCATGTTTTTCATGCATTACATTACAATTATACATACAATGAAATACGTGGAAAACTATTAGAAATTATATTAGGATTAATTAGTATTGCTGTATACGATTTAATCTGGAACAAAAGCAAATGGGTTGGGCTACAAGTTATGACGACATTATTTACATTATTTTCAATAATTATAAGAAGAAGAAGAAGAAGAATGCTTTATTAAGACTTAAACTTTACAGTTTCTCGTCTGTAACATTTAAACATATTTACAATATATATAGTACAATATTATGATATATGCAATCATGATGAGGATGGACAAATGTTGTAATGATTATGGACATACATGGAAAAATAATGACAATGTCATGATGGAATTTAGACGATTATGTCATAAGATACACACCAACTACAGCCTTTTTAAAGGTAATGATAATTTGTTTACTTTGTCTTAATATGTTTTTTCATATTTCATCATTTGCTAGACAACCGTTATCCACATTTGATCAGACAGTCACTTATTTCTACTTGGGTTAATCAACCAGTCATGATTTCTTTTTCTTTGCAGTGTGATTTTCAAATATGTTTCAGTCCAATCTATATTTTAATTTGCTTTACCTTGCAAGAATTGTTTTTTTTTGTTTTTTTTTTGGGGTTTTACGCCTTCATCAGCACCATTTTGGGCTATATCGCCGACGGGCAGTTTACCTAACAACACCTTTCCTGGGCAGGCCGCAGCGGTTAACCAGTACTTGGTGCACCTCCGTAAGAAACTGCCAACTTTTTCATATAAATAGACACAGCCTGAGCGGGGCTCGAACCCGTGACCACCAGTGATGATAGGTTACAGTGGTATACAAGTCAGCGACCGTAACCACTCGACCACGGAGGCGGACCCTTGCATTCTGTTGATGGCTTTTCATTAATAGCGGACACTACAATTACTGGGCTGTCTGATTAGTATGGTGTTAGCCAGATCAGACAAGTGTGCATTCTCCAGCTAGTCCAGTTTCCTCACACACAAATAACCACACAGTTGCTTTCATCCGCATCAATGAGAATGATAAACGCAACTTATTAAAGCTTGTTTCCCAATCGTTGTAAAAGAAGCACAGTTTATATTTCATACCTTTACTGGGAGATCTGTTCACCCATGCTCGTTTACTCATGATCTGTCGATAGAGGTCCTGAGTTTTAACATCAAATGTTTTAAGCTCCACATCTCTTACCTGGTTCGCAAAACCCTACAAGTACAAAACAATTTCAATACCCACACACCAATGACTTATGAGGCAACGACAAATTTAAATAGGGTCATATCTAAACTGGATTTAGGATGCAGACCAGAAACGAAATATTAAACATTATACATGTATGTTATTTGGTTTGTTGACAGGATATATGAGTATATAGGGCAGGCCTGGGTAATATTCCCTGACAGGATATATGAGTATATAGTGCAGGCCTGGGTAATATTCCCTGAGCCACAGGCGAGGGAAATATCACCCCTGGCCGATACTATATACCCATAACTCATACCCAGCAAACAAACCAAATAGCTACTTTATTAGGCTGAAAAACACAGAATTTTCATCGATTTTAATTTATCATTTTTACCCTGTCGACTGTCTCAATTGAGTAATTCACGAATGAGTGATTTTTACTCTTCGGCATGTCCAGATTTGGGATACCATAAATAATTGTGTCCATAGATTTTCATATTGTATTTTGCTGTTAGTTTTACTGTGTGCTAAACAATTCAACATACTTACATGGTGCAAAGTATCGAACCGTTTGCGCACCTTCCGGTATTGTATTAAGAATTGTGAGGCATGCGAAAGGTATGTATTTTACGGGTTATATACCCTGCCTAGCCAGGAGCTATTACAATTTACTGCACAGTTATCCAATCAAAATACTGGAAACTACATTGCAGCATAGGAAATTAAACATTGCAGTATAAGAAATTATGCATTCTGACAAATAGTTGGAGATAAACTTAATATATGAAAGCAGTAGACTTGGGGACATGGTGTGTATGTACCGGCCTTCCCTTTTGGATTAAAGGCATACAAACAGCGAAAATAATATGATACACGACCTTCACAACATATTATGATATGGTCGTTGCCATATAACACAGGTAGGACTTTCTCCAGGTACTACCATTTTCCTACCTCATTGACAAAGTAAAAATACTTATGCCTTCCAACATTTGTTGTTTTATTAAGTTGGTTTAACGTCACTAATGGTTGCCAATATGAGCGACGGGCAGTTTACCTAACAACACCTTTCCTGGGCAGGCTCCAGTGGTTAACCAGTACATGGTGTACCAACCTCCGTAAGAAACAGCCAACTTTTTCATATAAAGAGACACGGTCAGAGCGGGCTCGAACCCGTGTCCATCTGTGATGATAGGCTACCCTTCCAACAAATTACAAGGAGTGTTGTTATAAGTTGCTAGAATCACTTCACAATTGTTGTAACAGAACTAACGACTAAACGTAGGTGTTGTCATCTGCTATAATTAGTGAACTGTGCTAATGTCTCATATAGTACATAGCCCTTTAATTCTATAAATAAATCAGGTCACAAGGCTTATGGAAAGAGGAATCCATCAAATTACAGATGCATTGTGCTCAGCAGGATTGCCAATATTAAAATAAACGATAAATACAGTGTTACCAGGATACACATGTTATTTTATCATTCCATAATTGATAGCAATAGCAAAACTGCAAACCTTTGATGTCATCATGTCCATTTCAAAGGCAGTTTCTACAAAGTTTGGTGTTTCAATGTGCTCTACAACAATAGAGAAACAACGCATCATTACAAGACATAGGGAACATGTAATACACAACTGTATATATAGGGAACATGTAATACACAACTGTAGATATAAGACATGTAATACACAACTGTAGATATAAGACATGTAATACACAACTGTAGATATAAGACATGTAATACACAACTGTAGATACAAGACATGTAATACACAACTGTAGATACAAGACATGTAATACACAACTGTAGATATAATCATAGATATAATGGAGAAACAACTCATCATTACAGGACATAGGGAACATGTAATACACAACTGTAGATATAACCATAGATATAATAGAGAAACAACTCAGCATTACAAGACATAGGGAACATGTAATACACAACTGTAGATATAATCATAGATATAATAGATAAACAACTCTGCTTAACAAGACATAGGGAAAATGTAATACACAACTGTAGATATAATCATAGATATAATAGAGAAACAACTCACATTACAAGACATAGGGAACATGTAATACACAACTGTAGATATAATCATAGATATATAGATAAACAATCAGCATACAGGAATAGGGAACATTGTAATAACACAACTGTATATATAATCATAGATATAATAGAGAAACAACTCAGCATTACAAGACATAGGGAACATGTAATACACAACTGTAGATATAGGGAACATGTAATACACAACTGTAGATATAATCATATATATAATGGAGAAACAACTCAGCCTTACAAGACATAGGGAACATGTAATACACAACTGTAGATATAATCATATATATAATAGAGAAACAACTCAGCATTACAAGACATAGGGAACATGTAATACACAACTGTAGATATATTCATAGATATAAAAGGGACACAACTCAGCATTACAAGACATAGGGAACATGTAATACACAACTGTAGATATAATCATATATATAATAGAGAAACAACTCAGCATTACAAGACATAGGGAACATGTAATACACAACTGTAGATATAATCATAGATATAATAGAGAAACAACTCAGCATTACAAGACATAGGGAACATGTAATATAATACACAACTGGAGATATGGGAACATGTAATACACAACTGTAGATATAATCAGATATAATAGAGAAACAACTCAGCATTACAAGACATAGGGAACGTAACACACAACTGTATATTAATCCTAGATATAATAGAGAAACAACTCAGCATTACAAGACGTAGGGAACAGTAATACACAACTGTAGAAGAATCATAGATATAAGAGAGAAACAACTCAACAGTACAAGAATAGGGAACATGTAATACCAACTGTAGATATAACATAGATATAATGGGAAACAACAGCATACAAGACATAGGGAACATGTAACAACAACTGTAGATATAATCATAGATATAAGGAGAAACACACCAACTCAGCCTTACAAGACATAGGGAACATGTAATACACAACTGTAGATATAATCATAGATATAATAGATAAACAACTCAGCCTTACAAGACATAGGGAACATGTAATACACAACTGTAGATATAGGGAACATGCAATACACAACTGTAGATATAATCATAGATATAATAGAGAAACAACTCAGCATTAAAAGACATAGGGAACATGTAATACACAACTGTAGATATAGGGAACATGTAATACACAACTGTAGATATAATCATAGATATAATAGAGAAACAACTCAGCCTTACAAGACATAGGGAACATGTAATACACAACTGTAGATATAATCATAGATATAATGGAGAAACAACTCAGCATTACAAGACATAGGGAACATGTAATACACAACTGTAGATATAATCATAGATATAATAGATAAACAACTCAGCATTACAAGACATAGGGAACATGTAATACACAACTGTAGATATAATCATAGATATAATAGATAAACAACTCAGCATTACAGGACATAGGGAACATGTAATACACAACTGTATATATAATCATAGATATAATAGAGAAACAACTCAGCATTACAAGACATAGGGAACAAAACACAACAAATAGGGAACATGTAATACACAACTGTAGATATAATCATAGATATAATGGAGAAACAACTCAGCATTACAAGACATAGGGAACATGTAATACACAACTGTAGATATAATCATAGATATAATAGATAAACAACTCAGCATTACAGGACATAGGGAACATGTAATACACAACTGTATATATAATCATAGATATAATAGAGAAACAACTCAGCATTACAAGACATAGGGAACATGTAATACACAACTGTAGATATAGGGAACATGTAATACACAACTGTAGATATAATCATAGATATAATAGAGAAACAACTCAGCCTTACAAGACATAGGGAACATGTAATACACAACTGTAGATATAATCATAGATATAATAGAGAAACAACTCAGCATTACAAGACATAGGGAACATGTAATACACAACTGTAGATATAATCATAGATATAATAGAGAAACAACTCAGCATTACAAGACATAGGGAACATGTAATACACAACTGTAGATATAGGGAACATGTAATACACAACTGTAGATATAATCATAGATATAATAGAGAAACAACTCTGCTTAACAAGACATAGGGAACATGTAATACACAACTGTAGATATAATCATAGATATAATAGAGAAACAACTCAGCATTACAAGACATAGGGAACATGTAATACACAACTGTAGATATAATCATAGATATAATAGAGAAACAACTCAGCATTACAAGACATAGGGAACATGTAATACACAACTGTAGATATAATCATAGATATAATAGAGAAACAACTCAGCATTACAAGACATAGGGAACATGTAATAATAGGGAACATGTAATACACAACTGTAGATATAATCATAGATATAATAGAGAAACAACTCAGCATTACAAGACATAGGGAACATGTAATACACAACTGTAGATATAATCATAGATATAATAGAGAAACAACTCAGCATTACAAGACATAGGGAACATGTAATATAATACACAACTGTAGATATAGGGAACATGTAATACACAACTGTAGATATAATCATAGATATAATAGAGAAACAACTCAGCATTACAAGACATAGGGAACATGTAATACACAACTGTATATATAATCATAGATATAATAGAGAAACAACTCAGCATTACAAGACATAGGGAACATGTAATACACAACTGTAGATATAATCATAGATATAATAGAGAAACAACTCAACAGTACAAGACATAGGGAACATGTAATACACAACTGTAGATATAACCATAGATATAATGGAGAAACAACTCAGCATTACAAGACATAGGGAACATGTAATACACAACTGTAGATATAATCATAGATATAATGGAGAAACAACTCAGCCTTACAAGACATAGGGAACATGTAATACACAACTGTAGATATAATCATAGATATAATAGATAAACAACTCAGCCTTACAAGACATAGGGAACATGTAATACACAACTGTAGATATAATCATAGATATAATAGATAAACAACTCAGCATTACAGGACATAGGGAACATGTAATACACAACTGTATATATAATCATAGATATAATAGAGAAACAACTCAGCATTACAAGACATAGGGAACATGTAATACACAACTGTAGATATAGGGAACATGTAATACACAACTGTAGATACAATCATAGATATAATGGAGAAACAACTCAGCCTTACAAGACATAGGGAACATGTAATACACAACTGTAGATATAATCATAGATATAATAGATAAACAACTCAGCATTACAGGACATAGGGAACATGTAATACACAACTGTATATATAATCATAGATATAATAGAGAAACAACTCAGCATTACAAGACATAGGGAACATGTAATACACAACTGTAGATATAGGGAACATGTAATACACAACTGTAGATATAATCATAGATATAATAGAGAAACAACTCAGCCTTACAAGACATAGGGAACATGTAATACACAACTGTATATATAATCATAGATATAATAGAGAAACAACTCAGCATTACAAGACATAGGGAACATGTGATACACAACTGTAGATATAACGACTTAAAACGACACTTATATCGGATGGATTAAAAATATCATAAAACTGTACGTACAATGTGGGGGGGGGGATATTAGTTTATACACATTTAATTTAGTTTGATTGCGAAACAAGTTCTTACAATTTATATTAATCACTCTCGAGACCTCATTCCTGATGGAAACCATCGCAAAGAGTGAGAGAATATGCATGTGGAATTTAAATGCTTTGCCCAAGAGCACAAGCGTAACAGCTCCAGAGGGGCTCGAACTCTGGGCCTTTCGCACCTGAAGCGACCGCACTACAACTGCAGTATCACGGCTTCCATTATTGTGGACTATCTCTCATTCATAACATTATATCCCTCGGCTTTCACATAACAAAACAAATATTTAGGTCAAAGCAATTTGTTCAATGAATAGTCATGGGTAATATTCCTTTATCCTTCTATTTTTTAATGACATGTGCATGAATTATCTCCAGTATAAACAATCATCTTGGCTCAACCATATTACATATATATGTCTTTTATGCGGTCTGGGGAGACATTTTTTATTTTTTTACAAATTGGTTTCAATCTTGCTTTTCTTAATATATGTGGCACTAACAGTGATGAAACTCTTGTAGCTATATTTATAACGGCCTTGTCTGAAACTTATAGTCATATTTCCATTCTAATTGCCTGTCACAATTTCTAAAACGGTTGATTTCATGTACAGTAAAACCTGTGTTAGTGGTCACCTCCATTAAGCAGCCGACCTGTATTAAGCAGCCAGTTGCTAGATTCCCCAAGTTGCTGTTTTATTATACATTTGACCTCTATTAAGCAGCCACCTGTGCTAAGCAGCCACTTTCTGTGATTCCCTTGGCTGGCTGCTTAAGACAGGTTTGACTGTAATTGTATTATTCACGAAACCAGTATTATACAAGTATTTCAGTTACCGTAAAACACATCCAACAATTGTTAAAGCGACACTACATAGGTGAAAAAGCAAGTTTCTACAAAATGAAATTTCCTATATTATTATTCCTCCAACTACTTGACACAGAATATGAGTATTTCAACTAATAAACAAAACATTGTATACGACGTTTGTTGACATAATAACAAAATAATGTGAACATCCATGATTAATAAAACGCTTGTATCATGAATAACAATATTTATGGTATAGATTTACCGTTATATCTGACCTTTTGTGTCTGTACATATTTATTTTTTAGACTAATCTGATTTAAATTATCTCTAAACGATAGTAGCACGAACGTACTATAGACTCCAATAATAAACACACGTCAATTCAGGAGCGTAGCTAACCGATATATGATGCAGCAATGGTATTTATATGTAAAAATGTGTTTATTGTTTTGTTTTTACGATGTAATGTTTCTTTAATGTACTTGAAAAAGATCAAATCTTATTTTGACGAGGGTATTCTAGTTTTGACGAGGGTATTCTAGTTTTGACGAGGGTATTCTAGTTTTGACGAGGAGTTTTGACGACGGTATTCTAGTTTTGACGAGGATATTCTAGTTTTGACGAGGGTATTCTAGTTTTGACGAGGGTATTCTAGTTTTGACGAGGGTATTCTAGTTTTGACGAGGAGTTTTGACGAGGGTATTCTAGTTTTGACGAGGGTATTCTAGTTTTGACGAGGGTATTCTAGTTTTGACGAGGGTATTCTAGTGTATTCTAGTGTTTGACGAGGGTATTCTAGTTTTGACGAGGAGTTTTGACGAGGGTATTCTAGTTTTGACAAGGGTATTCTAGTTTTGACGAGGGTATTCTAGTTTTGACGAGGGTATCCTAGTTTTGACGAGGGTATTCTAGTTTTGACGAGGGTATTCTAGTTTTGACGAGGGTATTCTAGTTTTGACGAGGATATTCTAGTTTTGACGAGGGTATCCTAGTTTTGACGAGGGTATTCTAGTTTTGACGAAGGTATCCTAGTTTTGAAATCATAATAATTGGCTGTCTGATTAGCGCAGTGGTTAGCGCGCTCGCTTCTCACAAATGCAACCCGGGTTCAATCCTCGGACCGTGAAGTATGTGAGATGGTACAGTGGTCGCCATATCGGACAGGTGGGTTTTCTCCGGGTACTCCGGTTTCCTCCCACACGAATGACCACATATACGCTTTCATCTGCGCCAACAAGAGTGATTAATATAAGTTGTTAGAACTTGTTTAGCAATCGTTGTAAAATAAATAAAGTTTAAACTAAATCATAATAGTTTTTTTGGTTTGATATTGGAGATTAAAGTCGTACACAAACAGTTTACGTCATGTGGTGACTCTCCTGATATTATTGGTGGAGGAGGAAACCCTGCATGCCCCTCTAAGCAGTATCTCATGCATGGGCAAGCGCCCGGATAGAACAACAGACCTTCAGCATGCCAGATATATAGCTTCCTCACCAGAATTCGACACCCCAAGTGTGATTCGAACCTACAGCAGTGAGGGACAACTGATTTGAAGCGAACGACAGTAACCACGGAGATCCCATACATGTGTATAACGACAGTAACCACTCAGCCACGGAGAACCCATACATGTGCATAACGACAGTAACCACTCAGCCACGTAGATCCCATACATGTGCATAAGTAAATAGTCTACATGTTTTAAAATATGAGTAGAATAAAAAAAACGAACGTATATAACAGAGTTCTTACTTCTGGAACATGTGGCACCCTGTATCTTGTAATCCTCAATCTGTTTATCTTTGCTCTGTATGATCTTGACAAGTTCTTGCTGTCGTCTGCTCAGTTCACCCACCATAGCCATCAGAGGTAGTATCAGGTGATCTGAACCCTGCACATAGATAATATAATTATATTTTGTGTGTTTTACGTTTATTTATCGTCGCTAACGGTTGCCCATATGTGCGACACCTCCTGAAGAGATTAGTCATTTTAGATTTTGGAGGATAGTGCAATGATACAGACAGAGACCATTGTATTTCCTTTCTACAAGGCACATAATATGGAGAGCCGAACTAATTTAAATATTGTATGACTTGTATCAACAAACTATGTATATTACTGTACATGTATATTACTGTACATGTATATTACTGTACATGTATATTACTGTACATGTATATTACTGTACATGTATATTACTGTACATGTCTATTACTGTACATGTATATTACTGTACATGTATATTACTGTACATGTATATTACTGTACATGTCTATTACTGTACATGTCTATTACTGTACATGTCTATTACTGTACATGTCTATTACTGTACATGTCTATTACTGTACATGTCTATTACTGTACATGTCTATTACTGTACATGTATATTACTGTACATGTATATTACTGTACATGTATATTACTGTACATGTATATAACTGTACATGTATATTACTGTACATGTATATTACTGTACATGTATATTACTGTACATGTATATTACTGTACATGTCTATTAATGTACATGTATATTACTGTACATGTATATTACTGTACATGTCTATTACTGTACATGTCTATTACTGTACATGTATATTACTGTACATGTATATTACTGTACATGTATATTACTGTACATGTCTATTACTGTACATGTATATTACTGTACATGTATATTACTGTACATGTCTATTACTGTACATGTCTATTACTGTACATGTCTATTACTGTACATGTATATTACTGTACATGTATATTACTGTACATGTATATTACTGTACATGTATATTACTGTACATGTATATTACTGTACATGTATATTACTGTACATGTCTATTACTGTACATGTATATTACTGTACATGTATATTACTGTACATGTATATTACTGTACATGTATATTACTGTACATGTCTATTACTGTACATGTATATTACTGTACATGTCTATTACTGTACATGTATATTACTGTACATGTATATTACTGTACATGTATATTACTGTACATGTATATTACTGTACATGTATATTACTGTACATGTATGTGTATGTACTTTAACATATAATAATATGCCTATACATATACACATTTTAAACTTGTCTCACAAAAATCGTGTCCATGGTAAATCAGCTTCTACCATGTATTAACATGATGCATGTTTGAATTGCACCTTGTGAGATTACATTGTCTGTATGTGTGTGTTTTACGTTTATTTATCGTTGCTACTGGTTGCCCATATGAGAGACGCCTCCTGAAGAGATTAGTCATTTTAGATTTTGGAAGATAGTGCAATGCTACAGACAGAGACCATAATTATATACAATGTATCTTAATATAAATATATTTTATTCAGTTCATGTGTTATTTGTACAATATAAATGTATATGCGATACACACAATATTACACATGGATTGGTTAATGTATATTCCTTTCCATGCTGATGTTGCAAAATATATTTCTTAGCATTGATAGTAGTTAGTGAGACTAGACGGGAATTAACATGAAGCCGATGAGACAATAGCTCCTCCCACTAGTCACGTGATCAGAATTTTCTAGACACCGATACAAGTTGTCGAAGAAAATGGCGGCTGTTTGCAGTTTACAGTTGCTGAAGGTGTGTCATTTTATCGATCACTGATTGGTTTATCGGATTATCGCTGGCTAGGTTGATCGACAGCTTGTGTTACTTGTCTGAAGTTCTACAGTCCCGAGAGTTATCATATGCTAATTGCACGCAATCTAATGTTTGTAGGATATAAATTATACTTTATAATAAGAAAATATTATTAAACTATAACTGTATTTACCACAAACTGTTTTATTAAAGCCTCGTCATACAGTTACTTGGAACACAGGCACTTGGCACACCCCCTCCCCGGACCCCCCCTCCCCGGGCCAGATCATCCCCAAATGTCCATAAATTTGTCATAAAAATGGTCTTATACCAACATTAATGTTCACAATATATAGAAATACATGCGTACTATAGTTATCATAGTGCTATGTTCTCAGTTATTGTATCCTAGCTCCGCGCAGAGTGCCTGTGACTTGGAACTGAATGTGATGCACACTGAGATCTTCTAAGATTAGGATGACTAAATTGTGATTGCTGTCGTACGTACGGTACATACGTGTGATTTCTGCCGTACGTACGGTACATACTTGTGATTGTTGCCGTACGTACGGTACATACTTGTGATTGCTGTCGTACGTACGGTACATACTTGTGATTGCTGTCGTACGTACGGTACATACTTGTGATTGCTGCCGTACATATGATACATACTTGTGATTGCTGCCGTACATACGGTACATACTTGTGATTGCTGTCATACGTACAGTACATACTTGTGATTGCTGTCGTATGTACGGTACATACTTGTGATTGCTGCCGTACGTATGGTACATACTTGTGATTGCTGTCGTACGTACGGTACATACTTGTGATTGCTGTCATACGTACGGTACATACTTGTGATTGCTGTCATACGTATGGTACATACTTGTGATTGCTGTCGTACGTACGGTACATACTTGTGATTGCTGTCGTACGTACGGTACATACTTGTGATTGCTGCTGTATGTACGGTAAATACTTGTGATTGCTGCCGTACGTACGGTACATACTTGTGATTGCTGTCGTACGTACGATATATACTTGTGATTGCTGCCGTACGTACGGTACATAAGTGTGATTGCTGCTGTACGTACGGTACATAAGTATGATTGCTGTCGTATGTACGGTACATAAGTATGATTGCTGTCGTACGTACGGTACATAAGTGTGATTGCTGTTGGACGTACGGTACATAAGTGTGATTGCTATCGTACGTACGGTACATAAGTATGATTGCTGTCGTACGTACGGTACATAAGTGTGATTGCTGTCGTATGTACAGTACATAAGTGTGATTGCTGTCATACGTACGGTACATACTTGTGATTGCTGTCATACGTACGGTACATACTTGTGATTGCTGCTGTATGTACGGTACATACTTGTGATTGCTGCCGTACGTACGGTACATACTTGTGATTGCTGCCGTACGTACGGTACATACTTGTGATTGCTGTCGTACGTACGGTATATAAGTGTGATTGCTGCCGTACGTACGGTACATAAGTGTGATTGCTGCCGTACGTACGGTACATAAGTGTGATTGCTGTCGTATGTACGGTACATAAGTGTGATTGCTGTCGTACGTACGGTACATAAGTGTGATTGCTGTCGTACGTACGGTACATAAGTGTGATTGCTGTCGTACGTATGGTACATAAGTGTGATTGCTGTCGTACGTACGGTACATAAGTGTGATTGCTGTCGTACGTACGGTACATAAGTGCGATTGCTGTCGTACGTAGGGTACATGTCAAACTGCAATTATGAGGCTCTGTCCAAAAATAAACTGGTAGGAAAAACGCTTTGCAAATTACCAACATTTACTGTACCAATATTTATTTAAAAAGCATATATAACTCTATCATTAATACTTTACTGTTACCTCTCATATGAAGTACAACACACATACAGTCAAACCTGTGTTAAGCAGCCAGCCATGGGAATCACAGAAAACAGCTGCTTTGCACAGGTGGCTCCTTAATAATGGTCAAATGTACAATATAGCAACATATTGGGAATCTCGCTGCATAATAGAGGTTGGCTGCTTAACCCATATTGATTCTGGATACCGTTCAGACAGTATTTGCAAAGAACATAAACAGATCAGCCACCACGGAATGTTCCGTCTGATCAGACTCTATGCTGTTTGCTATTCAGTTGATCTTACTAAGACACTTGGCTATGTAGTAAACAACATAGATCCTGATCAGCACACAGCATCACGCTGCGGCTGATCTGGATCTATGTTGTTTGCAAAAGGCTTTAAATGTATCCAGAATGAAATTGGTTAATGGTGATGACCACTAACACATGTTTGAGTGATTAATAAAACTTGCTATAAAAAAATAAAATAAGCTTTTTTTCGATGTTGTCTAAGAACATTACTATCGATTTGTCAGCTGGTCTGCATTGGAAGTTCCAAACGAATGGCATCCCGGCAAGCACCGAGTTTAGAGTCAGCAGAACCTTTGTTTGATCCTCGTCTCCCTCTGGCTTCATGGATAACTGAAAACACCAACTGCCCTTACTGCACATGTTTCATGGATAAATGAAAACACCAACTGCCCTTACTGCACATGCTTCATGGATAAATGAAAACACCAACTGCCCTTACTGCACATGTTTCATGGATAAATGAAAACACCAACTGCCCTTACTGCACATGCTTCATGGATAAATGAAAACACCAACTGCCCTTACTGCACATGCTTCATGGATAAATGAAAACACCAACTGCCCTTACTGCACATGCTTCATGGATAAATGAAAACACCAACTGCCCTTACTGCCCATGCTTCATGGATAAATGAAAACACCAACTGCCCTTACTGCCCATGCTTCATGGATAAATGAAAACACCAACTGCCCTTACTGCCCATGCTTCATGGATAAATGAAAACACCAACTGCCCTTACTGCCCTTACTGCCCTTACTGCACATGCTTCATGGATAAATGAAAACACCAACTGCCCTTACTGCCCATGCTTCATGGATAAATGAAAACACCAACTGCCCTTACTGCCCATGCTTCATGGATAAATGAAAACACCAACTGCCCTTACTGCCCTTACTGCCCTTACTGCCCTTACTGCCCTTACTGCACATGCTTCATGGATAAATGAAAACACCAACTGCCCTTACTGCCCATGCTTCATGGATAAATGAAAACACCAACCATACATTGCCTGTATATTGTGTAAAACTTGGAAAACTGCATCATACATGCAACATGTGTGAGTCAATTTCATGTGCTTCACACCAAAATACAAAAAAGACTGGAGACCTCTTAACATTACATTTGAACATATCTGTTTAACATTAATATATTAACTGTTCAAGTTTGGAATGACAGAGAACCCCTTGTCAGGCACTAGAAGGGGCTGACATGGCTACATTGCAATATACATGATATGATTTCACTTTTATTGCCAGTTTAAAACAAGAAATATATTTAACAGTATATAACATTAATTTTGTAGAACTTTACCCAATTTGGGTATAAACTTCCAAACATACATCATGGAATTATAATGCGAAATTATTTAGCAATTCCAAATTTCTTTCATGGAGTTTTGACGTGAAATTAATTACTAATTGATTAATTATGAAAGAAATAATGTTGTACAAATTGACTATTTCACTGATAATTCTGCTACCTTTATTGATGTGTTTGGATCCTCCTGCGTTTTATCTAACACACTCTTAATCTGGTCCAATATCCTCGTCAGGGGCGCTTCAATTCCAGGATTCAATTTCTGAAATATATATCATTTATTGAGATGGAAAGACAAGTACTACAGTTACAAACATTTCATCCTCCGAGGTCACTTCACTTGTGCTGACTAAACAGTTTTCATACCCAATACCCTATGACAAATGGCACCCACTGGAGAGGTGACCAGTTTTAATACCCAATACCCTATGACAAATGGTGCCCACTGGAGAGGTGACCAGTGTTCATACCCAATACCCTATGACAAATGGCACCCACTGGAGAGGTGACCAGTTTTCATACCCAATACCCTATGACAAATGGTGCCCACTGGAGAGGTGACCAGTTTTCATACCCAATACCCTATGACAAATGGCACCCACTGGAGAGGTGACCAGTTTTCATACCCAATACCCTATGACAAATGGCACCCACTGGAGAGGTGACCAGTTTTCATACCCAATACCCTATGACAAATGGTGCCCACTGGAGAGGTTTGGTCACAAATTCCAGTTTTGAGTCATTGTATGCACATTTTTCTTTCAAATGGAAACAAATGTGTGTAAAAGGCCAGCCAAGCTCATTGCCTATCTTAAAACAACATTACATAGTATCGTAAATTGCAAAGAAATGCATTTTTCACATGTAAACTTGCATTGCTACTTGAAATTCATTAGAAATAATTCTAACTCTACTTTCAATCACTAAACAGTGTCAACAATCTCTCAAAAGTGAAAGTAGCATTTCATATAATGGTCAGTCACACTCCTGAATTGTTGTGTGTTTATTATTTGCTTCCATACTAAACATGGGATACTGTTCGTTAGAGATAATTTAAAATCAGATAAGTCAAACTATAATTCTGCACAGGCACAAAGGGTGAGATATGCTATAGATACATGTTGTTATGCCCGTATACAAGCGTTGTATTACACGTGTATGTCAACCCTATTTACATTATTTTGTTATGTCGACAAATGTTGTATACGGCGTTTGTTTATTAGTTGAAATACTCAGTTTGCCGTCCCTGCCACAGAGCCACTGTGGTACATTACATTGGCAAAATATTTAGTAAGACTATTAAAACGCTGTCTTGAAGGCTTCAAGAGGCAGTGATTGATCTAGCACTGATGGTGTTAGGTTAAAAGCTATACATACTAACAGAGGCAGTGATTGATCTAGCACTGATGGTGTTAGGCTAAAAGCTATACATACTAACAGAGGCAGTGATTGATCTAGCACTGATGGTGTTAGGTTAAAAGCTGTACATACTAACAGAGGCAGTGATTGATCTAGCACTGATGGTGTTAGGTTAAAAGCTATACATACTAACAGAGGCAGTGATTGATCTAGCACTGATGGTGTTAGGCTAAAAGCTATACATACTAACAGAGGCAGTGATTGATCTAGCACTGATGGTGTTAGGTTAAAAGCTATACATACTAACAGGCAGTGATTGATCTAGGACTGATGGTCTTAGGTTAAAAGCTATACATACTAACAGAGGCAGTGATTGATCTAGCACTGATGGTGTTACGTTAAAAGCTGTACATACTAACAGAGGCAGTGATTGATCTAGCACTGATGGTCTTAGGTTAAAAGCTATACATACTAACAGAGGCAGTGATTGATCTAGCACTGATGGTCTTAGGTTAAAAGCTGTACATACATATATACTAACAGAGGCAGTGATTGATCTAGCACTAATGGTCTTAGGTTAAAAGCTATACATACTAACAGAGGCAGTGATTGATCTAGCACTGATGGTGTTAGGTTAAAAGCTGTACATACTAACATAGCTTATGTTGATTGTATGTACATGTAGGCATACCATACCGACAGTAATTTGAGTAAATAACATTTGATTTGGTGTGTTCGTCTCGATGGTTCCACTTTACTATTGTTTTCTAAGAGATTCCTAGAGATCTACAGGAACATGACACTATATGTTTACTTGTTTACTATAATAATGCTACAGCTTGTAGGGTATTTCAGCGTGGGTAAAACAACGGCCCGGCTAGCTCAGTTGGTAGAGCTGTCCAACTAGTATTCGGGAGGTCATGGGTTCGAGTCTATCTGTGGGTTTGAGTCTATCTATCTATCTTGCTGTGTGAAGAGTGGGAGTTGGAGTGGGACATGGAATTTAACTCCTCCAAATTTCAAGTTATCCACATCACCAGAAGGAAACATCCTATTCCCAGTAAATATAAACTCCATGGAGTCCTACTTGAGTCGGTCACCTCAGCCAAATACCTTGGCGTGGATATTTCAAATAACCTGTCGTGGGACACTCACATAAAAATGTCAACAAAGAAAGCAAACCAAACAATAGGTTTTCTACGTAGAAACCTCCAGGTCAAATCCGAACCCCTTAAGTCCATGGCTTACCAGACACTAGTGAGACCCCAGCTTGAATATGGCTCCGAGATCTGGTCGCCCCATACCCAAACATTGATAGACCAAATTGAGGGTGTCCAGCGAAGAGCAGCCCGTTGGATAAAGGCTGACTTCTATCGTACCTCAAGTGTTACAGACATGCTACATTCCCTAAATCTACGCAGACTAGATCAACGGCGTATTGACAATAGGTTATCCCTTATGTATAAAATTCATAATGATCTTGTTGCTATTCCCATTGAAAATTACCTAGTTCCCCTCTCCCGTCCTGCTCGCCATTCCTTAAGCTATAGGTTAATTATAGCAACTACAGACTACTACAAGTTTTCCTTTTTTCCAAGAACAATCTGCCATCTCCCTCCTGACATTGTCCATCTCCCTACCATAGAGCAATTCAATACGGCAGTTTGCCATATTGATCATGCCAGTCCCTAGTTGTTCTGCGCAGCTGCTTTTAAACTTTTACCACAACTTATTTTCATTACTTTCTTAAATTATACTTTTAACTACTCATACTTTTAACTTCTTTGCGGTTTTTGACGGGCAACATAGATAGATCTTCCTTTAATGCCGAACCCCTCGCGGGGATGTAGACAGAGTCCAAACCCCTCGCGGGGATGTAGACAGAGTCCAAACCCCTCGCAGGGATGTAGACAGAGTCCCACATCGAGTCACTAACTTTTCTTTGCTTGGTCACTTTACGCTATAAAAAGAAATACATGAACCTTAATCCTTCTATGCAGCTGCTGATCGGAAAGTTCCTCATGCCAAAAGTGAGTCAAATCTGTCAACAGGACTTTGTAGGAATCAGTAGTGAACCTATATTTCAGCAGGTAGGTGTTGTTATCAACTCTTATCGGTTGCCATGGATACGCATCTAAACCGGGTTTCCATTTTCTCCTCCATTCTACTTCTGCTGTCATTGTTTTGGTCGAAAATCACTATATATATGTCATGAAACTGAAAGTAGTTAGGTATTTCCGGGTTATCTGCCCATGTTGTGGTGACATTAACTGCCAGCAGGACACCGGTCGCTACCGGAGATAAAGGTCTTTCGCTAGGCTAGCAAAATTAATGCATACTGTACAGATCCAAGAGACTTGTTTTGTGTCGGACGTGTACAACATATTAACAATAGCTTAGAGGTAGTGACGGACACAACAATGGGTTACGCGCATGCCTGTCACTTGGTGATGGGATTAATCAGGCATAGCATCCAGATATATACAACTACTGTAATGACCACATTACCAGTCCAGCGTGTTACCACTGGATAGCAAACGGATCTGTAGTCCAGTGGTAACACGCTGGACTGGTAATCCAGGGATAGCAGGTTCGATCACATGTCTGACCCTAATAAAATTAACAGTCTTTCCGATGGGACGTTAAATGGAGGTCTTGTGTCGGTGCTTTACACCTTGCACGTAAAAGAACCAGAGAACACTCTGGAATGGGTATCTGTCTGTATCATTGCACTATCTTCAAAACTCTAAAATGACTAATATCTTCAGGAGCATATGGGCAACCGGTAGCGACGATAAATAAACGTAAAACACGCACACACCAGTTTGACACGTGAGCCATGTATACTGTATATTGCAACTATTAATTATAGAGTGGTGGAACCTATGCTCGGCGTATTCCTATGCTCGGCGTATTGTGCATTTCCATCCGTATT
This sequence comes from Archivesica marissinica, assembly GCA_014843695.1. Taxonomy (NCBI): domain Eukaryota; kingdom Metazoa; phylum Mollusca; class Bivalvia; order Venerida; family Vesicomyidae; genus Archivesica; species Archivesica marissinica. The sequence goes on from CM026387.1 coordinate 59,325,745, forward strand.
TAAAATATTTATTTAGTTCTAGGCTAATTTCGCTGACAGGGCTGAAGCATGGTTCAATAGCATGCCGTTGAGTGTATCGGTAGCCTGATGCAACTCTCACGTGACTTGTCCAGCAGACGAATATAAACAAGCACATCATTGGGAGAATATTTCCACCGAAACTGATAGACAGACGGATCTGTAGCCCAGTGGTAAAACACTGGACTGGTAATCCAGGGATCGCAGGTTCGATCCCCCGTCGGATCCTAATAAAATTAACAGTCTTTCAGATGGGACGTTAAACCGAGGTCTCGTGTCGGTGCTTTACACCGTGCACGTAAAAGAACCAGAGGAGACTCTAGAATGTGTCTCTGTCTGTATCATTGCACTATCCTCCAAAATCTAAAATGACTAATCTCTTCAGGAGGCGTTGCTCATATGGGCAACCGGTAGCGACGATAAATAAACGTAAAACACACACACGAAACTGATACGGTGTATGAGCAATTCAGGTAGCTATCCGAATTTTAAAAATGTACACCTAACCCGAAATATAGTTTCTATACTATTTCTGAATAAGACCAATAAGTGTTTTTATTCAATGATGTACTATATGAAAATAAGATATTCAACAAATTATGGTGGATAAATAAAAAAATAACAAGTACGCCGTGCATAGGTGCCCTGAAATCTTCAGTTCACCATATAAACGGGTGCCGATCGACAGCGTTGCAATAGCTATATTGAGCAGCAAGATGAAGCTAAAACTGTCAACAAGAGTGTTTTGAAAATTGTTTTCACGACTTTAAGAAAATAATAATATACGGCAAGTGCAATTAACATTTTATACTGGTCATTATATGTGGGATTTACGCCGAGCATAGGTTCCACCACTAATGGTATTTTTTTGGTTTGTGGAGATTAATCAGATTTTAGTTTATACAAATTAATGAATGGCTCTGTACAAATATCCATATAATTATATATATATATATATATATATATATATATCAGGTGGAAGAAGCTTCAGTAGAAGCTCTATCGTATATTCTATATCGTTCGTGTCAAATGTTCTCAATGTCTGTAAGGAAGATCATAGGTTTTTACAGCTGGAGCAAAATTTAATATTTTCTTTTGCTGACACAGAAACTACTATATAGGTGTGTACACAAGTTTATGTACCAGTACTTAAGACAATGATGATATGTGGGAATGGTGTCAGTATCTTGCGGGGGTTGGAGAACTGAGCACACGTTTCTACCCACAATTGACTGTAAACAATGCTCCATAGTGGGCCCAGTACAATGTACAAAATTTGGTATCTTGTATCTTGTATGTAGATTCCTCCAATGTCTGGAGAACCGTTCACCGACAGCAAACGTAGTAGTGGTTATCGGATAATGACGGTATGATGTAATTTTTATTACAAGTGGCTAAGGGCAGATAATCCTGACAAATTGTGTACTCGCGGGAAATCGAAGATGGCAGGTTGGCGTTTTTTTCTTCAATTTTATTATCCTTGGTCATGTTTGACATACATAGACTGCATTACGATACACATGTTCATTAATAAATCCCATTAGTGTGGTCCGTGGTCCAGTGGTAGAGCGTCGAATTTGGAATCGAACGGTCTCTTGTTCGATACACGGTCGGTCACTCAATGAGGCCAGTTCAGTGACGTAGTGTCATTGTGCACGACACCTCGCACACATTACTTAGTACTTGTTAACCGCTTACACCGGCTTATCTTGTCCTGGACAACATGTCTAGGTATCCATAATGTGTTGACATTCATGGAAAATACATGTGACCTGTGGCGGTAACTTGGGTTCTTTTTTTAAGTATAGTCGTTTCTTAACATACTGTTGGTCGTAGCATACTGAGGTATCCACACTTTTTCAGAACGAGGTAAAATAACGCCACCTATCATTCTTTCCATTGGATCAGTGGTGACCCAGAAAGGTAAACATGTGTTGATAAACAAAAAATCATAAACTGTCAACGTAACTTAGTAACGACGTAAGTGGTTCGAAAATTACTGATGCAAGATGCTTACCTGAATATCAAGATCTATGCAAAATTACCCCACCCCTTTATCTGATAAAATGCTCCAAATGTCCATAATATATATTTATGTTCATTCCAACTTTGTAAAATGGCGGTCTGCTACCTGGTATTTATGAATGAAGCTGTTTTGATCACGTGTTTAGGTTACTATGTAATTCCCGTATTACCAAATATGGGCATAATTTTAAGGTCCGAGACGTGCTTTTTCTATTGAATGATTATTTTTCAAAACAGTCCCCCTCCCCAAATTTAGTATTTTTTATTAAAAACAAGTTGATGTTCATATCTATGGAACTTTCTTCCGTGATGTACATCTATTGACAAGTGGTGATATAGCCAGATTCCCGCATTTTATTATTCATAAAAAGTAGGCCCATTGTGGGCCTAAGGCTGTTTGTTGTTTTCTGGTGGGACTGGGAGATTAAAAAGATATTCATGTTTTATGTTAAAATGACAAATTTACTGCTAGATTTACATATTATACAGATTAAGGTCTATCAAATACTCACATAATTTTATTATGACTACCTTTGTATAAACACCCAAATCAGGGCCTCGGCCATTTGCCGCGGTATACTCGGAACTACTGACTACGTAACTGCTGACACGATGGCATCAAAAACATGATAAACACAAGTGATTCCCAATAGTATTTCTTCTTTGTGTATGTGTAATGTTGAAGTGGAGAAGTCATAAGATGATGCAAAATGAGTTTTAAATTCAGGTACATAATAGTATATCTGTAGTTTGGTTTTTAATAGCTAGTACCGCGATATACCCATAATGCATCCTAATGTTTAATTCAAGAATTATAACTTTGTATGTATGTTCCATTAATGTCAAACCCCTTGCGGGGATGTAGACATGTTTTCCTGGCCAGGCTTAGTCTGCCTAAGTGGTTAACCAGTACTAAGCAATGTGTGTGAGGTGCCTTGCTCAATGACACTACATATGTGGCCTGACCGAGTATCAAACCCAGGACCATTCAATTCCAAATCCGACGCTCTACCACTGGACCCCGGACACCACATTACATAGTAATATTATTTCATCTGCTATAAAAGTGACAGACGACTAGAAGTTATTCACATTCAAACCGTATGTGACCGAATACCGGTACGCCTATCATAGTGTCCCTAATATCGGTGAATAATATGAATTTAATAAGGCAAAGCCTCAAAGCAAGCCCGATCATAGATACATAGCTGTAGCGAAATTGGTATTTGATGTATTTCGCAGGGCTTGATTGAAGTCTGATCCCCGCGATTCGATCAAGTATTTACCAGTCCTGTTTACTCCTATGGATTACATGCATATATTAGTTAAGAAGAGGCATACCTACCATATATATACTCTCGCATTGCATTATTTGGTAAATTGAGTTTGTATAGCAGTAAGTGTGTGTGAGGAATAAATTGATAAGTAGCAGAATCGTGTTGTATTCAAAAGTGAAACGGCTAGCACTTGTTACATAGCAATATAAGCATAGCTCAATCATTCGGATCATTATGCATGGTAAATATTGAAGGTTCATGCATGTTCTTACCAAGAAAATGTTTAGAATATATGAGCAGCTGAAAAATGTTTATACTGTACCATAATATTGCTTTTGTTGATTTTATTCCGCTACCAAATTGTGTCAATAAATATTAATCTATCTAAGAACTATTTCGGACCTCGATGTGGGCTCCATCAACTATTTCCCACAATGCATTTTTGCGATACGAAGATTTTAATTTAGATACTTATTGACACTCTTTTCTCAAGTCGCATTACCGTAAAGCCCACTATGCGAACATTACCGTAAAGCCAACTATGCGAGCATTTGTAAAGTGTAACGTTACATGATTGCCTTATACTGTTATATGGCATGCATTGCTACTGGTATAAACTTCTGAGCCGAAATGTACACTGTGTCCGATATTAATACAATAATTTGTGATTCACATAATTTGAAATTGCTTAGCATATACATGTACCTAGAATAGATTTCTCGTATTTCATTATTAAATATATTATTCTCCTGCCTATTGTAGGGAGAATAACTATATAAGTCTTTCGCTGTTAAGTTATATGTAAAATGTTCATTTCTTGATTGCATGTAAAAGTACTGAAATAATGTTTATATTAATTGTAGCACAATTGAAATATGCGTCTTCAAACTAGACGAGCAAATAGTCCCATAACTCGTACTTAATACCATTGAATTGCTTAAAAATGTCCATCGATTGCAATGTCATCAACAGATACTGATGGAATTTAACAACATATGGCAAAAAGTGACAATTATAGTATAACCATACCGGCTTGGTTTCAACTAAGTGTCTTCAATGTCTTCCAACAACGTACAGGACCCACTCTGGAGCATTGTACCATATACTGGCTTGGTTCCAACAACCTAAAGGACCCACTCCGGAGCATTGTACCATACCGGCTTGGTTCCAACAATGTACAGGACCCACTCCGGAGCATTGTACCATACCGGCTTGGTTCCAACAACGTACAGGACCCACTCTGGAGCATTGTACATACCATACCGGCTTGGTTCCAACAACGTACAGGACACACTCTGGAGCATTGTACATACCATACCGGCTTGGTTCCAACAACGTACAGGACCCACTCTGGAGCATTGTACCATACCGGCTTGGTTCCAACAACGTACAGGACCCACTCTGGAGCATTGTACCATACCGGCTTGGTTTCAACAACCTAAAGGACCCACTCTGGAGCATTGTACCATACCGGCTTGGTGTCAACAACCTAAAGGACCCACTCTGGAGCATTGTACCATACCGGCTTGGTTTCAACAACCTACAGGACCCACTCTGGAGCATTGTACCATACCGGCTTGGTTTCAACAACCTAAAGGACCCACTCTGGAGCATTGTACCATACCGGCTTGGTTCCAACTAAATGCCTTCAGTGACTTCCAACAACGGAGCATTGTCGTATATGATTTTGAAGAGATAGGGCCCTTGTGTAAATACAAATATATGTATCACTTTGCTGCCTTGCATCTTAACAAGTATGGTCTGTCTAGAATTTCTGGCATCTGTTTTGCATATTGTCCGGGTCCCACAGTAGGTCCAGAGGTACATTGTATTACTCGTGCATTTCTAAACAGTAGTTTGCTATACACAAATGCCACTTCTAACAAAATGTTTAGTTTAAACTTTATTTATTTTACACCGATTGCGAAACCAGCTGTAACAACTTATATTAATCACTCTTGTTGGCGCGGATGGTCATTCGTGTGGGGATGAAACCGGAGTACCCGGAGAAAACCAACCTTTCCATTCTGGCAACCACCATACCATCTCACATACTTCCCAGTCCGATGATCGAACCCGGTTTACATTGGTGAGAAGTTCTTTCCAGACTCTTATTTCCATGTGAGTATGTTCTAGTCGAGTGTGGTCATGTTTTGCATGTTATACTAAGGTAGATTATGAATGCACACAATTGGCCTATTCGGTTTGACTGTGACTTGTCGTAAATGAAGATATTATTCCACTTCAGGTATCACCATGACCCTCTTGCGTAATGAGTTAGAAGACTACAAATGTGATGCAAACGAAGTTATAACATTTAAACTGGGTAAGATAATTCCTCTGAGCACTTAAACTTCATAAAGATTGGAAACTTGTGAATGAAAGCTTACATCGTGCAAAAATACCACCTATACTTTTATCTTGTATTTCCTTTCTACAAGGCAAATAATATGGGGAGCCGAACTAATTGAAATAGTGTGTGACTTGTATCAACAAACTATGTATATTCAAGGTTCATTCTAGGTCAGAATTTTTGGGAGAAGTGAGAAAGCTCGTGATCGCTTCCTTAAATGGTGTTCTTTAATATACTTCTGCAAAATAGGGTTAAAATGCACAGTACAACCATTAAATACAACATTTGAATAGAGGGAGTGCTTTATAATGGGCCAGTGTATCTTACTAGGCAAAATTTTGTTTGAAAAGTTGAAAAGCGTAAAAATCAATTTTTTTTTAGGGAGAAGTGGGGCCCCCAGAGGACGAAGTCAGGGTCCCTAGGGCGACAATTTTGCCCACATCGCCCTCTAAACTGATCCCTGTATATTACTGTACATGTATGTGTATGTACTTTCACATATAATAATATGCCTATACATATACACATTTTAAACTTGTCTCACCAAAATTGTGTCCATGGTAAATCAGCTTCTACCATGTATTAACATGATGCATGTTTGAAGTACACCTTGTGAGATTACATTGTCTGTATGTGTGTGTTTTACGTTTATTTATCGTCGCTACTGGTTGCCCATATGAGAGACGTCTCCTGAAGAGATTAGTCATTTTAGATATTTGGAGGATAGTGCAATGATACAGAGAGAGATCCATTCCAGAGTCTCCTCTGGTTCTTTTACATGCACGGTGTACAGCACCATCTGAAAGAATGTAATACATTGTATATTTGTATAGGGTGATGTGATGTGCTGTTGATGACATCAATTTGAAATAATACATGTTTATAGCATCCATTTGATTATTAACCCTTTGCCCTCTAGCAGCAGATAAAATCACTTGCAAACAGCATAGAGCCAGATCAGATGGCACAGAACGTTCTATGTTGTTCGCTATTCAGATAGTGAAGCTGAAACACTTGGCTGAATAGCAAACAACATAGATCCTGATCAGATGCGATGTAACTGATCAAGAAGATTTCTGTTCGACTCTCAACTATTTCAATGGTTCTCTTTTCTATAGATAATTGAAATATTATATATTGGTACGTTGGGAATTTCTATGTATGTTTATTTTCAGTTCGAGATGAGTCAGATTTGGAAAGCGATGAAGGGTTTCACCCAGACATGTCACATCAGATATTTGGTGAACAGTAAGTACTGATTGTCATGTATTCAAGCCATTTCAAGGTCGTGTAATTAAAATATAGCCCTCGTCATATACCCTCCGCCTTAAACAGACCGTCTGTCACAACGTATGGATAAGTTCAATGTATGCAAGGGATAAGTTCAACGTATACAAGGGAGAAGTTCAATGTATACAAGGGAGAAGTTCTTGACATAGCCAAGTGTCCACTGTATATGAAGCAAGTCCCTGAGCTCACAATAGGGAGTAGTGAAGCAACTCAGGGAGCCCATTGCTCCCAAATCTCCCTGTGGCATGAACACAGTGTCATATTTCTGCCCAGTGTCATATTTCTGCACAGTATCAACAAATTAGTGGATTTTGTATGTGAACAATTGTTGGGTCTTGTGAGATGGGAAGAACATTTAATGAAGAACATTTAATTAATCATACAGCGCATGACGTAATAGATTAGAACTACATTGTCCAAATCTGTAGGGTTATACATGGTAATGCATTATATTTATACATCAACAAATACAGCAGTTAGATTTAGACAAATGAAGAAGGAATTGTATTTAATGTTTTTATTTGAAGGATCAACAAAAAATGTATGCGTAAATACTTGCTTACAAATCTTATCTGGAGAACTGGAACAAACCACATACTTCTCAACATTAGCTTTCTAACTCAAACGTAGCGCGTTCACTTCAGGTGCGAAAGGAGTTCGAGCCCCACTGGAGCCGTTATGATTGTGCCCTTAGGCAAGACATTTAAATTCTACATTGCCTTTTCTCTCTTTCTCGTGGCGATGGATTCCATCAGGAATGAGGTCTCGAGAGTGATTAATATAAATTGTAAGAACTTGTTTCGTAATTGAGCTAAAATAAATTTGTATAAACTAGACTCAAACAGGTAGTACAATAGTAAGCTTTGTCCGCCTCCGTGGTCGAGTGGTTACGGTCGCTGACTTGTATACCACTGTAACCTATCATCACTGATGGTCACGGGTTCGAGCCCCGCTCAGGCGGTGTCTCATTTATATGAAAAAGTTGGCAGTTTCGTACGGAGGTTGGTGCACCCAAGTACTGGTTAACCGCTGGAGCCTGCCCAGGAAAGGTGTTGTTAAGTAAACTGCCCGCCGGCGATATAGCCCGAAATGGTGCTGATGCAGGCGTAAAACCCGAAATATAACATAACTATAGTAAGCAAGTACAGTGTATTACAAAACTTAGTAACAATGTTTGTAGGCAAATCAACAACTTGCAGAATTCCATTGTATGACTAGGTCACTGTTGGTTGGTTGTTGAACTGTGATATTTGACATTACAGGGAGAGTATATTTGGGTATAAGAACTTGGCTATTCAGGTGTACTACAGTGCTGCCAAACTCAGCTCATACCTGAAAATCAAATACACAGACAAGGTTTCACCGGAGAAAGATGATGGTTTGAAGGTAAGAGTGATAGCAGCTTGAGGTAGAGTGTTTACTGTGTAGCAGCTTGAGGTAGAGTGATTACTGTGTAGCTGTTTGAGGTAGAGTGTTTACTGTGTAGCAGCTTGAGGTAGGGTGTTTACTGTGTAGCAGCTTGAGGTAGGGTGTTTATAGTGTAGCAGCTTGAGGTAGAGTGTTTACTGTGTAGCAGCTTGAGGTAGAGTGATTACTGTGTAGCAGCTTGAGGTAGAGTGTTTACTGTGTAGCTGCTTGAGGTAGAGTGTTTACTCAGGGCGTTCATTTGACCCGAGCTCCCGGGTTTTGACGCACAAAAATTGATAAAGACGCATGTTTGACTCTTGGTGAAAATGCCCTGAGAGTCAACTTGACCCGGGGCGTTGATCGGTCATGCGTCATCAAATATTTTCTTAGCGGAGTAATTATCAAAATATGTCTGTCTACGAGGTCGAAGACCGTAATCATTCATATATAACACGCAGTTATTTCCATCAAAAGTCTGCTGCATTTCGTTATGAACACGATCGTGATTTACGAGGGACTCACAATCGGACAAATGGCGTCTAGGCAAACTTTACGTAAAATCTTTATCTCAACCAGCCGATCAGAATATAGTATCAACCACGCATAAAGCGCCTTCATCATTTGCGCCGCCCAGGGTTAGGTTCAAAACGTGTGGTTGATGTCATTATTCAGTTGGGTGGTTGAGAAAAAAAGGCTTACCCAAACTTTAGTATCAAAGGGAAATAAATCTTTAATAACGTTTCTCTAATACCTGTACGGCTCGGTATTTTTCCGGTCAAAATTAGTTTTTATCAAAAGACAATTATTATTGATTGTCACAATAAACACCTTTAGCAAGTTTTACAAACAACCAATTACCGTTTGTGTTGTTTGCCATCATATGTGCTGCTAATCATGAGAACTGAGAAGTTTAAGTAGGTGTTGACATTATGTGTATTGTCAATGTACAATCGGCATAGATAAAACGGTGTTTTTGTAACACGTGTATTGTCAATAATAAGTTGTCTGCTATTTGAGAAGCTTATAGTGGGCCACTGATATAGAAATTATACGCCGGAATCGTTTGATGATGTCGGTGAGTAAAAGTACTTTTGCTATTGTTTGTTACAGATTTCTATGGGGTATTCATTGTGTGCACCACCCATTAATCATTTCATTGTTTCTACATTATTCCTTCATTTTCTGGAGAATATTCCTAAATCATTCTTAGTTATATTTTCAATCAGATCGGAGATAAAAAATTAAAGAGTATCAGTTTTAGAAATTAAATCTTAAATATGGTTCAGAAAAGCCTTAGTCACTTCGGAATTGGCACACCCAGCAAACGTAAGCTGAGTGATAAGTGTTAGTGAACCTGGGACACCTAAACACCATAAAGTAGACTGTGACACTCCTAAGTCTAAAGTGAAAAGAAAATTCAGGTCTGAGTGGCTTAATAAATTTGAGTGGCTGGAAATGAAACAAACTGACGATCAGATTCTGTTGTATTGTACTTGGTGTTATATTTGTTATATTTCGGATTTTACGCCTGCATCAGCACCATTTTGGGCTATATCGCCGGCGGGCAGTTTACCTAACAACACCTTTCCTGGGCAGGCTCCAGCGGTTAACCAGTACTTGGGTGCACCAACCTTCGTAAGAAACTGCCAACTTTTTCATATAAATGAGACACGGCCTGAGTGGGGCTCGAACCCGTGACCATCAGTGATGATAGGTTACAGTGGTGTACAAGTCAGCAACCTTAACCACTCGACCACGAAGGCGGACTGATGTAGAGATGCTAAAAAGAAAAATCCCTTCACTAACAGTGGTAGCACGAACCTACAAAAATTACATGTACGTAAAGTACCAACATGCATATATTTGACTCTTGAAAATTCCAGCTTGACTCTGGAAAATTCCTGTTTGACTCTTGAGATTTTGACCTCAAGGGTCATTGACTCTTGAGTTTCAAAGTCTAGTGAACGCCCTGGTTTACTGTGTAGCAGCTTGAGGTAGAGTGATTACTGTGTAGCAGCTTGAGGTAGAGTGATTACTGTGTAGCTGTTTGAGGTAGAGTGATTATAGTGTAGCAGCTTGAGGTAGAGTGTTTACTGTGTAGCAGCTTGAGGTAGAGTGTTTACTGTGTAGCAGCTCGAGGTAGAGTGTTTACTGTGTAGCAGCTTGAGGTAGAGTGTTTACTGTGTAGCAGCTTGAGGTAGAGTGTTTACTGTGTAGCAGCTTGAGGTAGAGTGTTTACTGTGTAGCAGCTTCAAATATATGTGTAACAGATGCGTTAGTTTCGTTGCTTATTTGCAAAATATATAAATTTGGAAAGACCAATGGTGATTGTTTGGATTTGCATGACAAAAGATTAATAAATTTCTGTACAGTCGGCCAAGTATGGTAGTATCTGTCAATGAATTTCGATCTTAGGTTTGATTAATGTGGGCAAATTAATATGAAGTGATACTCATTTTCCAAGATTCTAGAATTACAATGAATACATAATATTTCCGTGGTAGGTGTATGTAGCGACCACGTTCCGTGGTAGGTGTATGTAGCGACCACGTTCGATAGCTAGATCATGTGAGGATGTTTTAAATCGTGTAAGAGAAATTCTGTAAATAATAAGTTTAATTAACACAAGCAGACAATACTCTCTTTCATTTCTATTTAGGTAAAGCATTTGATATGCATAACAACTAAAGCCCCTAAAAACCAAATGTAAAATAAATTATTTTTCGACCTACTTACGCACCTCGAATGTTCTGCGTCTCGTTATGTCAAACTAATTATTTTCCAATGCTGGCTTCAGGGATATGTTATGTTATATTTCGGGTTTTAGGCCTGCATCAGCACCATTATGGGCTATGTCGCCGGCGGGCAGTTTACCTAGCAACACCTTTCCTGAGCAGGCTCCAGCGGTTAACCAGTACTTGGGTGCACCAACCTCCGTAAGAAACTGCCAACTTTTTCATATAAATGAGACACGCCCTGAGCGGGGCTCGAACCCGTGACCATCAGTGATGATAGGTTACAGTGGTATACAAGTCAGCGACCTTAACCACTCGACCACGGAGGTGGACATTCAGGGATATGAAATGCTCGTTACTGTTCAATATTATTATTCAGCCTGATAATGTAATGGAAGCTCTATCAAAGGAAATGCCGAGCGGATATTATACCAACATCGACGACTTCAGTGCTGGTCTAGCTAAAGAAGCAAATTTCACACCCTACGGGGAACTACTTCATTCATACACTGTTAACAAAGGTAAGAGAACTATTATGTAACCGTTTCCAGGTTTTGTGTTTTACGTTTATTTATTGTCGCTACCGGTTGCCCATATGAGCGACACCTCCTGAAGAGATTAGTCATTTTAGATTTTTGGAGGATAGTGCAATGATACAGACAGAGACCCATTCCAGAGTCTCCTCTGGTTCTTTTACATGCACGGTGTAAAGCACTGACACAAGAACTCAGTTTAACACCCCATCTGCAAGACTGTTAATTTTATTATGGTCAGACGGGGGATCGAACTTTCCAGGTTTATGTAGTCCAATCATCCTTTAACAAGGTCTCAACCTTACAAATAACTGACCAATCATGGTGAGGTGTAAAGGTCTCAACCTTACAAATAACTGACCAATCATGGTGAGGTGTTTATTTTAATGTACTTACTTGAGCTCTATCTTATGGGATTTACAGATCTTTACAGATAATGGTGTGGATAAAAGCTTCATGTTGTAAAGGGTTAAATGATAATTAAAATGTGTTCCTCTACAGATAATGGTGTGGATAAAAGCTACATGTTGTAAAGGGTTAAATGATAATTAAAATGTGGTCTTATACAGATAATGGTGTGGAGAAAAGCTTCATGTTGTAAAGGGTTAAATGATAATTAAAATGTGTTCCTCTACAGATAATGGTGTGGATAAAAGCTACATGTTGTAAAGGGTTAGATGATAATTAAAATGTGTTCTTATACAGATAATGGTGTGGAGAAAAGCTTCATGTTGTAAAGGGTTAAATGCTAATTATAATGTGTTCCTCGTTTGACAGATGGAACAGATCGGCAGTTTGAAATTTACAAGACAAACATAGACTGTCCAGGATTCCGCGAGTACCACGAGAGACTGCAGACGTTCATACTCTACTTCATAGATGCTGCATCCTACATAGATGTTGATGATGAACGATGGAGCTTTTATCTTCTGTATGATGCACTTTCTCTTATTTATGTCAAGACCTTTCTCAAGGTCAAGACCTTTCTCAAGGTCAATCACTTTGTTTAAAAAGAATACAATTGTTTGAACTTGTATAAGTTGTGGTATTGTGATAGATTTGTCAACATTTTCATTATAAACAATAATAATATTAATTTCAGTGGCTCTGATTCCAAATTGACCTCAGGTTATATCTTGATGAGAGCTTGGTTGATTTCAATAATCGGCCATTGCCGTAAACAAACTATTCATTAGGTCAAGCTAAATGTAAACACTGTAGCAGCTCTATTTTTGTTCAAACTTGGTCAAAAGTTATAGAGTTTGATTACAGCTTTATTAATTTCTATAATCAGATTTCCATAGATAACTAGGTTAGTAGGTCAAATTTAATCACTGGCCAGTCTTATTTTGACCTGATTTATATCACACTACATTCAAATATCAACCAACTAACTTAAAATTAAACAAAAATTGCATATCTATGTCAGATGAGTTACCCAGGACCACTTGACTGTCTTGTATTAAATATTTTGACCTTCCAGATTGACCTTTTTCAAGGTCAAACATATAAAATAGCACCCAAGCATTGGCACCTGCTACATGTAACTGTTTTTTGCTAAATATCTGTAACTTTCTTATGTATATAATAACAGAACAAAAACTTGACCTTGAAATATTTAATTCAATAATTGTCAGTTTGGCATTTTTATGACGTATACGACTGTTTGTACATTTCTCCAGGTGCGAAAGGCCCGGAATTTGACTCCGCTGTAGCTGTTACGATTGTGCCCTTAGGCAAGGCATTTAAATTCCACGTTTCCTCTTCTCTCTCCCTCGTGGCGATGTATTCCATAAGCATTGAGGTTTCGATAGTGATTAATATAAGTTGTAAGAACTTGTTTCGCAATCAAGCTAAAATAAATTTGTATAAAGTATTAACTACATTTCAGGTTTGAGAAATACAAGGTGAATGGTAATGCTATGTATGCAGTTGTTGGATATATGACTGTCTACAAGTATTATGCTTATCCTTGTAGGATCCGACCAAGAATCAGGTACGTCCTCGGGTGTTGTTGTATACTGTGTATCCCATGTTGTACGTCCTCGGTGTTGTTGTATACTGTGTATCCCATGTTGTACGTCCTCGGTGTTGTTGTATACTGTGTATCCCATGTTGTACTTGTTGTTTATGCTACATGTTGGTACGTCCTCGGTGTTGTTGTATACTGTGTATCCCATGTTGTACGTCCTCGGTGTTGTTGTTTATGCTACATGTTGGTACGTCCTCGGTGTTGTTGTATACTGTGTATCCCATGTTGTACTTCCAGTAGTTGTTTATGCTACATGTTGGTACGTCCTCGGTGTTGTTGTATACTGTGTATCCAATGTTGTGCGAGTCCGCCTCCGTGGTCGAGTGGTTAAGGTCGCTGACTTGTATACCACTGTAACCTATCATCACTGATGGTCACGGGTTCGAGCCCCGCTCAGGCCGTGTCTCATTTATATGAAAAAGTTGGCAGTTTCTTACGGAGGTTGGTGCACCCAAGTACTGGTTAACCGCTGGAGCCTGCCCAGGAAAGGTTTATGATGCAATAATTAAAATTACAAATGATGTAGTTTATGATGCAATAATTAAAATTACAAATGATGTAGTTTATGCTGCAATAATTAAAATTACAAATGATGTAGATTATGATGCAATAATTAAAATTATAAATGATGTAGTTTATGATGCAATAATTAACATTACAAATGATGTAGTTTATGATGCAATAATTAAAATTGCAATAATTAAAATTACAAATGATGTAGCTTATGATGCAATAATTAAAATTACAAATGATGTAGCTTATGATGCAATAATTAAAATTACAAATGATGTAGTTTATGGTGCAATAATTAAAATTACAAATGATGTAGTTTATGATGCAATAATTATTGCGTGTAATACGTTTATAAAGGTATCACACATACTATATTTGATAATGTCCCCAGATTTGGTTAGTGAGCCCCGCTCAGACCGTGTCTCATTTATATGAAAAAGTTGGCAGTTTCTTACGGAGGTTGGTGCACCAAGTACTGGTTAACCGCTGGAGCCTGCCCAGGAAAGGTGTTGTTAAGTAAACTGCCCGCCGGCGATATAGCCCAAAATGGTGCTGATGCAGGCGTAAAACCCGAAATATAACATAACATAACCAATGTTGTACGTCCTCGGTGTTGTTGTATACTGTGTATCCCATGTTGTACGTCCTCGATGTTGTATACTGTGTTCCCATGTTGTACGTCCTCGGTGTTGTTGTATATGTGTATCCCATGTTGTACGTCCTCGGTGTTGTTGTATACTGTGTATCCCATGTGTACGTCCTCGGTGTTGTTGTATACTGTGTATCCCATGTTGTACGTCCTCGGTGTTGTTGTATACTGTGTATCCCATGTTGTACGTCCTCGGTGTTGTTGTATACTGTGTATCCCATGTTGTACGTCCTCGGTGTTGTTGTATACTGTGTATCCCATGTTGTACGTCCTCGGTGTTGTTGTATACTGTGTATCCCATGTTGTACGTCCTCGGTGTTGTTGTATACTGTGTATCCCATGTTGTACGTCCTCGGTGTTGTTGTATACTGTGTATCCCATGTTGTACGTCCTCGGTGTTGTTGTATACTGTGTATCCCATGTTGTACGTCCTCGGTGTTGTTGTATACTGTGTATCCCATGTTGTACGTCCTCGGTGTTGTTGTATACTGTGTATCCCATGTTGTACGTCCTCGGTGTTGTTGTATACTGTGTATCCCATGTTGTACGTCCTCGGTGTTGTTGTATACTGTGTATCCCATGTTGTACGTCCTCGGTGTTGTTGTATACTGTGTATCCCATGTTGTACGTCCTCGGTGTTGTTGTATACTGTGTATCCCATGTTGTACGTCCTCGGTGTTGTTGTATACTGTGTATCCCATGTTGTACTTCGAGTAGTTGTTTATGCTACATGTTTATAGTACCAAGATGACTGGATGAGTGAATAAAATTGGTACGAGTGGTTGCGGTCGTTGGCTTCAAATTACTTGTACGTAATTACTTGTACTACTTGTTAACCCTTTCTTTCATAGAGATTTAGGTTAATATACTATTATATCTCCATACAAACGACAGCCATTTAGCTATCATTCAGTGGATAAGTAGTGGCCATATCTATCCCACCTCCATAGATATTACTGGGACGACATGAGATTTTGACCTTTATTATGAACATTTGTTTGGCTAATACATTGTAAATGTATGTCGTATTGGTAATGGCTTCTATAGGGAAAGGGTTAATACAAGAACCCTCTATATATCATGTTAATTGATTCATCAGACTCACAGGCAGTCTTAGTGGCTGATATGGTTAGGACATTGTGTGTATAGTCATCGCAGGATCCTAGACCAAGTAACTGTGTCAATCTGGGTTGCTGCAGACATTTCCTTCCCCATTATCTATCTCATCAGATTGGGCCATTAGACGTTTGATCAAAGTTGCATTTCATCCTGTGTGGGCCATTAAAACAAGAATACAAATGTAATGAATGTAAGGGAGATAATATGTATTTTTCAGTCAAGTGCTGGTATTACCTCCCTTTCAAAAACAAGGACACGGAGTCCAATTACTACAGACATTCTACAATGATTGCTATGGCAACTCGGACATTCTGGACATCACAGGTTAGATGAAGTTATTGAATGTGAATACATTAATGACTCCAGTGAGATTTGGGTCATTTACTTCAAATCACTTGCCTCTCTCTCTCTCTCTCTCTCTGTTGTAAGTTTGAATCCGGCTTGGAGCTAGCCAGCTGGCTTGTGGAAGGTCTGGAAGTACTGCATCGAGGAGCACCTGAGATCTTCCTCTGCCAATAAATGTCCTATTCTATTACTGTAAACCTCAACAAAAATAAAATAAATTCATTAATTTTTGTTATTGTGCTTGTGTATGAGGTAAAACAGTGCCCGGAGTGTCACCCAGGAACCGGAGTGTCACCCAGGAACCGCAGTGGCACCCAGGAACCACAGTGGCACCCAGTGGCACACGGGAACTGGAGTGCCCAATTCCACCCATTAGCAAAAACCTCAAAAAGAAGCCTTGTGGAATTGTGAGCTGGTTTAAATGATGGACTAGAAATTAATTACATTGCAGTTGAAGACCCCTCGGAAAATTTCCAAAGATTACGGGACTTTGTGGACTCAAAGAATTGCATGAAGTTAAAAAGTTTTCAGCCGAAAATGTTAAAACAAGGTTTTGACGATGATATGCCACACGAGGCCAGATTGAAACTCAAACTGAACAGAGTAAGTGAGGCCTCCATGGCTGGGTTGCTACAGTCATTGAGAGTAAGTGAGGCCTCCATGGCTGGGTTGCTAGTCGTTGAGAGTAAGTGAGGCCTCCATGGCTGAGTTGCTAGTCATTGAGAGTAAGTGAGGCCTCCATGGCTGGGTTGCTAGTCATTGAGAGTAAGTGAGGCCTTCATGGCTGGGTTGCTAGTTGTTGAGAGTAAGTGAGGCCTCCATGGCTGGGTTGTTAGTCGTTTTGAGTAAGTGAGGCCTCCATGGCTGGGTTGTTAGTCGTTGAGAGTAAGTGAGGCCTCCATGGGTGGGTTGCTACAGTCATTGAGAGTAAGTGAGGCCTCCATGGGTGGGTTGCTACAGTCATTGAGAGTAAGTGATGTTTCCATGGCTGGGTTGCTACAGTCGTTGAGAGTAAGTGAGGCCTCCATGGCTGGGTTGCTACAGTCATTGAGAGTAAGTGAGGCCTCCATGGGTGGGTTGCTAGTCATTGAGAGTTAGTGATGTCTCCATGGGTGGGTTGCTACAGTCATTGAGAGTAAGTGATGTCTCCATGGCTGGTTGCTACAGTCATTGAGAGTAAGTGAGGCCTCCATGGCTGGGTTGCTACAGTCATTGAGAGTAAGTGAGGCCTTCATGGCTGGGTTGCTACAGTCATTGAGAGTAAGTGAGGCCTTCATGGCTGGGTTGCTACAGTCGTTGAGAGTAAGTGAGGCCTCCATGGCTGGGTTGCTAGTCGTTGAGAGTAAGTGATGTCTCCATGGGTGGGTTGCTAGTCATTGAGAGTAAGTGAGGCCTCCATGGGTGGGTTGCTAGTCATTGAGAGTAAGTGAGGCCTCCATGGGTGGGTTGCTAGTCATTGAGAGTAAGTGAGGCCTCCATGGTTGGGTTGCTAGTCATTGAGAGTAAGTGATGCCTCCATGGCTGGGTTGCTACAGTCATTGAGAGTAAGTGAGGCCTCCATGGGTGGGTTGCTACAGTCATTGAGAGTAAGTGAGGCCTCCATGGGTGGGTTGCTACAGTCATTGAGAGTAAGTGAGGCCTCCATGGCGGGGTTGATAGTCATTGAGAGTAAGTGATGTCTCCATGGGTGGGTTGCTAGTCGTTGAGAGTAAGTGAGGCCTCCATGGGTGGGTTGCTAGTCGTTGAGAGTAAGTGATGTCTCCATGGGCGGGTTGCTAGTCATTGACAGTAAGTGAGGCCTCCATGGCGGTGTTGATAGTCGTTGAGAGTAAGTGAGGCCTCCATGGGTGGGTTGCTAGTCATTGACAGTGAGGCCTCCATGGGTGGGTTGCTAGTCATTGACAGTAAGTGAGGCCTCCATGGCGGTGTTGATAGTCGTTGAGAGTAAGTGAGGCCTCCATGGGTGGGTTGCTAGTCATTGAGAGTAAGTGATGTCTCCATGGGTGAGTTGCTAGTCGTTGAGAGTAAGTGATGTCTCCATGGGCTGGTTGCTAGTCATTGAGAGTAAGTGAGGTCTTCATGGCTGGGTTGCTAGTCATTGAGAGTAAGTGATGTCTCCATGGGCGGGTTGCTACAGTCATTGAGAGTAAGTGAGGCCTCCATGGTTGGGTTGCTAGTCATTGAGAGTAAGTGAGGTCTTCATGGCTGGGTTGCTAGTCATTGAGAGTAAGTGATGTCTCCATGGGTGGGTTGCTAGTCATTGAGAGTAAGTGATGTCTCCATGGGCGGGTTGCTAATCATTGACAGTAAGTGAGGCCTCCATGGGTGGGTTGCTAGTCATTGACAGTGAGGCCTCCATGGGTGGGTTGCTAGTCATTGACAGTGAGGCCTCCATGGGTGGGTTGCTAGTCATTGACAGTAAGTGAGGCCTCCATGGCGGTGTTGATAGTCTTTGAGAGTAAGTGAGGCCTCCATGGGTGGGTTGCTAGTCATTGAGAGTAAGTGATGTCTCCATGGGTGAGTTGCTAGTCGTTGAGAGTAAGTGATGTCTCCATGGGCGGGTTGCTAGTCATTGAGAGTAAGTGAGGTCTTCATGGGTGGGTTGCTAGTCATTGAGAGTAAGTGATGTCTCCATGGGTGGGTTGCTAGTCATTGAGAGTAAGTGATGTCTCCATGGGCGGGTTGCTAGTCATTGAGAGTAAGTGAGGTCTCCATGGCTGGGTTGCTAGTCATTGAGAGTAAGTGAGGCCTCCATGGCTGGGTTGCTACAGTCATTGAGAGTAAGTGAGGCCTCCATGGTTGGGTTGCTAGTCATTGAGAGTAAGTGATGTCTCCATGGGTGGGTTGCTACAGTCATTGAGAGTAAGTGAGGCCTCCATGGCGGTGTTGATAGTCGTTGAGAGTAAGTGAGGCCTCCATGGCTGGGTTGCTAGTCATTGAGAGTAAGTGAGGTCTTCATGGCTGGGTTGCTAGTCATTGAGAGTAAGTGAGGCCTCCATGGGTGGGTTGCTAGTCATTGAGAGTAAGTGAGGCCTCCATGGGTGGGTTGCTAGTCGTTGAAAGTAAGTGAGGCCTCCATGGCTGGGTTGTTAGTCGTTGAAAGTAAGTGAGGCCTCCATGGCTGGGTTGCTAGTCATTGAGAGTAAGTGAGGCCTCCATGGCTGGGTTGTTAGTCGTTTTGATTAAGTGAGGCCTTCATGGCTGGGTTGTTAGTCGTTTTGAGTAAGTGAGGCCTCCATGGCTGGGTTGTTAGTCGTTGAGAGTAAGTGAGGTCTTCATGGCTGGGTTGCTAGTCATTGAGAGTAAGTGAGGCCTCCATGGGTGGGTTGCTAGTCGTTGAGAGTAAGTGAGGCCTCCATGGCTGGGTTGTTAGTCGTTTTGATTAAGTGAGGTCTCCATGGCTGGGTTGTTAGTCGTTTTGGGTAAGTGAGGCCTCCATGGCTGGGTTGTTCGTCGTTTTGAGTAAGTGAGGCCTCCATGGCTGGGTTGTTAGTCGTTGAGAGTAAGTGAGGTCTTCATGGCTGGGTTGCTAGTCATTGAGAGTAAGTGAGGCCTCCATGGCTGGGTTGTTAGTCATTTTGATTAAGTGAGGCCTCCATGGCTGGGTTGTTAGTCGTTTTGATTAAGTGAGGCCTTCATGGCTGGGTTGTTAGTCATTTTGGGTAAGTGAGGCCTCCATGGCTGGGTGTTAGTCGTTTTGGGTAAGTGAGGCCTCCATGGCTGGGTTGTTAGTCGTTTTGAGTAAGTGAGGCCTCCATGGCTGGGTTGTTAGTCGTTGAGAGTAAGTGAGGTCTTCATGGCTGGGTTGCTAGTCATTGAGAGTAAGTGAGGCCTCCATGGGTGGGTTGCTAGTCGTTGAGAGTAAGTGAGGCCTCCATGGCTGAGTTGCTAGTCATTGAGAGTAAGTGAGGCCTCCATGGCTGGGTTGTTAGTCGTTTTGAGTAAGTGAGGCCTCCATGGCTGGGTTGTTAGTCGTTTTGAGTAAGTGAGGCCTCCATGGCTGGGTTGTTAGTCGTTGAGAGTAAGTGAGGTCTTCATGGCTGGGTTGCTAGTCATTGAGAGTAAGTGAGGCCTCCATGGCTGGGTTGTTAGTCGTTTTGATTAAGTGAGGCCTCCATGGCTGGGTTGTTAGTCGTTTTGAGTAAGTGAGGCCTCCATGGCTGGGTTGTTAGTCGTTTTGAGTAAGTGAGGCCTCCATGGCTGGGTTGTTAGTCGTTTTGAGTAAGTGAGGCCTCCATGGCTGGGTTGTTAGTCGTTAGAGTAAGTGAGGCCTCCATGGCTGGGTTGTTAGTCGTTGAGAGTAAGTAGAGCCGCTGTGACTGGATGGCTACGGTCATTGAGAGTAGGTAAGGCACCAATGGCTTGGTTGGTACAGTCGTTGAGAGTAAGTAGAGCCACCGTGACTGGATGGCTACGGTTGTTGAGAGTAAGTAGAGCCGCCGTGACTGGATGGCTACGGTCGTTGAGAGTAGGTAAGGCATCAGTGGCTTGGTTGGTACAGTCGTTGAGAGTAAGTTGAGCCCCCGTGACTGGATGACTACGGTCGTTGAGAGTAGGTAAGGCACCAATGGCTTGGTTGGTACAGTCGTTGAGAGTAAGTAGAGCCACCGTGACTGGATGGCTACGGTTGTTGAGAGTAAGTAGAGCCGCCGTGACTGGATGGCTACGGTCGTTGAGAGTAGGTAAGGCACCAATGGCTTGGTTGGTACAGTCGTTGAGAGTAAGTAGAGCCGCCGTGACTGGATGGCTACGGTTGTTGAGAGTAAGTAGAGCCGCCGTGACTGGATGGCTACTGTCGTTGAGAGTAGGTAAGGCATCAGTGGCTTGGTTGGTACAGTCGTTGAGAGTAAGTAGAGCCGCCTTGACTGGATGGCTACGGTTGTTGAGAGTAAGTAGAGCCGCCGTGACTGGATGGCTACGGTCGTTGAGAGTAGGTAAGGCATCAGTGGCTTGGTTGGTACAGTCGTTGAGAGTAAGTAGAGCCGCCGTGACTGGATGGCTACAGTCGTTGAGAGTAGGTAAGGCATCAATGGCTTGGTTGGTACAGTCCTTGAGAGTAAGAAGGGCCTCCGTGACTGGATGGCTACAGTCGTTGAGAGTAGGTAATGCACCAATGGCTTGGTTTGTACAGTCGTTGAGAGTAAGTAGGGCCTCCGTGACTGGATGGCTACGGTTGTTGAGAGTAAGTAGGGCCTCCGTGACTGGATGGCTACGGTCGTTGAGAGTAAGTAGGGCCTCCGTGACTGGATGGCTACGGTTGTTGAGAGTAAGTAGTGCCTCCGTGACTGGATGGCTACGGTTGTTGAGAGTAAGTAGTGCCTCCGTGACTGGATGGCTATATTTTGAGTAAATAGGACCATCGTAGGTGATTGGTTACTGTCCTTTACTTCAAATCTTCGCTTCAGTATTGTATGATTGAATTCCAGTATTTTTGTCAAATTCTTTCATATACGGAAGCTATCCAAGCAACTTGTGGAAGGTAGGTGGTTCTACTCTGGCACCCACTTTTCTTGGTTTATGAAATTATTTTAAGGAAATTTACTTTTTGGATTTCAAATATGACGTGCGCTTTTTCATAAATTATTGAGGATATTCCCAGGTCTGGTGTAAACCCATGGAAGTCTATGCCTTATATGCTTTAAAAAAGGTGCATAAATGTGCATACATGTTACAATAATATGCCTGGACGAGAATTGTATATTTGAAGAATTTCATTATGTGCAGTCAGTACACTTGAATCTATCAATTTGTGACTGTCAGCCCATAGGTTATCATACTGACTGTCAGGCCATAGGTTATCATACTGACTGTCAGCCCATAGGTTATCATACTGACTGTCAGCCCATAGGTTATCATACTGACTGTCAGCCCATAGGTTATCATACTGACTGTCAGCCCATAGGTTATCATACTGATGAGGACTGTGAAGTATTCCATTTATATGTAATTGTCGCATAGCTAAAGTATAAACTTGATTTATTTTACAACGATTGCAAAACAAGCATTAACAACTTATATTTATCATTGTCATCTGCGCGAATAATTGTGTATGTGTGGATTGAGTAGTAGGAGAAAACCCACCTGTCCGATTTGGGGACCACCGTACCATCTCGCATACCTCCCAGTGTGAGGATCTAACCAGGGTTGCATCGGTGAGTTTGCCCTAATTGGACAGGCATTATGACAGTCGTATAACTAATATTTTGTAATGTATAGAAACAGACTAGAAGGATCTATGAGATTCTGAGGTTGAAGGCCACGAGTCGGGCAGACAAAGAGAACTACAAGCAATACAGATTGGACATAAAGAGGAGACTGAATATTCCCTTCCAGGTACATAAAATAGCAGCAAGGGACGTATATAATGTAGCAAGAACTTGTTGCCCATTTTCTTGCATAAAACATTATTTCAATTTAATATAGCTATTCAAACGAGCAATAAATTATTAATCATTGTTGGGTACCAAGAACTGATATTCCTTTCCAGAAACCATTCCTGAGTATTCTATTCCAGGTGTCGACACACCACTATACAATACCATTCCTGAGTATTCTATTCCAGGTGTCGACACACCACTATACAATACCATTCCTGAGTATTCTATTCCAGGTGTCGACACACCACTATACAATACCATTCCTGAGTATTCTATTCCAGGTGTCGACACACCACTATACAATACCATTCCTGAGTATTCTATTCCAGGTGTCGACACACCACTATACAATACCATTCCTGAGTATTCTATTCCAGGTGTCGACACACCACTATACAATACCATTCCTGAGTATTCTATTCCAGGTGTCGACACACCACTATACAATACCATTCCTGAGTATTCTATTCCAGGTGTCGACACTCCACTATACAATACCATTCCTGAGTATTCTATTCCAGGTGTCGACACACCACTATACAATACCATTCCTGAGAATTCTATTCCAGGTGTCGACTTTACACACGTATGAATCTCTCCTTATGTTATATGGGATATGATGTAATATCAAACTCTCTATGTATAATATATACGGTGAACTGATATGGTATTATGAAACTGGTAGAATTCATCAAACAAAAACATTGTTAATAATTTGACACAACTTGAAATGGTCAAAGTTTAACTAAGCTAATCAAATATACATGCATATCAATTAATGTTTTCATAAATACAGTACAAAGATAACTCTAAACAACACAGGACCTGGAACAGCTTACACTACAAATGAACCCCCACACCAATTATCCAACCCCTATAAATCCTTGTTTGACACACTCCTTATCCTATTAACAAATAGAAATGTTAGCAAGCAGAAGCGATCAGCCAATCATTACATCTCTCTCTCGCTCTCTCGCTTTAACAACTACTCCTTAGTTACCCATTGTTCAATTTTAACTGTTGACAATCTTTGTATGCACTCAATCTTAAGGGACACACTGTACATATAGATATTCGAACTGAAGTAATATGTATACTATTATAAAACCAATAAAAAAATGTCGAAATATGTATCAACTAAATGTATATGCAATAAAGAAATAAATGAGGTTACCCGGATAGGGGCCTCAAAATGAAAAAAAAAATTGAGCTGCTACAGTGACAATGCAGTTAGATAATAGACTATATATATGTGATAGATCGCTATTGAGTAAATGAAACAATATTTGTTCATCCTCGATATTTGTTCATCCTCGTGATTATATGTATGCATTGTTTTTGTTAACTATATTTTATTGCCTATATATACATGTAGTTACACAATAATAATACAACATAACACAAGCAAATTGGTTGGGCAACAAGTTCTAACAACATTACATTAAGCCCTTCCCAGTTTATTATGTTTATTTAATATTTTGTTTGATTTAAATTGACCTTGCGTTGTATGTGAATACGTGTAAGGACTAGGAACCATATGGTTCATTTCTGAAGGAATAAAGTATAAGTTGTGTTCAAAGAAAGAAATATGGTAAACAGGACATGAACTTAAGATTATGAAAAAGACTGAGAAGAAAATCCTAGTTTAATTTCTTCTAAAGAATGATGAAAATGTGTCTTGTGGTATTTTTGGGTGAATGTCGTGAGAACTGTATAGACTGGAATAGACTACTCAGGAATGGTTTCCATATAGCGGTGTGTCGACACCTGGAATTCAGAATGTGATGTGGAAGTCGTGATAGCACAGTGGATGCACGTAAGCTTCAGGTGCGAAAGGTCCGGAGTTCGAGCCCAGCTGGAGCAGTTATGATTGTGCCCTTAGGCAAGGCATTTAAATTCCATGTTGCCTCTTCTCTCTCTCGTGGCGATGGATTCCATCAGGAATGAGGTGATTAATATAAGTTGTAAGAACTTGTTTCGCAATCGAGCTAAAATAAATTTGTATAATAAATATAAAAAAAGATAAACACATGATGATCTAAAATGATCTGTGAAAATAAAATATATTTGCAGAAAAATGGGCGAGATTTTGAAAAATTGCAGAAGGCTTTGCGGCCAGATGAGCTGTCGGCGACGTTGAGTTGCATGTCACTGGAGCAGAGACACCAGTACCTGGAGAATGCATTCGAGGAGCAGACGGACGTCTATAGACATGTGATTGAGAGATTAAACATGGCTTGAACAACACGCGCTGTGCACATGTTTAAATCAAACTTTATTGCAGATCAGTCAATCACTGGATTTGTTTTCAACCAGATTTGCTGCAGATTTGCGAAATTGAAGAATATTTTCCATATTTCAACAGGAAGAAAGATTTTACGAAACACTGATACTTTGATGATGAATACGTTTTCTTTTCAGCCAGAAAAACTTGATGACAAGAGTCTATCTCTTCGTTTATGCAAATTTATTTTAGCTTGATTGCAAAACAACTTATATTAATCACTATCAATACCTCATCCCTCTCAATACCTCATCCCTCTCAATACCTCATCCCTGATGGAATCCATTGCCACGAGGGAGAGAGAAGAGAGAGGCATGTGGAATTTAAATACCTTCCCCAAGGGTACAACGGTTCCAGCCGGGCGCGAGGTTAATCTTCATTCTGCATTTCACAAAAACAGCATAAATAGTTCATAGTTGAAATGTAGAAAGGTATGCTCAGATTGTGACGTGCATGCTATTCTAGCAGTGATTTGTATTGTTGTAAGCAGTCTGTGTTTAAACATAAACATTTTATCCTATGACCCAGGGTTCATTCTACGTCAGAATTTTTGGGAGAAGTGAGAAGGCGCTTGATCGCTTCCTTAAATGGTGTTTGTTTTTTTAATATACTTCTCCAAAATAGGGTTAAAATGCACAGTACAACCATTAAATACAACATTTGAATAGAAGGAGTGCTTTATAATGGGCCAGTGTATCTTACTAGACAAAGTTTTGTTTCGTAAAAACCAAAAAAAATAATATATTTTTAGTGAGAAGTGGGCCCCCCAGAGGGCGAAGTCCCCTATGGGGGGCTATTTCGCCCACTTCCCCCTCTAGAATGATCCCTGTATGACCTACCTTGTATCCGATTAAAAATATCCATCACCAATTTCCTTCTATTCCGCATGTGTAATATGAGAAATTGAATCACGCGGCTTGTGTCATCACACGGATTGTGTCACCACACGGATTGTGTCATCAAGCTGCTTGTGTCACCACACGGATTGTGTCACCACACGGCTTGTGTCATCAAGCTGCTTGTGTCACCACACGGATTGTGTCACCACACGGATTGTGTCACCACACGGATTGTGTCACCACACGGATTGTGTCATTCCACGTGTTTGAAAACAGTCATGGACAAAAAATAGATTGCAGTAAATGTGCTTCACATCTTCAAGTTGAAGACTAAACACTTATATGCTTTATTAAATGAAATAAATACCTTTATTTGGTGGAACTACTTTTTGTACAGTCAAACTTGTGTTAAGCAGCCTGCCATGGGAATCACAGAAGCTGGCTAGGACACGACGTTATTGATGTGGTTGTTATATCTAGATACATGTTGTGATGGCATAATGTGCTAATGTTTGTATATAAAATATGTCATCGTTGTATGTCATTATCTTGTTGTATGTTTATTTCCCACAGGAAATATAATAATAGAAGTCAACATGAGGATTGAAGTTTGTTTTTCATATTATATATTACCATAAAGTAACATGCATATTTGAGTAATTGTATTGTCCGCCTTCGGTCTGTACACATTTCTGCAACATACAACCCCCCACTTGCTCTGGTCACCAAAGGAAAATGTTTCTGCACCCTATCCAGCTCTGGTCACCAAAGGAGACTGTTTCTGCACCCTATCCACTTCTGGTCACCAAAGGAGAGTGTTTCTGCACCCTATCCACTTGCTCTGGTCACCAAAGGAGAGTGTTTCTGCACCCTATCCACTTGCTCTGGTCACCAAAGGAGAATGTTTCTGCACCCTATCCACTTGCTCTGGTCACCAAAGGAGAATGTTTCTGCACCCTATCCACTTGCTCTGGTCACCAAAGGAGAATGTTTCTGCACCCTATCCACTTGCTCTTGTTTCTGCACCCTATCCACTTGCTCTGGTCACCAAAGGAGAGTGTTTCTGCACCCTATCCACTTGCTCTGGTCACCAAAGGAGAGTGTTTCTGCACCCTATCCACTTGCTCTTGTTTCTGCACCCTATCCACTTGCTCTTGTTTCTGCACCCTATCCACTTGCTCTGGTCACCAAAGGAGAGTGTTTCTGGGTGCTTACAATTTGCGACGAAGATTTCTGCTAAGTTGTCTCGGGATCGACTGTTTTAGCAGAATGAAATCACCAAGATTGTTATTACACATGCGAGGTCCTAGGTATAGTACGAAGATAATAATGTTCATTGAAACTCTGTGAATGTATGGGCAATGTTTGATAGCATGTTTCATATTTGGCTGTGCTGAACCCTTGCATCAGGTATTGTGATTGCGTTCAGCCCCGAGGTTATAAAACTGTTCATAGATCTCAAGTGATTTGATTGGTTGATTCCGAGTGTTACTGTCAGCTGAACCAATCGGGTGCTTGAGACAAGTTGAGATTGGAGAAAAGTTTTATAACCTCCAGGCCAGGTCTCCTGTTATTGTTGTAAAACCTAGTTGTATTAATGCTGTGATCCAAGCATTTTCCACATGCATACAGTTTAATAATGTTTTGATCAGCCAGCCACGGGAACTGCACAATAGAGGTAATACAATGCCAGTTACATGAACTGCACAATAGAGGTAATACAATGCCAGTTACATGAACTGCACAATATAGGTAATACAATGCCAGCCACTGGAACTGCACACTAGAGGTAATACAATGCCAGTTACATGATGGTAATGTGCCAGCTGGATGATTAATACAGGAGACAGATGCACATTAACTTCTGCGTTCATTATTTCGATACCATTATAATTATGTACATACATGTACCTGTATATTTTGGACATGCTTGAGTAAACATATACAAACTGCTTCGTTATTGTACATTACACTTGATTGTTTATATGTATTCTGGAAGCTTGTTATTGTCCATTGTTCTGTATATGAACATACATTTGGTTGCAACAAATAATGAACTCTTGCATTCAGATGATAATAGGACATATCCTGTCCGTAAAGAGACTAGGGGTCGTTTCACAAATATATTTGTGTCACTTTTTAAAATAGTTATTCATATGTTTAGATGACCAATCCGAACTTGATTTTGGAACAAAGTGTAAACAACCACTTTTGTGAATCCGGTTCCGAGGTCTCTTAAAATCATTGTAAAACTGCTGATGCTGTAGCCATGGGTATGTGAAATGTTCAAGTGGAAGTCGTGATAGCGCAGTAGTAGCGCGCGAGCTTCAGGTGTGAAAGGCTCGGAGTGTATGCCCTACTGAAGCCATTACGATTGTGCCCTTAGGCAAAGCATTTAAAATCCACATTGCCACCTAGTGGTGATGGATTAAATCAGGAATGAGGTCTCGAGAGTAATTAAAGCGCAGTAGTAGCGCGCGAGCTTCAGGTGTGAAAGGCTCGGAGTGTATGCCCTACTGAAGCCATTACGATTGTGCCCTTAGGCAAAGCATTTAAAATCCACATTGCCACCTAGTGGTGATGGATTAAATCAGGAATGAGGTCTCGAGAGTAATTAATATAAGTTGTAAATGCAAGTTTGTATAAACTAAATGTTGGATAATATATGACCCCATTAGAAAGCTTCAAAATCAGCAATCCAAAAATGGCCATAGAAATCCTGACGTCGTATTATCATTGTTTCGTGTGAGCGACCGCTCTTGGGTAAAACATTTGGAGCCATTTTTCAAGTACCTCGAAACCCAGCTTGTAAGTTCAAGGTCGGACATAGGTCCTGTCAATGGTCAGAAATTGGTGCATTATTATGTGTGGTCGAAGCCTGTTTGAAATAACTTCACCATATTGAGTCAACGCGTGTCGCGCACACAAGATCCAGCAATGTTACATTTCTTATGTGACCAATTGATCCAACAGATTACGTCCGCTCATTAACCGACCTGTTTCTAAATAACTTCACAAAGGGTGCTGGGCATACAACCAGTTGAATAATAAAACAAACACAAGTGAAATTTAAAACGTAATGTATAATGATTACATGTTTACCTACAAATAAATAAATCTTGATTAAATTACCTTCATTTATAGTCGTTCATTCTGCAATACTTGTACGCGAGAATCAGAAATGTACAATAAACCTGGCCTCGAGGTTATAAAACTCTGTCTGCTTCTGATTGGTTCAGCTGGCAGTAAACCTCGGAATCGAACAAATCGCTTGAGATCTGAGAAAAGCGTTATAACCTCGACGCACAGGGCTTATCCTACGTCAGAATTATTGAGAGAAGGGAGAAATTGCCATTAACCCATTTCATTCTGGATACATTTAAAGGCTTTTGCAAACAACATAGATCCAGATCAGCTGCAGCGTAACGCTGCATGCTGATCAGGATCTATGTTGTTTGCTACATAGCCAAGTGTCTTAGCAAGATCCTCTGAATAGCAAACAGCATAAAACCTGATCAGAGGGAACTTTCCGTGATGGCTGATCTGGCTTTATGTTCTTTGCAAATAGTGTTTACAACGGTATCCAGAATCAAATGGGTTAAATATAACTTTAGGAGTGTTTTAACAATGGCCAGTGTAGCTTACTGGACAACATTTTGTATGAATTTTAGGGTGATGCGGGTGTCGTTACAGTCCCTGTCACCACCCTAGAATGAGCCCCGATAAACGAGCATTTTATATATACCTCCATCTTTACAGGTAAACAAATTGTCACCAGAAAGAAGAAAATACAAAATAATTTTAGATTCAATTTCTATGCTTAACAATTCTAGATATCTCAACATTGGTCCCTCGCTAATAGCGACTGGACATTATTTTGGCAGTGTCCTTCATTGTTTCTGTCTGAATATAAATACTACTACTAAATACCTGCCTCGGAAACATTACACGGGGCACCTGTATTCAGCTAACTGTAAAGTGGACATTTCAAGGTACTACAACGTTTGGCTTGCACGTTACATGTGTTGAAGTTATTATTTTGAAATCCTATTATTTGACTATTTATCTGCTTCCTAGTTGAGCGAGTCCTGATGCAGGCAATATTTTACAAATGCATCAATATCACAGGATCCCGTCTCTCCCGTGTTTTGCATTTCTCTCCTGAAAATATAATAAATATGATATTAGAAGTACGAAAAACAATTTCCTGTAACACTCGAAATAAGTGTACAAAATAGATGAATACATTGCATCGAGATGTTACCCTCTCGTTTCCAGTTGATATCAGAAACTCAATGGTCTCGGTGTTAAAAATATATTTATATGACTGACCAGGCAAAATATATCAACCTCTGTTCCAAGGCTAGTTGTTCACCATCAGCAAACAGCTGCAGAAACTAGATATATATCACTCGCTGGAGTTGATTAATATGCCGGCAACAATGCTTCGACAAGACAAAAGTGTTACATTTTACATTTCGGGTTTTAGGCCTGCATCAGCACCATTTTGGGCTATATCGCCGGCGGGCAGCTTACCTAACAACACCTTTCCTGGGCAGGCTCCAGTGGTTAACCAGTACTTGGGTGCACCAACCTCTGTAAGAAACTGCCAACTTTTTCATATAAATGAGACACGGTCTGAGCGGGGCTCGAACCCGTGACCATCAGTGATGATAGGTTACAGTGGTATACAAGTCAGCGACCTTAACCACTCGACCACGGAGGCGGCAAGACATAAGTGTGTTATTTAGAAACAATATATATGCTGAGAAGGCAACATGAACAGGAATGCTGGTGGTGTAATGGATAAGGTGTCTGTCGCTAATTGAGAGGTTGCGAGTTAGAAGCCCACCAGAACCATGGTGACGGACTTAATTTCACATTTACCTCTCTCCTCATGGCGGAGATTAAACCTTTAATGTTGTAAGAACTTGTTTCCCTATTGAGCTAAAATTATGTTTAACTTGAACTGGGCCCTGGTAGTAAACATTATCTGCCAAATTCAGAGGCTTATTTCTCAAAGGATGATAACTCAATCAAAAAATGTTCGTTCGGGTTTTACGCCTGCAACGGCACCATTTTGGGCTATATCGCCGACGGGCAGTTTAACTAACAACACTTCCTGGGCAGGCTCCAGCAGTTAACCAGAATTTGGTGCACCAATGTCCGTAAGAAACTGCCAACTTTTTCATATAAATGAGACACGACCTGAGCGTGGCTCGAATCCGTGCCATCAAAAATGAACAGAGCGGAGCGCTGTGATAGTTAGCCTACAAGTAGTGTTGACATCCGACTCGAGGTTCACTAAAAACTGTGTGAACAAACTTTGTTCTTTAATATATCTAAAAAGTCAAAGATCAACAACCAAGTGTAACACAATGACCTCAAAGATCAACAACCAAGTGTAACACAATGACCTCAAAGATCAACAACCAAGTGTAACACAATGACCTCAAAGATCAACAACCAAGTGTAATGCAATGACCTCAAAGATCAACAACCAAGTGTAACACAATGACCTCAAAGATCAACAACCAAGTGTAACACAATGACCTCAATGATCAACAACCAAGTGTAATGCAATGACCTCAAAGATCAACAACCAAGTGTACCACAATGACCTCAAAGATCAACAACCAAGTGTACCACAATGACCTCAAAGATCAACAACCAAGTGTAATGCAATGACCTCAAAGATCAACAACCAAGTGTAATGCAATGACCTCAAAGATCAACAACCAAGTGTACCACAATGACCTCAAAGATCAACAACCAGGTGTAATGCAATGACCTCAAAGATCAACAACCAAGTGTAATGCAATGACCTCAAAGATCAACAACCAAGTGTAATGCAATGACCTCAAAGATCAACAACCAAGTGTAACACAATGACCTCAAAGATCAACAACCAAGTGTAACACAATGACCTCAAAGATCAACAACCAAGTGTAACACAATCACCTCAAAGATCAACAACCAAGTGTACCACAATGACCACAACTAGACTATGTACTGATATTTTCAGTAAAATGAAA
Source organism: Archivesica marissinica (assembly GCA_014843695.1). Lineage (NCBI taxonomy): Eukaryota > Metazoa > Mollusca > Bivalvia > Venerida > Vesicomyidae > Archivesica > Archivesica marissinica. The sequence goes on from CM026387.1 coordinate 59,357,576, forward strand.
ATCCTACGAGGATAATTGAGATGAAGCAGGTCCAAGATCGCGGTCAGCCGGCTGGCCAAAAAATTATTTCAAAATGAATTTGCTCTACTTTGAGTAATACCTGGTTCTTGGTGTCCTAGGCTGGATCACAGGGATTCGGCACGTCTGGGGGTACTAGTATATATATTTAAGTACAGAGATTCTACTCTGTGGGATGTCAGATTTCGCATCGATCAGTAAAATGGCCCTATCTGAAACAATTTTGTACAAATCTGTCCAAATACAACGCCTATCCCGAGTCTTTATATTGTTCTTCAAATAAAACACAACTTTAAGCTGCATGCATGTATACTTTGCAAACAATTGCCACATACATTGGCCATAGCAGGTCACATTTCCATACTAGGACACGGGTTCTGTCAGCAGCAAAAAAAAATCTTCGACGGGAGAGTTTTAACTGTGAATAACATTATCAATAAAATGTGTTTACACTAACGTGTAGGTTTATTCGGCAATAATGTACGTCAAAAAGAGATTTCGTAGCATTTTCAATTTGTTTTGAAAATTTCTATAGCGGCGCAATTCGCGTTGAAACGAGCGTTCTGATTGGATTATTAGAATGTAACAAGATGTTTTTTTATATAGAAAGAATAATCATAATCCAATCAGAACGCTCGTTTCAACGCGAATTGCGCCACTTTAGAAATTTTCAAAACAAATTGAAAATGCTACGAAATCTCTTTTTGACGTACATTTTTGCCGAATAAACCTACACGTTAGTGTAAACACATTTTATTGGTAATGTTATTCACAGTTAAAACTCTCCCATCGAAGATTTTTTTTTGTTGCTGACAGAACCCGTGTCCTAGTATGGAAATGTGACCTGCTATGGCCAATGTCTGTGGCAATTGTTTGCAAAGTATACATGCACGCAGCTTAAAGTTGTGTTTTATTTGAAGAACAATATAAAGACTCGGAATAGGCGTTATATTCGGATAGATGTGTACAAAATTGTTTCAGATAGGGCCATTTTACTGATCGATGCGAAATCTGACATCCAACAGAGTAGAATCCCTGTACTTAAATATATATACTAGTACCCCCAAACGTGCCGAATCCCTGTGGGCTGGATAATATTGTGCTTATTATGACAATAAACTATAAGTATGTAATAAAGTGCACCACCCTATAAATGTCTGGCTGTTGCCAGAGCCATAAACCTCCCACAAGAAAGGAGTACAAAATAACCATTCACCGACTGAGTAGGTTATGACATTTCAAATAGGTAAATGGAGTCGCTACAAAAACATGAAGATTACCGGTATAGATAATTGGTCGCCTACAATGTAGCATATAATAGGTAATACCTTTATGTTAAAAAAACGTGTATCCACCATCATTTCTGCCTCCCGACAACCAGTTTGAATTCTGCTGGGAACCAATCACCGTGTGGCCTTGCATGGCTGCCATCTGTGCTGCAGAGGGGCATACTCCTGGTGGAGGTGGCTGAAACAACATACATTGTTCTGTATGGACTCCCATGTAAATGTACTATAGCATCAACTGTTACCATCCCCATGGGTGAACTTTGTCTGTCTCTCAAATATGCACCAATAATGGTCGGGTAGGAGTCCAAAATACTGGCCTTTGTACACAAGTTTTTAATGACCAGTTTTTATTGAGGTGTGGTCTTTTTGCAGGCTGGACAGTATTATTGTTGTTGTAGTTTTGCGGCACAAAATGCTAAACTGGGCCGAATTGCACCAAAACTACAGGGCCATACATGAAAGCAGAACTTTCACACCCCACTGACAGTACTGGTCCATAGATAGATGAAAGTACTAGTTCATAGATAGATGAAAGTACTAGTTCATAGATAGATGAAAGTACTAGTTCATAGATAGATGAAAGTACTAGTTCATAGATAGATGAAAGTACTAGTTCATAGATAGATGAAAGTACTAGTTCATAGATAGATGAAAGTACTAGTTCATAGATAGATGAAAGTACTAGTTCATAGATAGATGAAAGTACTAGTTCATAGATAGATGAAAGTACTAGTTCATAGATAGATGAAAGTACTAGTTCATAGATAGATGAAAGTACTAGTTCATAGATAGATGAAAGTACTAGTTCATAGATAGATGAAAGTACTAGTTCATAGATAGATGAAAGTACTAGTTCATAGATAGATGAAAGTACTAGTTCATAGATAGATGAAAGTACTAGTTCATAGATAGATGAAAGTACTAGTTCATAGATAGATGAAAGTACTGGTTCATAGATAGATGACAGTACTAGTTCATAGATAGATGAAAGTACTGGTCCATAGATAGATGAAAGTACTAGTTCATAGATAGATGACAGTACTAGTTCATAGATAGATGAAAGTACTAGTTCATAGATAGATGAAAGTACTAGTTCATAGATAGATGACAGTACTAGTTCATAGATAGATGAAAGTACTAGTTCATAGATAGATGAAAGTACTGGTTCATAGATAGATGAAAGTACTAGTCCATAGATAGATGAAAGTACTAGTTCATAGATAGATGAAAGTACTAGTTCATAGATAGATGAAAGTACTGGTCATAGATAGATGAAGTACTAGTTCATAGATAGATGAAAGTACTAGTTCATAGATAGATGAAAGTACTAGTTCATAGATAGATGAAGTACTAGTTCATAGATAGATGAAAGTACTAGTTCATAGATAGATGAAAGTACTAGTCCATAGATAGATGACAGTACTAGTTCATAGATAGATGAAAGTACTAGTTCATAGATATATGAAAGTACTAGTCCATAGATAGATGACAGTACTAGTTCATAGATAGATGAAAGTACTAGTTCATAGATAGATGAAAGTACTAGTTCATAGATAGATGAAAGTACTAGTTCATAGATAGATGAAAGTACTAGTTCATAGATAGATGAAAGTACTAGTCCATAGATAGATGAAAGTACTAGTCCATAGATAGATGAAAGTACTAGTTCATAGATAGATGACAGTACTAGTTCATAGATAGATGAAAGTACTAGTTCATAGATAGATGAAAGTACTAGTTCATAGATAGATGAAAGTACTAGTCATAGATAGATGAAAGTACTAGTTCATAGATAGATGCATAAAGATGAAAGTACTAGTCATAAAGAAAAGTACTAGTCCATAGATAGATGAAAGTACTAGTTCATAGATAGATGAAAGTACTAGTTCATAGATAGATGAAAGTACTAGTTCATAGATAGATGAAAGTACTAGTTCATAGATAGATGAAAGTACTAGTTCATAGATAGATGAAAGTACTAGTCCATAGATAGATGAAAGTACTAGTTCATAGATAGATGAAAGTACTAGTCCATAGATAGATGAAAGTACTAGTTCATAGATAGATGAAAGTACTAGTTCATAGATAGATGAAAGTACTAGTTCATAGATAGATGAAAGTACTAGTCCATAGATAGATGAAGTACTAGTCAAAAAAAGTACTAGCTAGATAGATGAAAGTACTAGTTCATAGATAGATGAAAGTACTAGTTCATAGATAGATGAAAGTACTAGTTCATAGATAGATGAAAGTACTAGTTCATAGATAGATGAAAGTACTAGTCCATAGATAGATGAAAGTACTAGTTCATAGATAGATGAAAGTACTAGTTCATAGATAGATGAAAGTACTAGTTCATAGATAGATGAAAGTACTAGTCCATAGATAGATGAAAGTACTAGTTCATAGATAGATGAAAGTACTAGTTCATAGATAGATGAAAGTACTAGTTCATAGATAGATGAAAGTACTAGTTCATAGATAGATGAAAGTACTAGTTCATAGATAGATGAAAGTACTAGTTCATAGATAGATGAAAGTACTAGTTCATAGATAGATGAAAGTACTAGTTCATAGATAGATGAAAGTACTAGTTCATAGATAGATGAAAGTACTAGTTCATAGATAGATGAAAGTACTAGTTCATAGATAGATGAAAGTACTAGTTCATAGATAGATGAAAGTACTAGTTCATAGATAGATGAAAGTACTAGTTCATAGATAGATGACAGTACTAGTTCATAGATAGATGAAAGTACTAGTTCATAGATAGATGAAAGTACTAGTTCATAGATAGATGAAAGTACTGGTTCATAGATAGATGAAAGTACTAGTCCATAGATAGATGAAAGTACTGGTTCATAGATAGATGACATTACTAGTTCATAGATAGATGACAGTACTGGTCCATAGATAGATGACAGTACTGGTCCATAGATAGATGAAAGTACTAGTTCATAGATAGATGACAGTACTAGTTCATAGATAGATGACAGTACTGGTTCATAGATAGATGAAAGTACTGGTTCATAGATAGATGAAAGTACTAGTCCATAGATAGATGAAAGTACTGGTTCATAGATAGATGACAGTACTGGTCCATAGATAGATGAAAGTACTAGTTCATAGATAGATGACAGTACTAGTTCATAGATAGATGAAAGTACTAGTTCATAGATAGATGACAGTACTAGTTCATAGATAGATGAAAGTACTAGTCCATAGATAGATGAAAGTACTAGTTCATAGATAGATGAAAGTACTAGTCCATAGATAGATGAAAGTACTAGTTCATAGATAGATGAAAGTACTAGTTCATAGATAGATGAAAGTACTAGTTCATAGATAGATGAAAGTACTAGTCCATAGATAGATGACAGTACTAGTCCATAGATAGATGAAAGTACTAGTTCATAGATAGATGAAAGTACTAGTTCATAGATAGATGAAAGTACTAGTCCATAGATAGATGACAGTACTAGTCCATAGATAGATGAAAGTACTAGTTCATAGATAGATGAAAGTACTAGTTCATAGATAGATGAAAGTACTAGTTCATAGATAGATGAAAGTACTAGTTCATAGATAGATGAAAGTACTAGTTCATAGATAGATGACAGTACTGGTTCATAGATAGATGACAGTACTAGTCCATAGATAGATGAAAGTACTAGTTCATAGATAGATGAAAGTACTAGTTCATAGATAGATGACAGTACTGGTTCATAGATAGATGACAGTACTAGTTCATAGATAGATGACAGTACTAGTTCATAGATAGATGACAGTACTGGTTCATAGATAGATGACAGTACTGGTCCATAGATAGATGAAAGTACTAGTTCATAGATAGATGAAAGTACTAGTTCATAGATAGATGAAAGTACTAGTTCATAGATAGATGAAAGTACTAGTTCATAGATAGATGAAAGTACTAGTTCATAGATAGATGAAAGTACTGGTTCATAGATAGATGACAGTACTGGTTCATAGATAGATGACAGTACTGGTTCATAGATAGATGACAGTACTGGTTCATAGATAGATGACAGTACTGGTTCATAGATAGATGACAGTACTGGTTCATAGATAGATGACAGTACTAGTTCATAGATAGATGACAGTACTGGTTCATAGATAGATGACAGTACTAGTTCATAGATAGATGACAGTACTAGTTCATAGATAGATGACAGTACTGGTTCATAGATAGATGACAGTACTGGTTCATAGATAGATGACAGTACTGGTTCATAGATAGATGACAGTACTAGTTCATAGATAGATGACAGTACTAGTTCATAGATAGATGACAGTACTGGTTCATAGATAGATGACAGTACTGGTTCATAGATAGATGACAGTACTGGTTCATAGATAGATGACAGTACTGGTTCATAGATAGATGACAGTACTGGTTCATAGATAGATGACAGTACTGGTTCATAGATAGATGACAGTACTAGTTCATAGATAGATGAAAGTACTAGTCCATAGATAGATGACAGTACTGGTCCATAGATAGATGAAAGTACTAGTTCATAGATAGATGAAAGTACTAGTTCATAGATAGATGACAGTACTAGTTCATAGATAGATGACAGTACTAGTTCATAGATAGATGACAGTACTGGTTCATAGATAGATGACAGTACTGGTTCATAGATAGATGACAGTACTGGTTCATAGATAGATGACAATACTAGTTCATAGATAGATGACAGTACTGGTTCATAGATAGATGACAGTACTGGTCCATAGATAGATGACAGTACTGGTCCATAGATAGATGACAGTACTAGTCCATAGATAGATGACAGTACTAGTCCATAGATAGATGACAGTACTGGTTCATAGATAGATGACAGTACTGGTTCATAGATAGATGACAGTACTGGTCCATAGATAGATGACAGTACTAGTCCATAGATAGATGACAGTACTAGTTCATAGATAGATGAAAGTACTAGTTCATAGATAGATGAAAGTACTAGTTCATAGATAGATGAAAGTACTAGTTCATAGATAGATGAAAGTACTAGTTCATAGATAGATGAAAGTACTAGTTCATAGATAGATGAAAGTACTAGTTCATAGATAGATGACAGTACTGGTTCATAGATAGATGAAAGTACTAGTCCATAGATAGATGAAAGTACTAGTTCATAGATAGATGACAGTACTAGTTCATAGATAGATGAAAGTACTAGTTCATAGATAGATGAAAGTACTAGTTCATAGATAGATGAAAGTACTAGTTCATAGATAGATGACAGTACTAGTTCATAGATAGATGACAGTACTGGTTCATAGATAGATGACAGTACTGGTTCATAGATAGATGACAGTACTGGTTCATAGATAGATGACAGTACTGGTCCATAGATAGATGAAAGTACTAGTTCATAGATAGATGAAAGTACTGGTCCATAGATAGATGACAGTACTAGTTCATAGATAGATGAAAGTACTGGTCCATAGATAGATGAAAGTACTAGTTCATAGATAGATGACAGTACTGGTCCATAGATAGATGAAAGTACTAGTTCATAGATAGATGAAAGTACTGGTCCATAGATAGATGACAGTACTAGTTCATAGATAGATGAAAGTACTAGTTCATAGATAGATGAAAGTACTGGTCCATAGATAGATGAAAGTACTAGTCCATAGATAGATGAAAGTACTAGTCCATAGATAGATGAAAGTACTAGTCCATAGATAGATGACAGTACTGGTCCATAGATAGATGACAGTACTAGTCCATAGATAGATGAAAGTACTAGTTCATAGATAGATGACAGTACTAGTCCATAGATAGATGACAGTACTAGTTCATAGATAGATGACAGTACTAGTTAATAGATAGATGACAGTACTGGTCCATAGATAGATGACAGTACTGGTTCATAGATAGATGACAGTACTGGTTCATAGATAGATGACAGTACTGGTCCATAGATAGATGACAGTACTGGTTCATAGATAGATGACAGTACTGGTTCATAGATAGATGACAGTACTGGTCCATAGATAGATGACAGTACTGGTTCATAGATAGATGAAAGTACTAGTTCATAGATAGATGACAGTACTGGTCCATAGATAGATGTTCAGTACTGGTCCATAGATAGATGTTCAGTACTGGTCCATAGATAGATGACAGTACTGGTCCATAGATAGATGTTCAGTACTGGTCCATAGATAGATGACAGTACTGGTCCATAGATAGATGACAGTACTGGTTCATAGATAGATGACAGTACTGGTCCATAGATAGATGACAGTACTGGTTCATAGATAGATGACAGTACTGGTTCATAGATAGATGAAAGTACTGGTCCATAGATAGATGAAAGTACTGGTTCATAGATAGATGACAGTACTGGTCCATAGATAGATGACAGTACTAGTTCATAGATAGATGAAAGTACTAGTTCATAGATAGATGACAGTACTGGTCCATAGATAGATGACAGTACTAGTCCATAGATAGATGAAAGTACTGGTTCATATATAGATGAAAGTACTGGTTCATAGATAGATGACAGTACTAGTTCATAGATAGATGACAGTACTGGTCCATAGATAGATGACAGTACTGGTCCATAGATAGATGACAGTACTGGTTCATAGATAGATGACAGTACTGGTCCATAGATAGATGACAGTACTGGTCCATATATAGATGACAGTACTGGTTCATAGATAGATGACAGTACTGGTCCATAGATAGATGACAGTACTGGTTCATAGATAGATGACAGTACTGGTTCATAGATAGATGACAGTACTGGTTCATAGATAGATGACAGTACTGGTTCATAGATAGATGACAGTACTGGTTCATAGATAGATGACAGTACTGGTTCATAGATAGATGACAGTACTGGTCCATAGATAGATGACAGTACTAGTTCATAGATAGATGAAAGTACTAGTTCATAGATAGATGACAGTACTGGTTCATAGATAGATGACAGTACTGGTTCATAGATAGATGACAGTACTGGTCCATAGATAGATGACAGTACTGGTCCATAGATAGATGACAGTACTGGTCCATAGATAGATGACAGTACTAGTCCATAGATAGATGACAGTACTAGTTCATAGATAGATGACAGTACTGGTTCATAGATAGATGAAAGTACTAGTTCATAGATAGATGAAAGTACTAGTCCATAGATAGATGACAGTACTAGTCCATAGATAGATGACAGTACTAGTTCATAGATAGATGAAAGTACTAGTCCATAGATAGATGACAGTACTGGTCCATAGATAGATGAAAGTACTAGTTCATAAATAGATGACAGTACTAGTCCATAGATAGATGAAAGTACTAGTTCATAGATAGATGACAGTACTAGTCCATAGATAGATGACAGTACTAGTTCATAGATAGATGACAGTACTAGTTCATAGATAGATGACAGTACTGGTCCATAGATAGATGACAGTACTGGTTCATAGATAGATGAAAGTACTAGTTCATAGATAGATGACAGTACTGGTCCATAGATAGATGTTCAGTACTGGTCCATAGATAGATGTTCAGTACTGGTCCATAGATAGATGACAGTACTGGTCCATATATAGATGTTCAGTACTGGTCCATAGATAGATGACAGTACTAGTCCATAGATAGATGAAAGTACTGGTTCATAGATAGATGAAAGTACTGGTCCATAGATATATGACAGTACTGGTTCATAGATAGATGACAGTACTGGTCCATAGATAGATGAAAGTACTGGTTCATAGATAGATGACAGTACTGGTCCATAGATAGATGAAAGTACTGGTTCATAGATAGATGACAGTACTGGTCCATAGATAGATGACAGTACTGGTTCATAGATAGATGAAAGTACTGGTTCATAGATAGATGACAGTACTAGTTCATAGATAGATGACAGTACTAGTCCATAGATAGATGACAGTACTGGTCCATAGATAGATGACAGTACTGGTTCATAGATAGATGACAGTACTAGTCCATAGATAGATGAAAGTACTGGTCCATAGATAGATGACAGTAGTAGTCCATAGATAGATGAAAGTACTGGTTCATAGATAGATGAAAGTACTGGTCCATAGATAGATGACAGTACTGGTTCATAGATAGATGACAGTACTGGTTCATAGATAGATGACAGTACTGGTTCATAGATAGATGACAGTACTGGTCCATAGATAGATGACAGTACTGGTCCATAGATAGATGACAGTACTGGTCCATAGATAGATGACAGTACTGGTTCATAGATAGATGACAGTACTGGTCCATAGATAGATGACAGTACTGGTCCATAGATAGATGACAGTACTGGTTCATAGATAGATGACAGTACTGGTCCATAGATAGATGACAGTACTGGTTCATAGATAGATGACAGTACTAGTTCATAGATAGATGACAGTACTAGTCCATAGATAGATGACAGTACTGGTTCATAGATAGATGACAGTACTGGTTCATAGATAGATGAAAGTACTAGTTCATAGATAGATGAAAGTACTAGTTCATAGATAGATGACAGTACTAGTCCATAGATAGATGACAGTACTAGTCCATAGATAGATGACAGTACTGGTTCATAGATAGATGACAGTACTGGTTCATAGATAGATGACAGTACTAGTCCATAGATAGATGAAAGTACTAGTTCATAGATAGATGACAGTACTAGTTCATAGATGATGACAGTACTAGTCCATAGATAGATGACAGTACTGGTTCATAGATAGATGACAGTACTGTTTCATAGATAGATGAAAGTACTGGTTCATAGATAGATGAAAGTACTAGTTCATAGATAGATGAAAGTACTAGTTCATAGATAGATGAAAGTACTAGTTCATAGATAGATGACAGTACTAGTTCATAGATAGATGAAAGTACTAGTTCATAGATAGATGAAAGTACTAGTTCATAGATAGATGAAAGTACTAGTCCATAGATAGATGACAGTACTAGTTCTAACCCCAAAATTCTCCCTCCCGCACCCCAAAATACTCCCTCCCGCACCCCAAAATACTCCCTCCCGCACCTCAAAATCCACCGGCCCCTTTTCTGATGCTCCCTGTCCATTTTCTGACCTACCCTGCTTTTCCGATTCTAGAATAAATCCTATATGTTCTAACAAATTGTCTTACTGGGAAATGTTACTACCACAGCACTGCAATATATCTTCTGTTCCAACAACTTGTCTTACTGGGAAATGTTACTACCACAGCACTGCAATATATCTTCTGTTCTAACAAATTGTCTTACTGGGAAACGTTACTACCACAGCACTGCAATATATCTTCTGTTCCAACAACTTGTCTTACTGGGAAATGTTACTACCACAGCACTGCAATATATCTTCTGTTCCAACAACTTGTCTTACTGGGAAATGTTACTACCACAGCACTGCAATATATCTTCTGTTCCAACAACTTGTCTTACTGGGAAATGTTACTATCACAGCACTGCAATATATCTTCTGTTCCAACAACTTGTCTTACTGGGAAATGTTACTACCACAGCACTGCAATATATCTTCTGTTCCAACAACTTGTCTTACTGGGAAATGTTACTACCACAGCACTGCAATATATCTTCTGTTCCAACAACTTGTCTTACTGGGAAATGTTACTACCACAGCACTGCAATATATCTTCTGTTCCAACAACTTGTCTTACTGGGAAACGTTACTACCACAGCACTGCAATATATCTTCTGTTCCAACAACTTGTCTTACTGGGAAATGTTACTACCACAGCACTGCAATATATCTTCTGTTCCAACAACTTGTCTTACTGGGAAATGTTACTATCACAGCACTGCAATATATCTTCTGTTCCAACAACTTGTCTTACTGGGAAATGTTACTACCACAGCACTGCAATATATCTTCTGTTCCAACAACTTGTCTTACTGGGAAATGTTACTACCACAGCACTGCAATATATCTTCTGTTCCAACAACTTGTCTTACTGGGAAATGTTACTATCACAGCACTGCAATATATCTTCTGTTCCAACAACTTGTCTTACTGGGAAATGTTACTACCACAGCACTGCAATATATCTTCTGTTCCAACAACTTGTCTTACTGGGAAATGTTACTATCACAGCACTGCAATATATCTTCTGTTCCAACAACTTGTCTTACTGGGAAATGTTACTATCACAGCACTGCAATATATCTTCTGTTCCAACAACTTGTCTTACTGGGAAATGTTACTACCACAGCACTGCAATATATCTTCTGTTCCAACAACTTGTCTTACTGGGAAATGTTACTATCACAGCACTGCAATATATCTTCTGTTCCAACAACTTGTCTTACTGGGAAATGTTACTACCACAGCACTGCAATATATCTTCTGTTCTAACAAATTGTCTTACTGGGAAACGTTACTACCACAGCACTGCAATATATCTTCTGTTCCAACAACTTGTCTTACTGGGAAATGTTACTATCACAGCACTGCAATATATCTTCTGTTCCAACAACTTGTCTTACTGGGAAATGTTACTATCACAGCACTGCAATATATCTTCTGTTCCAACAACTTGTCTTACTGGGAAATGTTACTACCACAGCACTGCAATATATCTTCTGTTCTTTCAATCGGGCTTACAGTTCTGTTGTACAAGCTTTTCACAACAAAGACAATTTGTTTTTTCACATAACTGTTTATATAACATAGAATGATACGTCTTAGTAACCATCTAATGTACATCACTTGTTATTAGTGAGAGATATTTTCGCAATTTTTCAGTGTTAAATTTGTTTGCGAAATCTTAAATTCACATGATTTGTCAAGACATCCAAATTCACAATCGGGATAAAATTTATATAATTATAGATGACAAATATAACTTTGCACAATCAGGAATTCGCAAGATTTGGTGTTCATTTGTGAAAATAAATCTCACACAAATAAAGTGATTTACAGCATCTTGCAAATTCTTTTCATGAAATGTTGGAAGAAGAGTGACGACTTGCTCGTGATGTAATCAAAGATACACTTACAGGGATTCTAGCCTGAGATACACCATCAAACCTTGCACCGCAATCAAACAATCCTGGGGCAACTACAGTCTGAGGCATGACCTGTTGTGGATACATTGGCTGTGTGGGAGCCTGCTGGTACTGAAATATGTATTTACTGTTTATACAACACCATTATCTTTAACCAATAAGGCATAATCTAGACAGTTAACAACTTGGCGGTGTTTAAAGTTGAAGTTTGTGAACTCAACCAATGAGACAGCCGGATCTGTAGTCCAGTGGTTAGCATGCTGGACTGGTAATCTAGGGATCCCAGGTTCGATCCCCCGTCTGACCCTAATAAAATCAACAAACCGAGGTCTTTTGTCCGTGCTTTACACCGTGCACGTAAAAGAACCAGAGGAGACTCTGGAATGGGTCTCTGTCTGTATCATTGCACTATCCTCCAAAAATCTAAAATTACTAATCTCTTCAGGAGGCGTCGTTCATATGGGCAACCGGTAGCGACGATAAATAATCGTAAAACACACTCAGCCTATGAGTCTATTGGGATCTCCGTGACTGTGTGGTTACGGTCGTTGACTTCAAATCACTTGCAGATCACAGCAATAGGTTCGAATCCCACTGCAGTAAAACTCGAGAGAAATATCAGAACCGAAAGTGGTGTTAATATGTGATTGCCCACTCGAAATGGAACAGGTATATCTTGTCTCAAGTGAATGGATGAAAGTTGCAGTAAGAGTTGAGATCACAAGATGCAGAATTCTTATTTTGTAATATAGTGAAGTAGCACTCATTGTGTTTACAGTCACTTACAGAGCTGTCATGGTTACAGAGTTGTCATGGTTACAGAGCTGTCATGGTTACAGAGCTGTCATGGTTACAGAGTTGTCATGGTTACAGAGTTGTCATGGTTACAGAGCTGTCATGGTTACAGAGCTCTCATGGTTACATTGTTGTCATGGTTACAGAGTTGTCATGGTTACAGAGCTGTCATGGTTACAGAGTTGTCATAGTTACAGAGTTGTCATGGTTACAGAGTTGTCATGGTTACAGAGTTGTCATGGTACCCAATGCAGGGAGAATAGAAATATGTACAATAATAATAACAAATATATTGTGAAATGTAGATACAAACTCTTACCTGTGAGTAGGGTGGTGGTGCTGCCTGGTATGGTGGTGGATTGGGGTTGTATTGGGGTGGTTGACCTGAAATATACGGTCAAACGTACTGTAAATATCTGATAGTTGATGCAACTAGCATTTATAGGGGAACTTTTCGTTCAATTTTTCAAACATACAAAATATCATTTTACCATATAATACCACATTATTTTGTTTGATTTGTATTCATCAAATATCATGTATTTTGCATAATGTAGTGTATGTATTGTTTGGAAATAAATGGGGTTACCCATCAGGGGCCACAACATTGAAACATGACAGATACATGAACATGTATGCATTAACTGCGAATGAACAGAATTTTAACTAAAAATAGTTAGTTGTAAGACAGGTGCTGACCCACCTACCCAATATGGAGGCTATAGACCCAATGGTTATTGAGGAGAAGATGTTCATGGACCCAAGATGACGACAGATAGACATATTGTGGTAACAATACTAAAAAGGAAATACATTTTTTTATACAGCACAAAAAATAATTATACTATCAAAGCACATAATTATGACTTTTATAGAACAATGAATATTTTAATTATCTTGTTCAACCTTAAATACAATCTACATCCGTTACATGTGTTTGGCAAATTCTGTCCGAACAAATTCCTCAACATAACCCAAGTTTGACTAACGAATATTGACCATGTTTGCCAACATGTTTCTCGTATGTCACACGTCTTACCCGTCTTACATTTGTCCGACAATAAAATATCTTACAAGTTGCCATTATCTGTTATAGTTGTGACATACATGATGAAAAAAACTGTAATATCGTAGTTGACACTAATTATTGACAAGTTAAAGTTAAAACAAACTATATAATAATTATAATTCTAACACGACCCAGCTAATAACATACATACTTGTAGAGTAAAATCTACCTCAGGTTATTCTGCGATATACCTACCTTGAACTATGCTGCGCGCGCACCATATTTTGGCTATTCCATTTATACAATGCGTGTAAAGTTTTATGAATGAAAGTCACGTGATGTTTGTAAATACTACCGTGGGAATTCACAGAAGTGAGCTATTTTTAGAATCAGATAATCTCTTGTCCGTCTTGTTTTTATGTAAAGTAACGTTTCAGTTACTATTCTGTAGTTTTATTTGACAAAATAAATAAAATTATTGATCAGTTACAACTTTTGTTCATTTATGCACTAGATTGATATTTTCCATAAAAAATAACGTCATCACCCTAAGGGCCCTTACGCAGGAGGAAATTTCGAAAGCCAAATGCAGCGGCGTACTACGGTGTTTGAAGAAAATACTCCTTTGATTCTCGTCTAAAATTATTAGAAGTAAGTCGTGTTAGAATCGAAATAATAAGTATCAACTGTGGTATATCGCAGAATAACCCGAGTTTGAAGTTCTTATGCACAGAAATATATCACGATTTGGCCTTCGTGATATATTTCTACGCATAAGAACTTCAAACTCGGGTTATTCTGCGATATACCACAGTTGATACTTATTATTTCTTAATTATTATGATGAGCCGTTTATCCAATTATTGGTTAATTGCCGATAAATGTGTACCTGTATGAACATATTGTAGGCCTAATTACTGTCACAGTAAACACCACCAAAAAACATTATCGAGTGTTTGCACAGGCACAGCAGTACGTCTTTGAATACACTTTGATCAGGTAAATTTGCCAAATGAAAGTCCCACTTCGGCGGCAAGCTAACGTTCTCACATACCAAGTGTGAAATACTGCCTATTATACAGAAGGGACCAAAAAATAAATTTGATATTACAAAAATTTGACTTAATGAAATTTGGCATAAACTATCAAAATAACGTTACATCTGCTTGTGATTACGTCGGCCTGTGTGTGATTTCTCGAGCCCTGTTTGAGTGAAATTTATTAAATAATACCAAAAGTTCTGACGTGATAGCGGAGGTGGAAGTCGTGATAGCGCAGTGAAGCGTTCGCTTCAGGTGCGAAAGGTCCGGAGTTCGAGCCCCGCTGGAGCCGTTACGATTGTGCCCTTAGGCAAGGCTTTTAAATTCCACATTGCCTCTTCTCTCTCCCTCGTGGCGATGGATTCCATCAGGAATGAGGTCTCGAGAGTGAATTATATAAGTTGAAATAACTTGTTTCGCAATCGAGCTAAAATAAATTTGTATAAATTAAAAGTTCTGATCAACTCCCAATATACATGATAACACACACTGAACTAAATAGGTTCAATCTCCCTACAGTACATGTAAATACCCTCTAGGTAAATCCTGGTTGTAGATAGTAAAGATAAGTGACTGACCATATGGTTGCTGATATGGGTAGGATGATGCTGGATACTGTGCTTGTGGGTAGCCAACAGGATAAGTAGGTTGCTGAGCTGGCTGCTGTGGGTAGCCCGCTATAGGAGGTGCTGTAGGATACGGCTTTCCAGACATCTTGCTGTGGAGATTTCAAATACTACATGTATGCAGTTTTTCTTAGCTAAAACTATTCTACGTGACTGTATAGTGTCAAACTGTAAACTTGGATGTGAATTTGTGATGAAAATTTCTTCTTGCCTAAATGGTGTGGCATCCGTGGTCCAGTGGTAGAGCGTCGGTTTTAGAATTGAATGGTCCCAGGTTTGATACTCGGTCAGGCCACGTATGTAGTGTCATTGAGCAAGGCACCTCACACACATTGTGTAGTACTGGTTAGGGCGGCTAAGCCTACCCAGGAAAACATGTCTAGGTCCCAGCAAGGGGTTTGATCATAATGGAACATACATATAATGCCCTGAAGACGCAATATTATATAATTCTTCCCTACTATGTCTACGTCCCCGCGAGGCGTTCGACATTAAAGGAAGATAGATAGATACTATTGCTACATTGTGCTGACAAACAATCTATTTCTTATTATGATGGCAGGTTCTATTTTTGGAACTTCAACGATACTCCTCAAGATGTAATCCACCCAGAAAGAGGTACTGCGAGATCCTTGTCTAAGGGTAAAATTGTATCGGCTAGCTGCGTTGAACTCTGGGTCTCCTCACACACAATATCTTTTTAAGATCTATCCAAATCATTGATTGAAAATCATGCCGTACAATTGCCTGTAGTGCAGGGGCGTATCTATACAATCGGCTGCCGGTTAAACGTCCGTTATCAGTTGATGACTCAATATCAGTATCTCATGATCTGACTTTGTTCTCACTTTGAGAAAATAATGTTCAAGTCATTTCAATTTTCATAGAAACTTCAAGGTAATGAAAGACTAGAATAGTAAAGCATAGCAACGACGTGGCTATATATCTACCAGAGCATGAACTAATACATAGCTACCTGAACAGCTGCTATTGGAAAGAGAGAGCAAATGAACACAAACTATTACGACTTGTTCCTGTTTGTTTTGTGTATTAATTATTTGAACCCACTTTGGGTAATGTGCAAATGCCGAGAACCAAACAACCGGTGTCACGTGATATTTACATTATCAACTCTAGGCATGAGACCAATAAATCGTTTGCATGGTTTGTCGGGAGATTATTTACGAAAACGATCGGTTTAGTTTAAACTTTATTTCCCTTATGGCCAACACCTCCGATAGCTCAAGAACATGTGTTACGTTGCGAGTGAATGTTACAATAGCATCAAACTACAACACGATGCTATTACAACATTCACCACCAACACACACATGTTCCCAACTTCGGAAAGAAGAACACAAACTCCAAACTATTTTTTGGTATAAGCCTTGTGGGTAGCAACATACCGTCTGTTTATTCATTTTCCAACTTTCATATCGATCAATACATTTATGCAATGCAAAACATCATAAATATAGACAACCCTCATATTTACAAAATTCAATAACTCAATGTACTTAAAGCGACACTACATCAGTGAAAACGCAAAGTTCTACATAATGTATATTCCTATTATAAGGTATAATTGTTTTCCGAATATTTACGTCAAAATCTGAGTATTTCAACTAATAAACAACGTCGTATACGACGTTTGTTGACATAACAAAATAATGTAAATAGGGTCAACATGCATGCGTAATACAATGTGTGTATCCTGAATAACACGATTTATGGTACAGATATACCGTTATATCTCAGCCCTTGTGCATGTACGGATTTATGCTTTAGACTAATACGATTTAAAATATCTCTAAACGACAGTAGCACGTGCTTGATATAGACTCCAATAATAAACAAACATCAATTCAGGACCGTTATATGAAATCCTACTTTCACTATTGAGAGTGTGTGTACAATAAAAACACTGTTTATGCATAGAATGTTAGTGTTCGAATTATTTCTGAAGAATTTATAGTAACAATGCTATTTATCTGTAAAATGCATGTTTCGGGCTTTTTGCGGTGTAATGTCGCTTTAGCATTGACTTTCATAACACTAATGTATTAAACCTTATAATAATGACCACTATGCCATTATACATTATGGAATATGGACAATTAAATTTCCATATTTACTATAAATGAAACAAACTTTAGAGCCAGAAACTTAAAAATTCTATACGTCGTTACCGGTCTGTAACCCTAGGCTGAATGTACCTGACACGCTAAAATACACGCACGAAATGTTCTAAATTTCAAATACTAACGACACCTATCGGAGCTTATGAACCAAGGGAAATCAATTTTTGTCTAATTCGTAAACTTAAACGACAAAAATTACATTTTTTTACAACGATTGCGAAGTATGTTTTAACAACTTATATTAATCACTCTCGTTGGCGCGGATGAAAGCGTATATGTGATCATTCATGTGGGAGGAAACCGGAGTACCCGGAGAAAACCCACCTGTCCAATCTGGCGACCACCGTACCATCTCACATTCTTCCCGGTCCGAGGATCGAACCCGGGTTGCATTGGTGAGAAGCTCGCTCGCTAACCACTGCGCAGAAAAACGATCGGTCAACTTCATACTGCCGAACAATCGGCCAAAATATTCATAAGTATACTGGAACAATAATCAGGAATTACATTTTCAATGGTTGTAACGTATAAACAACGTATTTGTTCCTATGGGTTCAAGCCATGACACATGTAGATGGGCGGGTAGGATGCTGAATCCCAGGTCGTATTGTTCCGCTCGTCTACCATGTATTTGTCAATATACTATACTATTCTTGATTTTACCTATAGTTCGGATTAACCATTTATTCGTGTATTTGCATAATATAATACGCATAATTATTGACAACTTTATAACAAAATCACCAAACGAATATAAAACTAAATGTATTTAAAAAAGAGCTGTAGATCTATTCACTGTTTATATAAACTAAATTGACAAGGGCCAACATTCGCATATACCCCGTACAGATCAATCATTTTGTAAATATGTTTTGCACAACCATCAACCGTCCGCAAACCCATGGATGACAAAACAATGGCACGGACAGTAGGGACATTGCCCCTACCAATGTTCCACACCATATCAGACTAAGCGACTACAGTATGTCCCACCTAATCTATACATAATATTTTTTCGAACTAATATAATTATATCTGTGTGAAATCCGGTCAAATTTAAAGATCATTATCTCCATGACATTTTTTTTTGTTATCGGGTATCGCAATTCAATATTGTGTCAGATTCCCCATGCATCGTGTGTGTGTGTGTGTGTGTTCTATGTTTATTTATCTTCGCTACCCATATGTGCGACACCTCCTGTATATATATTAGTCATTTTAGATTGTGGAGGATAGTGCAATGACACCTCCCCTGGTTCATATGTATGACGCAAAGCACCGACACGACATCTCGGTTTAAAATCCCATCTGAAAGACTGTTAATGTTATTAGGGTCAGACGGGGGTTCGAACCTGCGATTCCTGGATTCGAAGTTCAACGTGTTAACCACCGGTCTACTGATCCGGCTGTTTGAATTGTATCACCTAAATTTTGATTTACTAATTTGTGTCAGGAGTTCAGGATCTATCTTATAAAACTGGTGTCCAATCTCAAGAACAGTATCAAGCCTCTGATTGGTTTACCAGAGTGTAAATCTCACACTCAATCAATCAAAGTTCACATTGAGTTATAGATTGTGATCTTAGAACAGCTGTATAGTGTGTGACATTTCTCTGTAGTTTACACACATGACGACTGGTGATATTTGGGTTAAGTTAGAATGGTCTCAATGAAGATGGTATTTTGTTGACTAATTTCCAGCTATTTACGGCCACGCAACTTTATCGTCGTGACCTAGTACACCTAATCTTCATAAGTGAAGGAGTGCTGTATACACGAAGAAGAAGAAGTGGTAGAGCGTTCGGCCCAGGTGTAAGCGGCCCGGAGTTTACTCCCAGTTGTAGCAGTTACGATTGTGCCATAAGGCAAGACATTTAAATTCCACATCGCATTGTCTCTCTCCCTCATGGTGATGGGTTCCTTCAGTAATGTCTCGAGTCATATTAATACATGTAAAATCTGAGCTAAATATTTGTCACCGGTTGTACTTACGAGTACTTCGGTGTTACATGTATATAGCGGTAAAGGGTTTTCGGTAATACATACATACTTAACCTTCGCGCATGCGTTTATAGCTGTTCCACTTCGTGCATCGTCGTTCTTTGTGTTGTATGCAACGTTAATGAATCGGGGATACTCGGCAATCTATGTCGGAGACTAAATGCCGATGTTTCCCGGGTCAATATTGTTGTGCACGTGTTTTGTCTCGTGAACACATGTCAATGTCTTGTTCTGTGTCCAATCGTTGTGTTTGCTGTATTTGTATGAATGAAAGATTGTATGAACGTGAATGAAAGCTCTGCATGCATTGGAATAATAAATCTTCCTTTGCACAAGCATACCCTCGCCCATGGTCAGAACCCAGGGAAACTCTTGCGAGTAAAGTCAAACTATATAATTGTATATAGAAGATTTACCTTTCAATTTATTTTGAGAGTTTTACTTTACAACACTGTGGTAAGATTTATATTATGTTAATATGTACATATGGATTGAATACTGTACAGTTGTGCAATTATTGAAATGTTTTATGCTTTGTTGTATGTCCTCTGATATATGTCATTTAACTATGTGTTAGGTTTTTTCCATGTATACGGAATAAAGAATTATTATCAAACGAACCTACGCCAGAGTGGCTTATATATGAATGGCCCCTGTCACTCTTTCAAAGCGGTATCAGATGGACTTTTCTTTCACTGAGAAAACTATATTCTTCACTGCATAAAATAAATTGGTAAATGTGTAATTGACCAGCAGTTAGATGACATGGGAATGGTACTCCAAACCATAGTGACTAGAGCCCCAAAGCTTGTAACATACACCACAACTCTCACTACAAAGTTAGTTGAAAATATATGTGTATTAATATAATGTATTACAGAGATGGAGCCAATACAATAGTATTATAACTGTTTTGATATGTATCTTCACACTGCAACGTGGGACTTCCAGGTGTGAACTATAACTTGAAGCCGCACATATGGATAGCATGCACAGCATTGTGCATTATGGTGAACAGTAGTGTGAAGTCATTAAAAATACTTGCATAGTGACAGTTCTACCCCAGACGTGTACAAATATGTTACATATACTGCAGAAATGACACTGCAACAACCAGCACCTTTGTTCAAAGGCAATTTGTTCAGGTACCATTGAGTGGCTGCTATATTACAAGTTTGACTGTATTAACAATATACACACATAGTTACGGTGAATGCACACTACAGTCAGATGACACCAGAATATGCCTCATACACATGTATACTAACATTGAATATGGACACACATCAGCTAAATGACTATCACATGAGGGACTTGCATAAGCACTCGGTGCTTTCGGAAAGAAGCGAGGGCTTGGTTTAAACAGTATTTATTCCAATAAATTTACATGTATAACACAAAAAATGTTACAAATTACATAAATTGTGGATAGTTTTGGATTGGAAAACAAGTTTTCAGAAACTTATATTAATTCCTCTCCAAACTTATATTAATTCCTCTCCAAACTTATTTCCTCTCCAAATTTATATTAATTCCTCTCCAAACTTATATTAATTCCTCTCCAAACTTATATTAATTCCTCTCCAAACTTATATTAATTCCTCTCCAAACTTGTATTAATTCCTCTCCAAACGTATATTAATTCCTCTCCAAACTTATATTAATTCCTCTCCAAACTTATATTAATTCCTCTCCAAAGTGAGGGCTTGAAACCACAAATCTCATATGGTCTATATTATATATATTGCAATATAGTCCAGTATGTCTTGATAAATCAGGAAGTGATCTATCTATCGGACCTAACGCGCTTAATTCAACTTGATGAGGAATGTAGCAGGAGTTGATGCGATGCCACGATTTGCTGAAGATGTGTTTTATTGTAGCATAGTAAGGTACAACTTATGTAACATTTATTTCAACGCTATCTATTGATATACAGCTAAATCATTGATATACAGCTAAATCATTGATATACAGCAAAATCATTGATATAAAGCTAAATCATTTATATACAGCTAAATCATTGATATACAGCTAAATCATTGATATACAGCTAAACCATTGATAGCTAAATCATTGATATACAGCTAAATCATTGATATACCGCTAAATCATTGACATAAAGCTAAATCATTGATATACAGCTAAATCATTGACATACAGCTAAATCATTGATATACATCTAAATCATTGATATACACCTAAATCATTGATATAAAGCTAACTCATTGATATACATATAAATCATTGATATAAAACGAAATCATTGATATAAAGCTAAATC
This sequence comes from Archivesica marissinica, assembly GCA_014843695.1. NCBI lineage: Eukaryota > Metazoa > Mollusca > Bivalvia > Venerida > Vesicomyidae > Archivesica > Archivesica marissinica. The sequence continues at coordinate 59,379,820 of CM026387.1, forward strand.
ATTGATATACAGCTAAATCATTGATATACAGCTAAATCATTGATATACATATAAATCATTGATATACATCTAAATCATTGATATACATATAAATCATTGATATACATATAAATCATTGATATACATCTAAATCATTGATATACATCTAAATCATTGATATACATATAAATCATTGATATACATATAAATCATTGATATACATCTAAATCATTGATATACATATAAATCATTGATATACATCTAAATCATTGATATACATATAAATCATCGATATAAAGCTAAATCATTGATATACAGCTAAATCATTGATATAAAGCTAAATAATTGATATACAGCTAAATCATTGATATAAAGCTAAATCATTGATATACATCTAAATCATTGATATACATATAAATCATTGATATACATATAAATCATTGATATACATCTAAATCATTGATATACATATAAATCATCGATATAAAGCTAAAGCATTGATATACAGCTAAATCATTGATATACAGCTAAATCATTGATATACAGCTAAATCATTGACATACAGCTAAATCATCGATATACAGCTAAATCATGGATATAAAGCTAAATCATTGATATACAGCTAAATCATTGATATACAGCTAAATCATTGACATACAGCTAAATCATTGATATACAGCTAAATCATTGACATACAGCTAAATCATTGATATACAGCTAAATCATCGATATACAGCTAAATCATGGATATAAAGCTAAATCATTGATATACAGCTAAATCATTGATATACAGCTAAATCATTGACATACAGCTAAATCATTGATATACATCTAAATCATTGATATACATATAAATCATTGATATACATCTAAATCATTGATATACATCTAAATCATTGATATACATATAAATCATTGATATACATCTAAATCATTGATATACATATAAATCATTGATATAAAGCGAAATCATTGATATAAAGCGAAAGCATTGATATTAAGGGTCACAGCGGTGATAGGATGGGGAAAATCTAAATAAGATTTTAGCTTTCGATTTAATCCATATGTTCCTGTATATTAATGTTATAACATGATGTCAATATTGATGAATACAATATGTTTAAACTAACTGAGATATTATGCAACCTTGTCCCAACCATGTTTGACATCGAACCAATCAGTGTTACAGGAATTGACTCTATAGCAAGATCGTCAAGATGTTGCAGCTGTGTTAATATATATATTATTATTCATTCTAACACGACCCAGCTAATAACATACATACTTGTAGAGTAAAATCTACCTCGGATTATTCTGCGATATACCTACCTTGAACTATGCTGCGCGCGCACCGTGCTTTGGCTATTCCATTTATGCAATGCGTGTTAAGTTTTATGAATGAAAGTCACATGATGTTTGTAAATACTACCGTTGGAATTCGCGGAAGTGAGCTATTTTTATAATCAGATAATCTCTTGTTCGTCTTGTTACTATTCTGTACAGTTTTATTTGACAAAATAAATAAAATTATTGATCAGTTACAACTTTTGTTCATTTATGCACTAGATTGATATTTTCCATAAAAATAACGTCATCATCCCTTACGCGGGAGGAAATTTCGAAAGCCAAATGCAGCGGAGTAGCACGGCATTTGAAGAAAATACTCCTTTGATTCTCGTCTAAAATTATTAGAAGTAAGTCGTGTTAGAATCGAAATAATAAGTATCAACCGCGGTATATCGCAGATCGGCCTTCGTGATATATTTCTACGCATAAGAACTTCAAACTCGGGTTATTCTGCGATATACTACGGTTGATACTTATTATTTCTTAAATATTTTACAAGACACACACGGTTCAAGAGTCCTTTCCAAAGGTGATCTATATGAGTGCATATATAATCATAAGCGTTTTGTAAAATCGACGAGGGTTGTACACTTAGGCTGCTGAAGTCGTTTTCTCGTGTCTATGTGCATATTCAATTCAGTTTTATTAAAATGACAATATATGAAGCACATTAACTGCAAACATCTTCATTTGTTTTATACGGGGAAAGCCTGAGCGGGTCGAATGCCTATGGGTAACATGTACGAGACATGTGCAGACAAATGTACACGAAAAAGAACATGAAGCTTAAAACTCAACTGTCCACATTCACTATACTTGCAAACAATATCCAGTAGGCCGGTTAATTGTCACAGTTGACGAATTACACAATATCACCTCTATGGACTTGTTCCCGTATCCGATTCATCCCAACAGACAATGATACATACTGAAAATGATATCCGTCCATGTATCCATGATTTCTGCAAACCAATTTAACGTCTACAAGGAAAGCATAATCGTTGTCCTCATTCTATCTTCCTTAGATGTCAACCCCGCTCGTTGGGATGTAGTCATATTCCTCCCATACCGTCAGTACTTGATTTTGACTCTGGACAATCCTTGTATTGGCTTTCCCCGTTGATATGGTAGTGCCTCGTTCATATTAATATTAGTTTAAAATATTTATTTTCTATCATATACATGATTATTTACAACAATTGAATTAAGGAATTGGACATAAATCTATACAGCTTACGGATGTCCTCTCCTTAATATTAATATTAGTCAAGAATGATAATTAATTTAATCACAAGAAAGTGCTACTTGTAGTTTAGTTTTAATCTGTGTACATAGTATTTCATACATATACATATTTAGTAAATATATCCCTACACTCTTAATACAGTCATGATCATGTTTTGCATAGTCTAAAATCCATCATGACATTGTCATTATTTTTCCATGTATGTCCATAATCATTACATCATTTGTCCATCCTCATCATGATTGCATATATCATAATATTGTACTATATATAATGTAAATATGTTTAAATGTTACAGACGAGAAACTGTAAAGTTTAAGTCTTAATAAAGTATTCTTCTTCTTCTTCGTCTTCTTCTTCTTCATATACATAGCACTACAAATTACAAGATGCCAATGCATTACAGGAGACTACACGGATATAGATTTATATATATAGATGATACAAATAGTTGTACCAGAGAGCTATCACATCACAACATCATCTATAATGACACCATAAAGAAACTGTGCCCATTTATATTAAGCGTTACTTTTCCCCTCTGGCTTATATATAAAACGATGGTTACCCAATCGTGTTCTACATTGTATTCTCGTTCAGCAGTACGATATGTTCATAGCTTCTTTCTATACCTGTTCGAGATGGAATTGGGTGAGCGATATAAATCTAAAGTAAATTCTAAAATTTCAATATTTTAAATTTAGTAAGTATTTCCATATCTCGCTTGTGGATACCATTTAATGCAGCTTTCTGAGATAACATAATATTATTGATGTAGCCTCTGGAATCTACCTTCTAATTGAACTTGACGGGATGCCAACATCAAAGTATTATATGGAAGTCGTGATAGCGCAGTGGATGCGCGTTCGCTTCAGGTCCGGAGTTCGAGCCCCACTGGAGCCGTTACGATTGTGCCCTTAGGCAAGGCATTTAAATTCCACGTTGCCTCTTCTCTATCCCTCGTGGCGATGGATTCCATCAGGAATGAGGTCTCGAGAGTGATTAATATAAGTTGAAATAACTTGTTTCGCAATCGAGCTAAAACAAATTTGTATACACTAAAGTATTATATCAAAGCATAAGCAGTATTGTCTTAAGGTCGCATCATCTATACAATGAGATTGATTTCCGTATCTATTAATGCGTATCGGTTCTCCAATCATAGTCATCTTGTTTTCAATTCCATCTGATGCTTGTTTCTCATAATCAACCATAATCTCTAGTTGTCCGTAATTAGGCTTTGTATAAACAATTAGAACATATCTGCCACTGTCGTCTATTTCTGTGTTGCCTAGCAACCTTTGAAAGAATCCAGGTTTTCTTTCTATATGAGCATTATCGCCGTCACCTTCAGCAATGTACATAACCCTTGCCTCTGTTACATTATGTAGTGAAAGCTTACGACAAACGTTGTGGTAATTCTGTAACATAGAGTTCAGTTGTTGAACAGCGTAATTACCCAAACTTAGTACAACCGGATGTGAAGTACTTATTGGATTAGAATCATAACACGTGCAGTATAGATCAGGAATTCCTGCGTCTGCGCATGTTCGCATTTCCGGTATTTTCTGAAACAGACTACGACTTGTTCTTGAACGATATACTTGTTTAGACACATTATCACTTACATTTCCGTTGATAACGCTCATCATTGTTTCATGCACGTCAAACGCTGAAGTTAACTTTTCCTTATTATATTTTAAATTTCGATGAAGCCACGGGTACTTCTTTTTTAACACATCCGGTATATATACCATTAGAAATGGCATATTGTTTTCTATTCTTCCAATGTACGTTGTGCTTGCACCACCTAGCCTAAATCCATGGTCACTACCTATAATTAGTACCGATCTATCTAGGTGTCCGTTTGACTTCAGCCATTGCAATAACTCATATAATGGTTGGTCTCCACGGCCCAGGGATATGAAATCTTCGTGTCCAATTTGATTGTTCCAAAAATATGCAAACTTTAATCGCTTGGTATATTTTGTCAGGTACTTCTTCAGAAATTCTATTTGTAATAAGAAGTGGTCTTTGTTTCCGTAGCAATGCCAGGTAGATTTCCCCAAATGATCCATTATAATGGGTTCCGTCTGGTCCATTGCTAAAGTAAACGGTCTGTAATAGTAATCCACAGGAGGTTTTCTAAAGCCAGATTTTAAGTAATTCATTGTGGAAATATCTGGGCGATCCTCTGCGTGAAGAGTAACGTGATGTTTAGTTGACGGTTCTTTCCAAATAAATGGCATTCCATCCAAGTACGACTTTACAATGTTTTCCATGTGGAATGTGTAATGCTCCTCTCCCGTTAGCAACGGTATCTGATTTGGAAATGAATTCAGACCTACTTTCATATAACCGCGGAAGTCATAGGCATCTAAACTTTCAGTCAGATATTTGTAAGATTTTGGAAGACTTCTTAGGGCATGCGATCTTGAGACGGAATCCAAACCAACATATATCACACTTAAGTTATTGTCAGTCTCAAAGCCTATTTCGTCCTCTCTAGCCTGGGATGCATTCCAAACAATATTAGTATGCACGAAATCGTAAACAGTTGCCATCTTATTTTTACACACAACGCGGAATATTCTATTATAAATGAAAATTGGAGGTTCGAATGTGATTCCCTTCTGAAGTGTAAATTTCAAATCTCCATCAACGCGGTGAATCATGTGATAAACACATTTCAAAGACGTCAATGAATAGTGCGAAATGGCAGAGTTGTTGTATTGCAAGTAACCGTTTTCGTCAACAAACATTATAGAACATTTATTTGAGCATTTAATAGGTTCCGGTTGTATCAAATATTGAGTCAAAATGTTGTCCCATGGGTTCAATTTATGAAGTGTGCACGGTTTTTCCTGAGTGTGATAAACGTCTCCAAAATATACGGACGGAAATAAATACAGCATACATGGAATCGTTAACATTAATGTCAAAAGAAAGTACTTCCGCCGAGAATTATTTTTCAGAAATTCATTAGCCCACTTCAGAAATAATCGCTTTACTGTATTAACCATTTTGCACTCGATGTTAGTCTCAGAGGAATCATGAAGAATCCGACCCTGATTACTGTGATATTTAGTGGATATAACGCGGACACGTTATAATAGGTAGGTCATTTCTTAATTAAATACATCAATAATATACAACTCTATTGTGTCTGCTGCTCTTAATATAGACAATGTACGTCGAACACTGGTAAACGTTAGCAATGGTCTCTTCTATATTAAAATTGTAATGATTCAGTCGACATGTTCGGCTTAAGTACACAATGGTGAATGGATTTTAAATTCACACATGTGTCTTTGATGTTAAAGTGTTGCCATTTAATGGTATATTTACTACACTAGTATGGCACAATAAGAAGACATTTAGAAACGAGATTTTCGGACATTTGCCAAACAATAGCGACTTTCTTAGGAATATTGTGATGTTTCCAAAATCGGCATGTTGTTATAAAAGTGGTTTGTTCAAATTCAACTGTTCGTTTTTCTGTGCGTCTCTATGTGCTACAGAAATTGGGCAACTAACAGCATCTGCTGATGATGTGCCGGTCTGATGACATAGTCGTTATGTTGATTTCGCGGTATGATGACGTAACAGTTATGTTGATTTGGCGGTATGATGATGTGCCGGTCTGATGACGTAATCAGTTTGTTGATTTGGTGGTATGATGATGTGCCGGTCTGAGACGTAATCAGTTTGTTGATTTGGCGGTATGATGATGTGCCGGTCTGATGACGTAATCAGTTTGTTGATTTGGTGGTATGATGATGTGCCGGTCTGATGACGTAATTAGTTTGTTGATTTGGCGGTATGATGATGTGCCGGTCTGATGACGTAATCAGTTTGTTGATTTGGCGGTATGATGATGTGCCGGTCTGATGACGTAATCAGTTTGTTGATTTGGCGGTATGATGATGTGCCGGTCTGATGACGTAATCAGTTTGTTGATTTGGCGGTATGATGATGTGGCGGTCTGATGACATAATCAGTTTGTTGATTTGGCGGTATGATGATGTACCGGTATATTGATATATCAATCCTAGTGTTTCTTGCCGGTTCTTGAAGCCATCTGTTAATCTGTTAGCTGAAACAATAAAACATTTTATTGGAAATAAAGAAATAATAACAAGAACATACATGTACAATGTAATGTTTGAAGATATGTTTATTGTTGGTAACTTTTGTGGTTTTTGTATGTGCGTGCGTGCGTGCGTGTGTGCGTGCGAGCATGCGTGCGTGCGTGCGTGCGTGTGTGCGACTGTGCGTGCGTGATTGTGTGTGGTGCGCGCGTGTGAGTGCGTGTTGTTCTTTACTTACTGTACGTTTAGATGTATGATGCTAACAGTCAGATTGCAACATACAAGCTAGCTTTAATATATACTAGAATACTAATAATGAAGACTTTAATTTACGAGAGAACTTATTTAACAAAAGGGCCCTCAACATATATACAAATCAAATGATAGGACTATATAAGTTAAAACTGCATATTGGAATTATATAGTAATGTTAAAGCTGAACAGTAGAGAAACTATATATATAATATGTTATGGAATATGATAATATATGAAATTGTCTAGCAGAGTAGAAATGGGGGTATCATCTATATATATATACACGTTCCTTGTTCGTCAAATGTACTATAATAATTGCTTTTGCTTGACGTACAGAACAATACTATTACTTATCATACATAGGACATATCATGCATACCCGCTCACATTTGTCTAGGGAACCTACGGCGTACGAAGTCTCTGAGAGCTGAATGATTGAACATATAGTTTGAAACATTTTCTTGAAATTTCACCAATGGGAAAGCCATCAACAAAATTCATGTTCATCTTGAATCTTGAATGTTCACTAAAACATAAAGTGCGGTAAAAGAACTCTGAAATTCGCTCCGCATATAAAGAAGCTATGACATGTCGATTAATTATCTCTAACAGAAAACAATGTGGACGGCCATCCCGGATTAACAAATCACATGATGTTTTGAAAATTATATATAAATATTTAATTTAACATTTCTATCAAAAGTGCTTGTGTAGCTACATATATATATATTATTTATTTAATAAATTTACTTATGTTAAATATTTTAATTTGTCAGTTGCATAATTATGTTGTCATTAATTTGCTAACAGGAAGTTAATTTTTATGTAAATCTGACGTCATAGCTATCAACAAATATCAAGTAGCCATTTTGAACAATATTTCATAACTTCTTTATTTGAAATGCTAACCGGAATATTAAAAACATGTCGACGATGACAATATCTAGGTCCGGCACATATTTGGGTGCATATCTTAGAAATGTAAAACCACTGCCCAAATATGATGTTCTATTTATAGATCTCAGTTGGTGCTAGACAAAAAGTACACACTATCACGTGCAGCCTCCGTGGTGTGATGGGAGCGACGAGGTTGTGAGATTACATCCCACCAGAACCAATGCGGTGGCAACCTTAATATACAAGACATTTAACTCCACATGACACCTGTTCTGCTTCTGGTGGCGATGGATTCCTTTATGAATGAGGTATCGAGAGCGATTTTAGCTAATGTTCTAAGAACTAGTGTAATAACTATGTAAATAAGCACTGTATGTATTCATACGCTATGTACACAAAGTAAACAACCAACATGGCGTCGTAATACTGGTGTCACTGAAAATCAGTGTCGAGCTATTAACACTATAAATCCTACCCAATCACTGAATTCTTCAACATCCCTGTCCAGCTGCAGTAGAAATTCCAATGTAAAACTTAAATAGCCGGAATTAAACGTTACACATTTTGTACAGACTTGGTAAATATATACTTGTTGTGACGTCATAGTACAATGCTTGTGGTGATGTTATCGTCGCGCGTGCTCCAATCATACAATTCACATAACAATACATTCACTGGTTATTTGCAGTATAATAGTTTCATGAAATTAAAAGGTGATTATCACGAAGTAAAGTAACTAATACGAGTAAAATTACAAATAAAATGTGAACTACGTTTTGTTGCGTTTACTATTCATTTACAACCGACCGCATAACTCACTTCATTGTTAATAACTGAAGCACAGGTACATGAAACAGTTGCAACTCAGTGAATTTACAGTTTTGTGGACGAATATGTTACAAATAGGATCTTATATTCGTGTTCATTTGCTATTGAAATTATTTAACTCTGGCTAGTTTTATCATTTTTAGAAGACGCGTTGAATAAATGCATTAACAAATGACCACTCGTTTAATATCGTATATATATGTAATGGTCATGAATACTATTAACATCTTCGTGTTTGCAATGGATTCTTAGTAAACCCATGTTATAAGAGGTCAAATAAATCCTAAATAATACCCACACAGAAATGAAAAGTTGAAATAAATTACATATATAATCGACGTGGTGTTGTGTATATTGAGATACATGTAAATTAATCTTCCGATTGTATATTTTATTTCTAGCCGATTGTCAGTTGAAACGCGATTTCCAGAAGATAAACAAGCTAGGAGAATGAAGGGCATGACAACAGTTATTTCGTAGTGTATCATTGTATATACGTGTTTATGTTAATACTATTTACTTTATTGCCTACGTAATGTATTATAAGAGTGCTTCAACGTTATAAGCACTTGTCATGTAACATATTAATAACTGTTTGCTGTACGATATTTAGATAATACTGAAATGGAGTCAGTGCACAACATAACATTAACTTAGTGATTGATAAATATCTCCTTGAGGTGCAGCCAACTAGGTTTATTGAATTTATTTAAATCTGGCCCAGCCGAAGGCGCTGTACGTGAGGGACCAATGGTCGCACACCCGTGGAAGCCTGTCTCCGACACGTATACATCAATGTTTTAAAGATTTGCTCTTCAGTTCGAAGGGGGTACAATTGCTGTTAAGTTCGAAGGGTGTACATTTGCTGTTAAGTACGAAGGGGGTACATTAGCTGTTATGTTCGAAGGGGGTACATTTGCTGTTAAGTTCGAAGGGGGTACATTTGCTGTTAAGTTCGAAGGGGGTACATTTGCTGTTAAGTTCGAAGGGGGTACATTAGCTGTTAAGTTCGAAGGGGGTACATTTGCTGTTATGTTCGAAGGGGGTACATTTGCTGTTATGTTCGAAGGGGGTACATTTTGATGAATGTAGCTGTGTACTAATGTCTAAGTTTGATGCATTTTGAAATGCATAATTGATGCACAGTTGGATAATGAAACTAGTTACATTGTGCTTCCAGCTGTTAGTGGTGGCAGAATACCTTGAATTCCCTGTCGAACAGCAGTTGAGGCATCGGCGGACACCCAACATAGAGCCACCGACATTCCGCAAGCCAGCTTAATAGCTTTCTCATATGAAGTAATTCGACATCACCTATAGCGGTGATGGACAAGTGAAATGAAGTCCAGGACCGTAGATACTTGGCAACAGAGAGCCCGATGCAGCAACGTATGCTGTTAGACGTATACAATTCTGTTCAGATATATTAGCTTACTGTAATAAGATATTTGAGTTACACCTGTCCATCAGTTCATGAGTGAGATATGACCAGTAGGTAGCAGGAGTTACACCTGTCCATCCGTTCATGAGTGAGATATGACCAGTAGGTAGCAGGAGTTACACCTGTACATCCGTTCATGAGTGAGAGATGACAAGTAGGTAGCAGGAGTTACACCTCTCCATCCGTTCATGAGTGAGAGATGACAAGTAGGTAGCAGGAGTTACACCTGTCCATCCGTTCATGAGTGAGAGATGACAAGTAGGTAGCAGGAGTTACACCTGTCCATCAGTTCATGAGTGAGATATGACCAGTAGGTAGCAGGAGTTACACCTGTCCATCCGTTCATGAGTGAAATATGACCAGTAGGTAGCAGGAGTTACACCTGTCCATCAGTTCATGAGTGAGATATGACCAGTAGGTAGCAGGAGTTCCACCCGTTCATGAATGAGAGTACATACTGATATACGTACGAGGCTAGATGAACAATAGGACGACTATACTAAAGATCTAATGTTAATTAGCCATGTGGTAGTAACGATTCTTACACGGCTTACAGAACAAACACGTTGGTAGCCATACAACTACTGGAAGATACATTTAAAACCTTAATAATGAAGCATCACTTGCATATTCCAATACATGCAGCTTTCAATCATTACTACCTGGTAGTAGCATATTAGATGTTATTGAGTAAATACACATGCAGATTCCTACTGCATACAATTTAATTACAACATGTACGATACCCATTTGGGAATAAATTATCAGTACCAAAATGTCGTCTCCATGGTCCTTCCTCTAATAGCAAATTATAGATGAAACCAAGTTATATCCTGGTCGGCTGGACTAATATTGTCAGTCGACAATTTTTGAAAATAGCGTTTCTTGTACTTACTGCCGATACCCCGTAGACGTACCTCAATAATTGACCAATGAGCACACGCTATTTCCCTCCATTGCTTTGTAATCAATTATGTTTGGTTCTTAAGTGTCACCAGTATACACGTGACACGGGCAGAAATCCATATTCCTAATGAAATGTCCCACAGAAAACACGATCATCTAGTCATCATTACAATTTCGTAGGCATATTGCTGCATGTGATAGATAATATATGTATTTATTTTATTTGAATTTAATGAACATTTAACTTACCGACGTTAACACAACATACATAAATATACAATGACATTTCCGCATGCAGTCATGGTGTTTGACATCACATTTAGAGCCGTACTTGTACTGCTGTTGTATTTGAGATGTTCTCATTGTTTTCTACCGACCAGAGGCTCTGCAGTCTTGGAAACAGACTTCACCATGGAAGATATTATAAGGACGGGGATTCGTCATGCCATTGTTGGAGACACTGACACCCGGATAAGCTATGACTACGGTAAAATGTTGCATTATATATCTACCAGAGCAGTTTGAATCAGTTCCACTTGGTACAATGTATTTATGATATGATGTATACCCAACTATTCCGATCATATCACGACCCCCAATAATGACAGAATCTTACATGTGATAAATATCATGAAAATCGATAATCTCCGATAATTTAGAGTCAGGTACATGCGTCATTTCTCATGTTTTTCAGATCCGACGGTACGTCATATAGACACCTGTATGTGTATTTATTAGTATGTAAAAGAAAGTGACAAATGAAAACGAATAAGTCTATTTTGTTCATATTTCCATTATAATATACAATAACATACGCACACGACATAAAACATCATATTAATTATGGCATGGATATAAATGCGTCGATGTGATTTGATTTTTGTTTACATACACAAGCTTTGCCGCAACATAACTATAGCAATACATACACGTGTATACATTTATCTTGTTTAACTTATGCCTGAACCTAGTAAAACTATATTTCTAACACAGAAAAAAATCAGACTACATCCTCAAGACTACATACTATATTTAGACGTACATGTTATAAGATATGGTACGAACCTGAAGAAGACAGGTATTCAGCTTATTCTCAAAATGCCAAATTCAACACAGACAGTGTGTTGTTCCTTTCACATTTCGCTTCAAATGCATCACCAATGGAAGAACTAGTCTATGGAATTAACATTTATGTAAACGTTTTCAAATTAAGTCTCAAGCAAGAATTATTGTGTTAATATGTTCTTTCATTACTCCGTGTAAATCCTTCAGAAATGAATGCATTTTCAATTCGAATCCGAATCGGACAGGTTGGTTTTCTCCGGGTACTCCGGTTTCCTCCCACATGAATGACCACGTATACGCTTTCATCCGAGCCAACAAGAGTGATTAATATAAGTTGTTAATCTTGCTTCGCAATCGTTGTAAAATAAATAAAGTTAAAAAAGTTTTTATAATTCTTAATAGAATACCCAATGAAACTGTAGTCCTAATAAACAGCTGCGTTTTATAAACGTTTACTGTGTATATCAACAGTATGATTCAATGTGATACTTTCTAATGTGTTACATTACTCTCTGTTTCTCACTGCTGTATTTGTATTCAATTGTATTCGAACATGCATTAATCGCTGCTTCTGATTCTTCAATTAATTTTAATCTAGTATAAAAATTATAACATTTATTTTTCTGTACTATATTTCCCTAGGCCTAATACTTTATTCCCATTCTCGGATTCCTAATTCTTTAGGTCTATTACGTTATTCACAAATGACGATGCACTATTTTAATTCCTTTTGCTCGTTACTTTATTCCCACTCGATGCACGCATTCATCGTTACTCCTTATAACATATTTACATTGTATTATGTTTTGATTTTCGTTTAACCACTCTTCTGAGTGACTCAATGTCTCCACTATTCGCATATTGTTTACCCTCTTTGCTATCTCAATATATATACCTGTTTTTGTCCATTCTATTTTTTCTTATTGTGTGTGTTTTACGTTTATTTATCGTCGCTACCGGTTGCTCATATGAGCGACGCCTCCTGAAGAGATTAGTAATTTTAGATTTTGGAGGATAGTGCAATGATACAGACAGAGACACATTACAGAGTCTCCTCTGGTTCTTTTACGTGCACGGTGTAAAGCACCGACACGAGACCTCGGTTTAACGTCCCATCTGAAAGACTGTTAATTTTATTAGGGTCAGAAGGGGGATCGAACCTGCGATCCCTGGATTACCAGTCCAGCGTTTTACCACTGGGCTACAGATCCGTCTGTTATTTTTTCTTATAAATCGTTTTTCTTATTTACTTATTCAGAGTTATTTCTCATTCTTCATCAGTGGACTGAGTGAGTAAACTGTCAGTCAAAGACGGAAGTCTGTGCATGGCAGCCACCCCTGTCTGTTAGTGATTAATAATATATGGCTGTGGTTTATCGAATGCAATTAATTTCCCATGACCATGTACATATATGTATTAGTTTTTCAGCTAAGCTAAATATTCACTACACTTTATTTTAACCATATCATCTAAAAACGAAATTAGAAATGCCTAGTTGTCGTTGACTACATATAATTTGTCTCTCCACTGCTGCGGGCTGCGGGTGTGCGCTTCCTTCAAGATGTAACCAGCCGGCTGCGGGTGTGCTCTTCCTTCAAGATGTATCCAGCGTGCTGCGGGTGTGCGCTTCCTTCAAGATGTATCCAGCGTGCTGCGGGTGTGCGCTTCCTTCAAGATGTATCCAGCGGGCTGCGGGTGTGCGCTACCTTCAAGATGTATCCAGCGTGCTGCGGGTGTGCGCTTCCTTCAAGATGTAACCAGCGGGCTGCGGGTGTGCGCTTCTTTCAAGATGTAACCAGCGGGCTGCGGGTGTGCGCTTCCTTCAAGATGTAACCAGCCGGCTGCGGGTGTGCGTTTCCTTCAAGATGTAACCAGCGGGCTTGCGGGTGTGCGCTTCCTTCAAGATGTATCCAGCGGGCTGCGGGTGTGCGCTTCCTTCAAGATGTAACCAGCGGGCTGCGGGTGTGCGCTTCCTTCAGGATGTAACCAGCGTGCTGCGGGTGTGTGCTTCCTTCAAGATGTAACCAGCCGGCTGCGGGTGTGCGCTTCCTTCAAGATGTAACCAGCGTGCTGCGGGTGTGTGCTTCCTTCAAGATGTAACCAGCCGGCTGCGGGTGTGCGCTTCCTTCAAGATGTAACCAGCGGGCTGCGGGTGTGCGCTTCCTTCAAGATGTAACCAGCCGGCTGCGTGTGTGCGCTTCCTTCAAGATGTATCCAGCGGGCTGCGGGTGTGCGCTTCCTTCAAGATGTAACCAGCCGGCTGCGGGTGTGCGCTTGCTTCAAGATGTAACCAGCCGGCTGCGGGTGTGCGCTTCCTTCAAGATGTAACCAGCGGGCTTGCGGGTGTGCGCTTCCTTCAAGATGTAACCAGCGGGCTCCGGGTGTGCGCTTCCTTCAAGATGTAACCAGCCGGCTGTGGGTGTGCGCTTCCTTCAAGATGTAACCAGCGGGCTGTGGGTGTGCGCTTCCTTCTAGATGTAACCAGCCGGCTGTGGGTGTGCGCTTCCTTCAGGATGTAACCAGCGGGATGCGGGTGTGCGCTTCCTTCAAGATGTAACCAGCAGGCTGCGGGTGTGCGCTTCCTTCAAGATGTAACCAGTGGGCTGCGGGTGTGTGCTTCCTTCAAGATGTAACCAGCTGGCTGCGGGTGTGTGCTTCCTTCAAGATGTAACCAGCGGGATGCGGGTGTGTGCTTCCTTCAAGATGTATCCAGCAGGCTGCGGGTGTGCGCTTCCTTCAAGATGTAACCAGCGGGCTTGCGGGTGTGCGCTTCCTTCAAGATGTAACCAGCGGGCTTGCGGGTGTGCGCTTCCTTTCAAGATGTAACCAGAGGGCTTGCGGAAGCTCTGTGTTTCTACCCATATGCCTTTACGGGAATGAAATACTGCTCGGAGGGTGGCTTTCTCCATATAAACCAGCTTGAGAAGAGAATCCCCGATTTTCGATTGAATGACCACAAATATGCTCACACATGCAGAATACTGGTGGCTCAAGTAATGCCATTGTTACATTTTTTTAGCAAAGCTTCATTTTATTATTTTGTTTCTTTCTCCCGACTAATTCACTCAGATTATATAATACATTATTTCCCTTCTTTTTTCAGATAGACAGCTGTATAGATTTTCTCAAATGTCAATGTCCAAACTAGTTCAACATGGGTGCAAATATACACATTGCTGATACATCTATTTTTCTTTTGAATGTGCATACAATTCTTCAAAATGACATTTTTAAATAAATATAAAATTACAAATGATGAAGCTTATGATGCAATAATTAAAATTACAAATGATGTAGTTTATGATGCAATAATTAAAATTACAAATGATGAAGCTTATGATGCAATAATTAAAATTACAAATGATGTAGTTTATGATGCAATAATTAAAATTACAAATGATGTAGTTTATGATGCAATAATTAAAATTACAAATGATGTAGTTTATGATGCAATAATTAAAATTACAAATGATGTAGTTTATGATGCAATAATTAAAATTACAAATGATGTAGTTTATGCTGCAATAATTAAAATTACAAATGATGTAGATTATGATGCAATAATTAAAATTATAAATGATGTAGTTTATGATGCAATAATTAACATTACAAATGATGTAGTTTATGATGCAATAATTAAAATTGCAATAATTAAAATTACAAATGATGTAGCTTATGATGCAATAATTAAAATTACAAATGATGTAGCTTATGATGCAATAATTAAAATTACAAATGATGTAGTTTATGGTGCAATAATTAAAATTGATGTAGTTTATGAGCAATAATTAAAATTACAAATGATGTAGTTTATGAGGCAATAATTAAAATTACAAATGATGTAGTTTATGATGCAATAATTATTGCGTGTAATACGTTTATAAAGGTATCACACATACTATATTTGATAATGTCCCCAGATTTGGTTAGTGAGCCCCGCTCAGACCGTGTCTCATTTATATGAAAAAGTTGGCAGTTTCTTACGGAGGTTGGTGCACCAAGTACTGGTTAACCGCTGGAGCCTGCCCAGGAAAGGTGTTGTTAGGTAAACTACCCATCGCTCAAATGGGAAACCGGTAGGGACGTTAAATAAACTTTAAATAATAAAAAAATGGTTAGTGCGTTGGTTCCTTATAAGTTTCATTTTGATAATAGGGTAGTAACCTATAATAGGGTAGTAACCTATAATAGGGTAGTAACCTACAATAGGGTAGTAACCTATAATAGGGTAGTAACCTACAATAGGGTAGTGACCTATAATAGGGTAGTAACCTACAATAGGGTAGTAACCTACAATAGGGTAGTAACCTATAATAGGGTAGTAACCTACAATAGGGTAGTAACCTACAATAGGGTAGTAACCTATAATAGGGTAGTAACCTATAATAGGGTAGTAACCTACAATAGGGTAGTAACCTATAATAGGGTAGTAACCTACAATAGGGTAGTGACCTATAATAGGGTAGTAACCTACAATAGGGTAGTAACCTACAATAGGGTAGTAACCTATAATAGGGTAGTAACCTACAATAGGGTAGTAGCTTATAATAGGGTAGTAACCTATAATAGGGTAGTAGCTTATATAATAGGGTAGTAACCTATATAATAGGGGAGTAACCTATAATAGGGTAGTAAGCTATAATAGGGTAGTAACCTATAATAGGGTAGTAACCTATATAATAGGGTATTACCTATAATAGGGTAGTAACCTATATAATAGGGTATTACCTATAATAGGGTAGTAACCTATATAATAGGGTAGTAACCTATATAATAGGGTAGTAACCTATAATAGGGTAGTAACCTATATAATAGGGTAGTAACCTATATAATAGGGTATTACCTATAATAGGGTAGTAACCTATATAATAGGGTAGTAACCTATATAATAGGGTAGTAACCTATAATAGGGTAGTAACCAGGGTTGGCCGAGAAATACCGGGGGCGGGAAATACCGCCGGGAACCGGTATTTCCCGCCCCGGGAAATAAGCCCAGAAGTGGGAAATACCGGGAAATACCGGGAAATAAGATTATGTGTCTTCCAAACACGTTTTTTGCTCATTTTTATGCATTGCTACCACTCTATAAGTGCTTAAACTATTTCGTCCCTGCCAGGGGTACTCATCAGGTGGCATCATTGGCAACCACAACAGTTTTTTTTGGGTTTTATTGTTTTTTTTTGTTTTTTTTTATTTTATTGTTTTTTTTTTCATTTATTTTTTCGTTTTTCTTGTTGGAATGTTTCTTCAGCCAGTAGTCTGTCTTCACCAGTCGATTTCCTCGCTACCTCTCAGGAAGCAGTAGCATAGCACCAGCTTCGCTGCTTTCTCAACGCCCAGTCTGTTGCGTAGTTTCGTCTGTATGATGCCGAAGTTGGAGAACACACGTTCAATGGCGGCTGAACTTGCTGGCAGTACCATCAATTTCCTGGCGAGCTGACTGAAGTCTTTGGTGATCACGCCCGACCTCTCCACACATGACCACCATACAGCTGGCTTCGAGTTGTTGATGGAGGATTCCTGTTGTAGCACCTTAGGAATTGGCAGTGTCTCGGACATGTAGTTGAGGAGTTCGGGTACAAGTTCCGGCTTGGTCTCATGAAGAAGCTCCTGGGCACTGGTGACGTGTTGAAATTGTGTACAAACAAACAGTGTGGGTCATCTCAAATTATGATTCTGACTTCTTTAATAACTAATTGATTATTTTAATAATACAGCTATATTATGAACACATTTCAGGGATAATCCTAAAAACATTTGCATTTTGCCTACTACATTAAACATTTAAAATACCTCCAATAAATGTATGTATAAACTCCTTAAACTGTGTTTGTATACAATGTATATTAGAGTAATAATGAACAGTCTCAATAATGTTAGATCTCTAACATTTATATAAAGATTATAAGCAATGCGTAAATGCCACTATGAATGCCTGTATTTTTCGTCATATTCTTCAAAAGCAGTTCATTTTCATCCTGCACACATGATACTACAATCAGTACACCGGGTAATAGAAATTGTATGGTATATATACCTGTATTTACCACCAAAATCATCCAAATTCTTATTTCCCGGTATCCAAATTCTTATTTCCCAGTATTTCCCGGTATTTCCCGGTATTTCCCAGTATTTCCCGGTATTTCCCGGTATTTCCCGGTATTTCCCGCCGAAATTGCCAACCCTGGTAGTAACCTATATAATAGGGTAGTAACCTATAATAGGGTAGTGACCTATAATAGTGTAGTAGCCTATAATAGGGTAGTAACCTATATACTAGGGTAGTAACCTATATATAACTAACTTGTATGACTTTGCTGATTCTTCCTTATGTAGCCGATTTTATAAGAAAATAACAATGTTTATTTCTTAATAGCAACATTTATTTTAAAGGAAGTTTGTTATGTCGCTTCTCAGAACATCTGGTGTGGTTTTTGAACTAAAGTAATTACAGTTACAAAAACTAAAAAAAGAGGTATACAAAATCTGGTTATAAATATTACCGATATACATTAGATATTTAAATGTCTTTATTTTCTGTTTCCGTCTAGATGATGTATCAATTGAAGAAACACTGAATGAAATAGTATATCACTGCAGCCTGATTGATATAGAACACCAAGGGGACGCTGTCTGGTGGTTTGCAGACGAGAAGATAATGGAAGGTACGTACCTGTCTTTTAGAATAGTAAACAGGAAACACAGCAATCTTTTTCGGTATTGTTTGTTTTTATGTGTGCTTATTTTGTGGGTTACTTATATTATGTCGACACTCTGGTTGTTATTTGTGGAGGAATACATTGCGAGCAGTGTGTCAGGCACGGGCGCGAACCCTGATAGAAGCACCGACCGTATGATAGCCAACTGCATAGCCTCATTCGAAAGTGCCAGTGAAATTCTCATCTACAGGTGTGGAGGATATTCGTTTCGTATCGGCTTGTGCAGGGACGTAACGATATAATGTTAGTAGAACTTGAGGGCCTGAGAGATTGCTAGAGATTAGCACAGATTAGAATACAATTTTAATAGTAAATATGGCTATGTTTGTTGGCTATAATATGATGTGCATAATTACCAGATGATATAATTATAATATGAGCATAAGATTAATGGCAGCTTGTAAATTACTGGAAAATACTTATATGTCATATGTCACAAGCATATACAGAGGTTGTGTTGAGACATAATGCTTGTAAAAATCATAAGCCACACTAAACAAAAGTATGTGTAAACTTGAAATTAATAAGCATGAGTTAGTTATGCCAAGGAAACCTAGTTATGCCGCTACCATAACAACCTGGCATTATTTAATCTGTCAAAAATATAAAAAATTATTAACGTGAAAAATGTGTAACATACATCAAAATGGACGCCCCAGTTATCAAATTCCACATTGCTATGTACATCTTGGCCATTTGCAGTAAGATTTTGAAAATTTATTTGAACGTTGTGATGAGCTTAAAGTGGGGTTATATAGCATAACATATATAACATAACATATATTTTATTAGGCATTAAATGGTACAAAACACATCTATAGCCAACACAATTAACAAATATGTAAAGTGCAAAGACAATTTACCGAGAAGTTTAAATAATATTATGTTCTCCCTTATTTTCTATTATAAATAAAACTACATGATGAGCTTTAACGTGGGGATAGTACAATATCACTAACACCTGAGTGGGGTTAGAGAGTACAATACCACTAACACCTGAGTGGGGTTGGAGAGTACAATACCACTAACACCTGAGTGGGGTTAGAGAGTACAATACCATTAACACCTGAGTGGGGTTGGAGAGTGCAATACCACTAACACCTGGGTGAGGTTGGAGAGTGCAATACCATTAACACCTGAGTGGGGTTGGAGAGTGCAATACCATTAACACCTGAGAGGGGTTGGAGAGTGCAATACCACTAACACCTGAGTGGGGTTGGAGAGTACAATACCACTAACACCTGAGTGGGGTTGGAGAGTACAATACCACTAACACCTGAGTGGGGTTGGAGAGTACAATACCACTAACACCTGGGTGGGGTTGGAGAGTACAATATCACTAACACCTGAGTGGGGTTGGAGAGTACAATACCACTAACACCTGAGTGGGGTTGGAGAGTACAATACCACTAACACCTGGGTGGGGTTGGAGAGTACAATACCACTAACACCTGGGTGGGGTTGGAGAGTACAATACCACTAACACCTGAGTGGGGTTGGAGAGTACAATACCACTAACACCTGAGTGGGGTTGGAGAGTACAATACCACTAACACCTGAGTGGGGTTGGAGAGTACAATACCACTAACACCTGAGTGGGGTTAGAGAGTGCAATACCACAACACCTGAGTAGGGTTGGAGAGTGCAATACCATTAACACCTGAGTGGGGTTGGAGAGTACAATACCACTAACACCTGAGTGGGGTTAGAGAGTGCAATACCACAACACCTGAGTAGGGTTGGAGAGTGCAATACCATTAACACCTGAGTGAGGTTGGAGAGTACATTACCACAACACCTGAGTGGGGTTGGAGAGTAAACTACCTTCTACTTATCTGAGACAACAATGCTGTTAATAAATATGTATGAGTGTATTAATGAAAGTGTTGGAATTCAAGGGCTTGCTTGAACACATGCTCACTAAGTGATACAAGTATGCATGGGTCGAGGTCATATAATCTCACGTAAAAATGCAATTCTAAGTACGTTATCATTCATAACTGGTAGCTCAAGGAGCAGGTCGTAATGGTATTTATTAAACAAACATGTTGACCATAAAACATTTATCAAGCTATATGACACAACGTTATTTAATGTCATGTTTGAACGTGGTTATATATCATTGGTTCTAAGCCACATGCTACTTCACTGGGACATACCTAAATAGATTTGAAGCACCAAGTACGTGATCTTAAATCTTTGAGTAGCACAGGTGATTAATCAAGGAGAAAGTGTAGAATAAATATATTGTATTCTTAATGCACATGTCTTGAATTAAACATATGTTCTGTTCTGTTAATGTATTGTCTCTAATGTTGGGCAGTGGCGATATAAGATACCTTAGTTGCTAACCTTACTTGAACAAATTAAGATTCCGGTAACAATTGAACCACGATGAGAACAGTTGTCCTAGATAAACACTTTTCCGAGTGTAGCTACGCGCTCTATCCGAATTAAGGTACACTTTTTTATTTCAAGAACTTCAGAATGACGAACGTGCACAGTATGCGAGTATGCTGGTTGCTATGCCAACACTTATATTAAGACATACTACACGTGATGTGCGCGCAGTCATTGTGTTGATATTATAATTCGAACACGTTGTAGGTGGTACTTTACACATTCTGATAAAATAACAAATATGCACTCGCTAATATAAACACACACTAATGTGGGCAACATATCTGGAAGTTTATTCCAAAGCTTTACATGATATAATATAGTAAATGTTGATCTTCCGGAAAGAAACGCAAACTTCAGTTTATTTATTAGAAATTGTCTTTAGATGGATTGACGTTAATATAATTGTTTAAATTAATTGACTGTCGTTAACTACTTTTAGTTAAGAGGAGAAGAATTATATAAGACTCTGTCTTCCATTCTAATCCTGTTTCTGTATTCTGATTATGCGCGGTGTATGCATTGTTCAATATGTATTATATTGGGAAATAAAATATGTTTAAACTAACTACTTCTATTTTGTTTATTTTTATGTTGAATGAAACTGGACGGGACACATTGGAGTCCTGGCGCCTGCAGCACACATTGTTATTTGTTCGCATGTTATTACAAAATGTCATGTTTGCAATCTGTGTTCCTAAATAAAGCTACTATTATGTTATGTTGGCTCTATGGGGAGAGTGTGTAAGACAGTAGTATGTTACAGGCCATCAGTTGCTTCTAGAATTACGAAACCGCTTGCTACAGATGCTGTCTACGGATTGGCCGAACTACGCAGCGGCTAGGGAGACACTGGGCGAGATCTTCCACCTACTCGCAGTGTTCTACAGCAACACAAACTGGCTGGAGATGGGCCATACAAGTACATATGAAAACCTAGGTAAATTTACTGCCATTTTATTCTTCTACTTCTACTGCCAGTCAATTATTTTCTCATTATTATTGGGAGATCAGTCTGATTTGGTCTGCGAGTAGACCACCCGCATTTCATGGGTAAGAACCAGTACTCAACCCTCCAACCTCCGTATGCGACTGAGAACTTTATCTTTAGGAGCTAACCTGTTGCCCTGATGATAGCGGTGGTGAGTTCTAACAACAGTACGTTAGACCACACCGCCTCGGAGGCTCTGCAAATTACAAATTATATATTTAAGAAATAATATTTGTTTTTCGGGTTTTTATTGGCGAATAAAACATGGTTTGGAGTTCTGGCGTGTAGGGACTAACCTCACAGGACGTGGGCCTAAGTGGTTACGTCCGGCGCTAAGAACATATACAAAGGTACAAACACTGTTTTATTGCAGGTTTATTGCGATGAATTCCTTCTTTGCGTATACAGACAAAGTGCCGAACCATGATAGAATATTTGCTTAATATTAATTATAATAGCCTGTAAGCGAAAAGTAATGATATATATATATTTATGAAAACTTAGGTATTAACTTTGTGAATTACCCAAATATCTGAAAATGAATACACGGATGGGTATGCAGGTAATTGTGTACACGCATGGATGGATGTGTGCTCGAATGAATGTGTATTAGATTTAATCTATTAAATCCTGATAATTTTATTTGATAATATTATATCGCTCTATCTACATGTATCTATCCTGCTATTTTGTTATTATTTCACTGTTAAGGTGTGGCACGTGGGATTCTGACTCCAGTAGCACCACGTGCAGTCGATACATGTGTTGCATGTGGGTAAGTAGGTCTATATATAATATATATGTAAATACAATAACGCCCCATTTGTATATAGTTAATGCAAATTTATTTAGCTCGATTGCGAAACAAGTTCTTACAAGTTATATTAATCACTCTCGAAACATTATTCCTGATGGAATACATTACCACGAAGGAGAGAGAGAAGAGGCGTGTGGAATTTAAATGCCTTGCCAAAAGGGCACGAACAAAAGTCATACATTCTTATTAATAACAATCATCTTTATTTTTTACAGACGGATCTGTAGTCCAGTGGTTAACACGTTGGACTGGTAATCCAGGGATCACAGGTTCGATCACCCGTCTGACCATAACAAAATTAACAGTCTTTCAGATGGGACATTAAACCGAGGTCTCGTGTCGGTGTTTTACACCGTGTACGTAAAAGAATCAGAGGAGACTCTGGAATGGACCTCTGTCTGTATCATTGCACTATCCTCCAACAATCTAAAATGACTAATCTCTTCAGGAGGCGTCGCTCATAATGGGCAACCGGTAGCGACGATAAATAAACGTAAAGCACAATAATCTTTATTTCTTATAGCATTATAGCAGGAAGTATATATATACAATGTATGGTGTTTATTACTAGCCCTGTTGCATGTTACATTTTCATATCAGAATGTAGGTCTGGGAGTTTTGTTATTTTGAATAACAGTTAAATGTTTAAATATCACTACAGTAATGGTATCTATTTCAGAGATATGGTTAACAATTCGTGCAAGAACAATACTCTGACAACACATTTCCTCACCAGTGGATATTGGAGCAAGCTGGAGAAAGGTTGTTAAACCCATGTTTTACCTGGAACTACATTAATTACCAAACTAGTAAATATTTAGACCCACCAGATATGGGGAAGGTATCCACTTCGGACCGTCAGACATAATTATATAGTTAAATGAGAGGACAACCATAAGCTGTATAGTCTTCGGTCCAATTTCTTAATACAATTGTTGTAAATAATTATGTACATGATTGAAAATAAATATGTTTAAACTAAAGCAAATGGAATATATTTCAGTGAGTGGGTCAATGGTCAATACAAATTAAATATATTTCAGTGAGTGGGTCAATGGTCAATACAAATTAAATATAGTTCAGTGAGTGGGTCAATGGTCAATACAAATTAAATATATTTCAGTGAGTGGGTCAATGGTCAATACAAATTAAATATATTTCAGTGAGTGGGTCATTGGTCAATACAAATTAAATATATTTCAGTGAGTGGGTCATTGGTCAATACAAATTAAATATATTTCAGGGAGCTGGTCATTGCTTAGTCTTTATTATATTATTATTATTATTGCAAATGAAGCAAATGAAATATATATATGGGAGCTGGTCAATACATGTACAAATGAAATATATATATGGGAGCTGGTCAATACATGTACAAATGAAGTATATATATGGGAGCTGGTCAATACATGTACAAATGAAATATATATATGGGAGCTGGTCAATACATGTACAAATGAAATATATATATGGGAGCTGGTCAATACATGTACAAATGAAGTATATATATGGGAGCTGGTCAATACATGTACAAATGAAATATATATATGGGAGCTGGTCAATACATGTACAAATGAAGTATATATATGGGAGCTGGTCAATACATGTACAAATGAAGTATATATCAGGGAGCTGGTCAATACATGTACAAATGAAGTATATATCAGGGAGCTGGTCAATACATGTACAAATGAAGTATATATCAGGGAGCTGGTCAATACATGTACAAATGAAATATATTTCACCTAGTGGATCATGCAAATGAAATATATTTCTGACAGTTAGTCAATACACGTGCGAGACTATTTAGAGAGCAAATACTGCGGTCGCTAGTGCACCCCTGTGCGTGCTATGTGTAGAAGTACAGATTGTCTGTATAAGGGCATCCCGCCCGTATGGCAACATGTGGTATCGGTGGGCAGGGGGTCTCTCATAATAGGATAAGCATAATATTTGATAATGACTTGATGGATAGACAAGACACATTGATGCAACTCATATAGTGCGTCCGTGGTCCAGTGGTAGAGCGTCGGATTTGGAATCGAACGGTGTCGGGTTCGATACTAGGTCAGGCTACGTATGTAATGTCATTGAGCAAGGCACCTCACGCACATTGCTTAGTACTGGTCAACCGCTTAGGCCAGGAAAACAATGTATATGTCGCAGCGATGTGTTTGACATTAATGGAACATACATACACATGTAAACATTATTAATACAAACTGTTAATTCCTACGGGTTATTCCACTAATTATTCACAGGTTTCATTAATTAACCATGTCTATATATAGACAGACTCCAGTTTCTATTTCGATCCTCGATTGTTAATTTCATGACTAAAACAAAAATGTGGCGACAGTGCGATTGTTGGGGTCATTATCTATCACACGTTATACACCACAACGAGATTACGTTGTTTAACAGCGATGATTAACCGTTCAGGACCCCGCTGATAACATGTGTAATAAGAAAACAAGTTTATCAATAATTCAAACATTTAGATGGTTATATATGTATATATTGTATGGCGTCCTTATTTGGCGTCCGTGGTCCAGTGGTAGAGCGTCGGATTTGGAATCGAACGGTCCCGGGTTCGATACTCGGTCAGGCCACGTATGTAGTGTCATTAAGCAAGGCACCTCACACACACACTGCTTAGTACTGGTTAATCGCTTAGGTCGGTAAGCCTGCCCAGGAAAACATGTCTAAGTCCCCGCGAGGGGTTTGACATTAAAGGAACATACATACATCTGAATTCAAAAAATTGCACATATAGGTCTCCACTGTCTAATATCACCAGTGGGCCAAGTGGGGGGGGGGGGGGGAGGGAGCCCGTCGCACCCATCACTTCAAAATATGTCAAGCATAGCGTTAATACGCTACGTTACGCCCAGAGCGTATATTATGTTTTAAAACACTGGTACTGTCTCCTACGCTACGCCCCTCATACAGTCCAATATGTAAACTACTGGTACTGTCTCCGGCGGTACGCCCCTCATACAGTCCAATATGTAAACTACTGGTACTGTCTCCGGCGATACGCCCCTCAACAGTCCAATATGTAAACTACTGGTACTGTCTCCGGCGTTACGCCCCTCATACAGTCCAATATGTAAACTACTGGTACTGTCTCCGGCGCTACGCCCCTCATACAGTCCAATATGTAAACTACTGGTACTGTCTCCGGCGCTACGCCCCTCATACAGTCCAATATGTAAACTACTGGTACTGTCTCCGGCGCTACGCCCCTCACACAGTCCAATATGTAAACTACTGGTACTGTCTCCGGCGATACGCCCCTCACACAGTCCAATATGTAAACTACTGGTACTGTCTCCGGCGCTACGCCCCTCACACAGTCCAATATGTAAACTACTGGTACTGTCTCCGGCGTTACGCCCCTCACACAGTCCAATATGTAAACTACTGGTACTGTCTCCGGCGTTACGCCCCTCACACAGTCCAATATGTAAACTACTGGTACTGTCTCCGGCGCTACGCCCCTCATACAGTCCAATATTTTTACATATTGGATCGTTTTCGGCTTATATCATATACATAATCTTGCAACATTTTCTCCTTGGCCCTGCTCGCTCGAAAATTACAATGAAAAAACTAACAATGTCCATCTGTACTCTATACGGGTAGTATTAGAATCTGCCATTGTGTAATAGTTCAGTTCTAATACGTGTTAGATCATGGTATGTTGATATTATTAAATATTTATATTTCTGTTATTTGGCACAAACAAAACGTCTTGAACATGATGCACCAACTGCAAAGTTCCCCACAAATGTTACGGGGATGACATGACACCAGGTTAACTAGCCAAGTCACGCCCCCTAACGCTAATTCACGAAACCGCCCCTAAATATATTATCTATACATGTACAGGTCATACTGTGTACGTATACATATGAATTATGCTAGTACATTAATCGTGCATGCGGCCGTCAACCAGTAATCAGATAGCATGAGCATTGTAACAATATGTTAGACGCGGTCGTCAACCAGTAATCAGATAGCATGAGCATTGTAACAATATGTTAGACACAGTTCTGTTTTATTATAAAGCATGTATATTGACGCTCACCTTTGTTTTCAGTCGGAACAGCAAACGATAAAATATCCGTGCTCAGATACGGCAAATGCCGACACGGCGGTGCGAATGACAATGGTATTAATGCAGACACAGTTACAGGCGGAATTAACAAACAATCTGGAGAACCTGAATATTCACCACACAATTTCCTTCACAAAAATGCAGCAATGTTAGCAATACGCCACGTTCGTTCTTACTTGGTTGACAAAGGTATCATTGAATAAACAAAGGAGTTCGTTATCAGTGTTTAAACTACATCACACCTGTGGATTCGGTACGCTGAAAATGAAAGGTTCTTCACCTCATTGGAAAATAATTTTATTGCATAACGTTTGAATTAGTGAAGATATCTGTGTGTTTTTAAGTTTATTTATCGTCGCTACCGGTTGCCCATATGAGCGACGCCTCCTGAAGAGATTAGTCATTTTAGATTTTGGAGGATAGTGCAATGATACAGACAGAGACCCATTCCAGAGTCTTCCCTGGTTCTTTTACGTACACGGTGTAAAGCATAGACACGAGACTTCGGTTTAACGTCCCGAGATATCTGAGCACAATAAAGAAATTGGTACAGTGTAAGTAAGCACCGAGTATCGCGATTAGTTGAGAACGCTGCAGATGCAAATTGTATTCCAAATCCCAGGTAGAAGAGCTTTTTACGAATACATTTAGAACATGTGGTTTTCAGTCTGTTCCGAGCTGACAATAATTATGCCATACGTTTAAGTACTTGATGTCACGAACTTGTTTAGTACAGTCAGATATAACGGATGGTTACCAATTGCGTGCTTTATTTTTATCAACTGCTAGGCATAGAAAATGCGTGTTTATGAGGAGAAAAAATACCTGTTTTCCGTGTACTGGATCCACAATTGTGACGTAGCTTAGGTACCCTAGATATGATTGTTACGATATGGTACGGTAAATAGAGCTCGTAATACCGCGGAGAGCCAGATCAAAATACCGCTACAGTTGGTGCGGATCCGAGGATCGAATCCGGGTTGCATTGATGAGAAGCGAGCGTGCTAATAACTGCGCTAATCTTATGTAAACATAATATAGCCCAGAAACACATTGCAATTTGACTTTGTGTAAACAGTCATGCACATTTAATTGTGTATATAATTATTTATTTATTTATGTAATGCGTGTATGTCCGGGGACGTAAGGAGTGTGTATATATACATACTGTGGCCGCATTCTCACCGATATGTTGTGAGTTCGAACCCCGTCAGAACCACGGTTGCCTGGTGGGTGGTGGTGTCATTAGGCAAGCCGCCAATTCAAGTGTCTATTTATGACATCGTATTTGGACCAATGGTGAACAATTAAATACAATCAGAAGGGTTGAGACATTATTTATTAATTTATTTTGGAAGTATTCGTTTCGGACCACTATCAGGTACATGTATGTTATACCCCCTACCTTTAGCATGCCTTACCCAGTCTGTGCATTTGCATTCTGTCTCACTTTCTGTTGCAGACTACGGTTTACGGAAGATACTGGGATATGGTATATTTCGCCGCCTTTTCGTGAATGAGTATCGTATCCCCTCGGTTGTTATCGATGTAGAGAAAGGAACAAGCAAATACGAACGTCTAGCACAGAATCTTCGTAATGCTCAAATAACTGTTCTCAATGCAACGTCGCTGGAAAATGGTAAATGCTGCCAAGTCGCACGTGTATAAAAGTGGTACCAAACATGAGTTAAAAATCTCCTAAATTCTTCAACAGTTCCGTGTGGAAGTCGCGAACTCTGGGCATTTCGAACCCGAAGCAAGCACGCTACCACTGCGTTATATCGACTTACATTTACATGCACATATATCTGCATATATACTGCTCGGTCATGTTATACAACTTTGCAACAACTTCAATTTTGTATGTTTCGTTTTGTGTTTTGTTGCCTCTTTTGACCTTCTCCTTTTGACCTTCTCCTTGTTAGAAATAAAGAACTATTTTGCTTTAATTATAAGACACATATCAGATAAATATTTCATGTATTTACACATAGATATAAATATAAATGACTGTGGGAGCTCATTTTTATAAAATGTATGCTTTATGTTTGCACTGTTCACTAACTGTATATAATATGTATGTATGTAGTCATGGGCTTGACAGCCTATTGGAATTTAATAAAATAAACTGTCAAACTGTCAAACTATCTCGAGCAATTCATTGATACGGGTAGCATATAATTATGGATACTTGTTAGATGTATCCCTGACTGAGTGGAAACAATTTACCGTTTTGAACAATTACTTCATTTAGCAATAATCTATGCTTATATGAATAGTCGCATGCTCGCTGAACAGAAGAGTCCGATCTGCACAAACAACACTCAACAGTTACTGTGTTCGACCACATACAGTGTCTTATGAATATGAGATCCTTTAAAAAGGCAGGCCAATCTGTACCATCTGTACAATGTTAAAAACTCCCACATGTTCCGGTACATTTCAGCATGCCTGACCGGAGAGAGTGAGTTAGTTGTCATCCGATATAATAACCTATCGAATTGGCAGGACATACAACCATGGCAATGTGCAAGCAGGAAGCTGCGAATACTCTATATAGACAACGTACACTCGGATGAATCAGGTAGATGATAGTTTTACCTTACCTGGCAATAATTACAAATGTGGAGCTATCTTCAATAGTCAGAATATTTGGTTAACTCAGTCAAGTATGTACATCCCTTTCAAACCCCTGCTTGTATCTGCCTTATTTGTGTTTTGTTGATTGCACAACATCGTGAACTAGCGATAACAGACATTTAGCAGTATGGCGAACGTTTGCTTACTCAGATTTCTATCTAGAATTGCTATCTCGGATTGCTATCTCGAATTGCTATCTCGGATTGCTATCTCGGATTGCTATCTCTGATTGCTCTCTCTGATTGCAATCTCGGATTGCTAACTCGAATTGCTACCTCGGATTGCTCTCGTTTGTTGTTTTTGTTGAAGGTTGTTTTATTCCGTATAAGTTATCCTCAAATAAATATATTTGTAGGGATTTGTTACAATCGACCTTTGCATATAACTATTGTCTATATGTATATGCGAGACGATACTAAACTTGGAGAGGAATATTGTGGAATATCCGGAACAGGACCATTCCGCTAGATAGTTTTTCTTATTGAAAATAGAGACGATTTTATGCTGTGTATGTTCGACTACCATTCCAGCTTCTCGTGACAGAAGGTCACTCAAAGGCCTTGACATCTACCACCTGATTGCTGACATATCTGGAGGTACAGTGTACGAAACGGACAAGAGTAACATCGCAGCTGTTGTGGATATCATTAAGGTACAGTATTCACGATGCAGCCAGATGCATCAACTCGTGTTTACTGCGAAATAGTGATAGAACAGAATAATAACATCGAATAGAATAACTGTAGACGAGATGCAGTTGGTTCACTTGTTGTTCGTCTTTCGTTGTATCAACATATTCACAGTGGAAGTCGTGATAGCGCAGTAGATGCGCGTTCGTTTCAGGTATGAAAGGTCCGGAGTTCGAGCCCCGTTGGAGCCGTTACGATTGTACTCTTAGGCAAGGCATTTAAATTCCACATTGCCTCTTCTATCTCCCTCGTGGCATGGATTCCATCAGGAATTAGGTGTCGAGAGTGATTAATATAAGTTGCAAGAACTTGTTTCACAATCGTGCTAAAATACATTTTTATAAACTAACAGATTCACAATGAAAACGAGCTTAAATATGATTCATGAGATAGAATTGTTTTATGGAAGGTATATTAAAACTATATTTTAGAGAAGTTCTATTTCACTGTATTTACCAATCATACCTGGAACATTAAAACTATATTTTAGAGAAGTTCTATTTCGCTGTATTTACCAATCATACCTGGAACATTAAAACTATATTTTAGAGAAGTTCTATTTCGCTGTATTTACCAATCATACATGGAACATTAAAACTATATTTTAGAGAAGTTCTATTTCACTGTGTTTCCCAATCATACCTGGTACATTAAAACTATATTTTAGAGAAGTTCTATTTCGCTGTATTTACCAATCATACCTGGAACATTAAAACTATATTTTAGAGAAGTTCTATTTCACTGTATTTACCAATCATACCTGGAACATTAAAACTATATTTTAGAGAAGTTCTATTTCACTGTATTTACCAATCATACCTGGAACATTAAAACTATATTTTAGAGAAGTTCTATTTCACTGTGTTTCCCAATCATACCTGGTACATTAAAACTATATTTTAGAGAAGTTCTATTTCACTGTATTTCCCAATCATACCTGGTACATTAAAACTATATTTTAGAGAAGTTCTATTTCACTGTATTTACCAATCATACCTGGAACATTAAAACTATATTTTAGAGAAGTTCTATTTCACTGTGTTTCCCAATCATACCTGGTACATTAAAACTATATTTTAGAGAAGTTCTATTTCACTGTATTTCCCAATCATACCTGGTACATTAAAACTATATTTTAGAGAAGTTCTATTTCACTGTATTTACCAATCATACCCGGTACATTAAAACTATATTTCAGGAATCGGTTTCAACAAAGCCGCCGGTGACGTTGATGAAGTTCCGTCAGCTAAGTTCGAGCCCCGAGTTGTTCCAGATACCCGTGGACGAACTGATACAGAACCTGACAATCAAGGTCCAAAGCTGGTCACACACTGTACCAATAATGAACCTATACCGACCTGGAGGTAAGAACGACATACTATATACCCTATCTCAATATAGGCATCTCCAATTTGACATTAAAACGGAAAAACAATGTGAACTTGCGGCAGCCGTCTTGGATTTTGGCTATTTCGAAATGTTTTCTTTTGCTCTATAATGCATGGCATGTCAATCGACAATGTGTATCGCAAAAAAGCGAACTATCATTAGTACGATTCGAGTTTTTATCTTGTCCAGATCCTGAATCACCACTACTCATATGAATCAATCACACATTTACCAACTTTCAGGAGCTCAAGAACCGTTCCGGAACTCTTCAATTGCGACACAACAAACGCTTGGGAATAAGCTGCGTGTTATTAAAGTATTCGTGAGTATTGCATGCTGTTTGTGTGCTTCCATTATTATATTAATATGCTATGCTTAAGTGGTTAAGCTATTACAAAGGAGAACTTCCCCAAAAGCAGAAAACGACATTGAGGAATATGGAAACTAGACAACTTAGTTATATATAGATAGTTTATTTTCAATTCCATTA
>CM026387.1:59413133-59533478 GCA_014843695.1 Archivesica marissinica
GTACAATATACAGGTACAATATACAGGTATGGTACAATATACAGGTACAATATACAGGTATAACATACAGGTACAATATACAGGTATAACATACAGGTATGGTACAATATACAGGTATAACATACAGGTACAATATACAGGTATAACATACAGGTACAATATACAGGTATAACATACAGGTACAATATACAGGTATAACATACAGGTACAATATACAGGTATAACATACAGGTACAATATACAGGTATAACATACAGGTACAATATACAGGTACAATATACAGGTACAATATACAGGTATAACATACAGGTACAATATACAGGTATAACATACAGGTACAATATACAGGTACAATATACAGGTATGGTACAATATACAGGTACAATATACAGGTATAACATACAGGTACAATATACAGGTATAACATACAGGTACAATATACAGGTACAATATACAGGTACAATATACAGGTATGGTACAATATACAGGTACAATATACAGGTACAATATACAGGTACAATATACAGGTATGGTACAATATACAGGTATAACATACAGGTATGGTACAATATACAGGTACAATATACAGGTATGGTACAATATACAGGTATAACATACAGGTATGGTACAATATACAGGTATAACATACAGGTATGGTACAATATACAGGTATAACATACAGGTATGGTACAATATACAGGTACAATATACAGGTACAATATACAGGTATGGTACAATATACAGGTATAACATACAGGTATGGTACAATATACAGGTACAATATACAGGTACAATATACAGGTATAACATACAGGTATGGTACAATATACAGGTATAACATACAGGTATGGTACAATATACAGGTATAACATACAGGTATGGTACAATATACAGGTATAACATACAGGTATGGTACAATATACAGGTATGGTACAATATACAGGTATAACATACAGGTATGGTACAATATACAGGTATGGTACAATATACAGGTACAATATACAGGTACAATATACAGGTATGGTACAATATACAGGTATGGTACAATATACAGGTATAACATACAGGTATAGTACAATATACAGGTATGGTACAATATACAGGTATAACATACAGGTATGGTACAATATACAGGTATAACATACAGGTATGGTACAATATACAGGTACAATATACAGGTACAATATACAGGTATGGTACAATATACAGGTATAACATACAGGTATGGTACAATATACAGGTACAATATACAGGTATGGTACAATATACAGGTACAATATACAGGTATAACATACAGGTACAATATACAGGTACAATATACAGGTATGGTACAATATACAGGTACAATATACAGGTACAATATACAGGTATGGTACAATATACAGGTACAATATACAGGTACAATATACAGGTATGGTACAATATACAGGTATAACATACAGGTATGGTACAATATACAGGTACAATATACAGGTACAATATACAGGTATGGTACAATATACAGGTATAACATACAGGTATGGTACAATATACAGGTACAATATACAGGTACAATATACAGGTAAATATACAGGTACAATATACAGGTACAATATACAGGTATAACATACAGGTATGGTACAATATACAGGTATAACATACAGGTATGGTACAATATACAGGTATAACATACAGGTATGGTACAATATACAGGTACAATATACAGGTATGGTACAATATACAGGTACAATATACAGGTACAATATACAGGTATAACATACAGGTATGGTACAATATACAGGTACAATATACAGGTACAATATACAGGTACAATATACAGGTACAATATACAGGTATGGTACAATATACAGGTATAACATACAGGTATGGCACAATATACAGGTACAATATACAGGTACAATATACAGGTACAATATACAGGTATGGTACAATATACAGGTACAATATACAGGTACAATATACAGGTATGGTACAATATACAGGTATAACATACAGGTATGGTACAATATACAGGTACAATATACAGGCATGGTATAATATACAGGTACAATATACAGGTACAATATACAGGTATAACATACAGGTATGGTACAATATACAGGTACAATATACAGGTACAATATACAGGGTTGGAAAAAAGACTGTCTTTTTTAATTTTGGACAGGACACATGTCCAAAAGTGTCTTTTATTAAAAAAGGCGTACTTTATTGTCCTTTATTGTCTTTATTTGTCTAATATCATAAGAAGTTGATTCTCTTGAGCATGTTGATTGGCAGGGGTAGTTAACTTGCAACACTTTTCAAAGTGTTTCTTCATTCTGAGGGGTTTGCCAACTAACTGATATTCACATTTGGTACATCTGGCATACAAATGTTGTCCAACAAGGACTTCTTGAAAGTGCCCCCAAATAGGATCTCTAGGCCTGCCAGGCATTGTGGAGATATTATGTGAATGTGATATGATAGAATAACATTCAGTAAATGATATCCTTTTCACACAGCCCTAAACTTTTATAGGCTGGGTATGTTTAGACAGTCAATCACAGTCATTTGAAGTTTTCACACATACGCTGTGGGTATAATAGGTCTTGTGACAACAAAGAAATTGACCTTAAATATGAGTCAATCGCAGTCATTTGAAGTTTTCACACATACACTGTGGGTATAATAGGTCCTGTGACAACAAAGAAATTGACCTTAAATATGAGTCAATCACAGTCATTTGAAGTTTTCACACATACACTGTGGGTATAATAGGTCCTGTGACAACAAAGACAATGGTGAATTATATGTGTGAATGTAATCCCATATAACCCCTCCATATACAAAGAATCAATTTTGCTACAGAAACATATAAACTACTATGTTTATACTAGGATATGATTTAGTAAATACATTTTGCCAAAAATTCATTTAGGACACTTTTGGACAATTTGGTCTCTTTTATTAATTCTAGACAGGACACTTTTGGACTGTCCAAAACCCCTGTCCAAAATGCAATTGTCCAAAATGTGCCAACCCTGACAATATACAGGTACAATATACAGGTACAATATACAGGTATAACATACAGATATGGTACAATATACAGGTATAACATACAGGTATGGTACAATATACAGGTATAACATACAGGTACAATATACAGGTATAGTACAATATACAGGTATAACATACAGGTATGGTACAATATACAGGTACAATATACAGGTATGGTACAATATACAGGTACAATATACAGGTACAATATACAGGTACAATATACAGGTACAATATACAGGTATAACATACAGGTATGGTACAATATACAGGTACAATATACAGGTACAATATACAGGTATAACATACAGGTATGGTACAATATACAGGTATAACATACAGGTGTGGTACAATATACAGGTACAATATACAGGTACAATACACAGGTAAAATATACAAGTACAATATACAGGTAAAATATACAAGTACAATATACAGGTAAAATATACAGGTACAATATACAGGAACAATATACAGGTACAACATACAGGTATGGTACAATATACAGGTACAATATACAAGTACAATATACAGGTATACAATATACAGGTATAAATACAGGTAAATATACAGGTACAATATACAGGTACAATATACAGGTACAATATACAAGTACAATATACAGGTACAACATACAGGTATGGTACAATATACAGGTATAATATACAGGTACAATATACAGGTACAATATACAGGTACAACATACAGGTATGGTACAATATACAGGTACAATATACAGGTATAATATACAGGTATGGTACAATATACAGGTATAACATACAGGTATGGTACAATATACAGGTATAATATACAGGTATGGTACAATATACAGGTATAATATACAGGTATGGTACAATATACAGGTACAATATACAGGTATGGTACAATATACAGGTACAATATACAGGTATAATATACAGGTACAATATACAGTAAATATACAGGTAAAATACAGGTATGGTACAATATTATGGTACACAAAATATACAGGTACAATATACAGGTACAATATACAGGTACAACATACAGGTATGGTACAATATACAGGTACAATATACAGGTATAATATACAGGTATGGTACAATATACAGGTATAACATACAGGTATGGTACAATATACAGGTATAATATACAGGTATGGTACAATATACAGGTATAATATACAGGTATGGTACAATATACAGGTACAATATACAGGTATGGTACAATATACAGGTACAATATACAGGTATAATATACAGGTAAAATATACAGGTACAATATACAGGTACAATATACAGGTATGGTACAATATACAGGTATAATATACAGGTAAAATATACAGGTATGGTACAATATACAGGTACAATATACAGGTACAATATACAGGTATGGTACAATATACAGGTATAATATACAGGTAAAATATACAGGTACAATATACAGGTACAATATACAGGTATGGTACAATATACAGGTACAATATACAGGTACAATATACAGGTATGGTACAATATACAGGTATAATATACAGGTAAAATATACAGGTACAATATACAGGTACAATATACAGGTACAATATACAGGTACAATATACAGGTACAATATACAGGTACAATATACAGGTACAATATACAGGTACAATATACAGGTACAATATACAGGTACAATATACAGGTACAATATACAGGTACAATATACAGGTACAATATACAGGTACAATATACAGGTACAATATACAGGTATAACATACAGGTACAATATACAGGTACAATATACAGGTACAATATACAGGTACAATATACAGGTACAATATACAGGTACAATATACAGGTACAATATACGAATGTCACGTTATACAAATGATGAGTAATCAGAAAGATGTGTCATCAGAACAAAGCATAATTTGATAGGTGTGTTATCCTAACAGTGTGTTATCCTAACAGTGTGTTATCTGAACAGTGTGTTATCCGAACAGTGTGTTATCTGAACAGTGTGTTATCCTAATAGTGTGTTATCCTAACAGTGTGTTATTCGAACAGTGTGTTATCTGAATAGTGTGTTATCTGAACAGTGTGTTATCCGAACAGTGTGTTATCTGAACAGTGTGTTATCTGAACAGTGTGTTATCTGAATAGTGTGTTATCTGAACGGTGTGTTATCTGAACGGTGTGTTATCTGAACAGTGTGTTATCTGAACTGTGTGTTATCTGAACGTGTGTGTTATCTGAACTGTGTGTTATCTGAACGGTGTGTTATCTGAACGGTGTGTTATCTGAACAGTGTGTTATCTGAACAGTGTGTTATCTGAACAGTGTGTTATCTGAACAGTGTGTTATCTGAACGGTGTGTTATCTGAACGGTGTGTTATCTGAACGGTGTGTTATCTGAACAGTGTGTTATCTGAACGGTGTGTTATCTGAACGGTGTGTTATCTGAACGGTGTGTTATCTGAACGGTGTGTTATCTGAACGGTGTGTTATCTGAACGGTGTGTTATCTGAACAGTGTGTTATCTGAACAGTGTGTTATCTGAACAGTGTGTTATCTGAACAGTGTGTTATCTGAACGGTGTGTTATCTGAACGGTGTGTTATCTGAACGGTGTGTTATCTGAACAGTGTGTTATCTGAACGGTGTGTTATCTGAATGGTGTGTTATCTGAATGGTGTGTTATCTGAATGATGTGTTATCTGATCAGTGTGTTATCTGATCAGTGTGGTATCTGAACAGTGTGTTATCTGAATGGTGTGTTATCTGAATGGTGTGTTATCTGATCAGTGTGTTATCTGAACGGTGTGTTATCTGAATGGTGTGTTATCTGAACAGTGTTATCTGATCAGTGTGTTATCTGAACGGTGTGTTATCTGAATGGTGTGTTATCTGAACGGTGTGTTATCTGATCAGTGTCACTGTATACCTGAACAAGAAGAGTCCTGGGTGGTCGGGATTTGTCGGGTCCAAGCTCTGTTCAATTACTGACCAGGATTTCTGCAGATTCTGTGCCACCTTCAAATTCTCCTCAGATCCTGGAAATGCAATGTAAAATGTTATTATATTCCCCAACACCTGTAATGACTGTACTTGGACTGTTTTAGTCCACAACCATGTATGATGCATGGCTTCAACTAGAGAGAGGGAGAGCTAGAGAGAGCTAGAGGGAGGGAGAGCTAGAGAGAGCTAGAGGGAGAGAGAGCTAGGCTAGAGGGAGGGATAGCTAGAGGGAGGGAGGGATAGCTAGAGAGAGCTAGAGGGAGGGAAGGATAGCTAGAGGGAGGGAGAGCTAGAGGGAGGGGGAGAGCTAGAGGGAGGGAGAGCTAGAGAGAGCCCTAGAGAGAGCTGGAGGGAGAGAGCTAGAGAGAGGGAGCTAGAGAGGGAGAGGGAGCTAGAGAGAGAGCAGTAGATGGACAGTCTCACTTATCCCAATTTTCAGACTAGGGCGACGGTTTTTCCATGTATAATTCTACACAGAAGGCATTTTGTAAGACACTAAACATCTATTAAAACAAGAAATTCTCCATATTATGAAGGTCTATCTATATAAGCCCTGAATGATGCAAATACTTCTAATAGATTCGAAACAGAATTCTAAGCAGTTCCAGGAAATGTTCTGGTTTCTCTCGTATGGATATTCCAGACTGGGAGAATATTAACTTACCAGATGCTCTAGCAGCCCTTATTTTTCTGACCCAGTAGCCCTTCCATTGTCTCTGTAACTTCACTGTAGCAATTTGTTCCTCTGTAGTAGCTTGTCTGAAATGTACAATGCATGGATAGTGAAATCCCTCGAAGGGCCACTTCTCAAGAACGTCTACAACAAACAACCAATGTCTCACCCTAAAACAGCCAGGTTTATATCTCTACCAACGTTAACCTCACAACAATAACCCCTTCTCACCCTACAGCAGCCAGGTTTATATCTCTACTAACGTTAACCTCACAACAATAACCACCTGGAATTATGTGTGTGATGTTCCGGGTTGCTTATTTGTGGGGAAGGTGGTTGGGGAAGGTGGTTGGGGAAGGTGGTGTTGGGGAAGGTGGTGTTGGGGAAGGTGGTGTTGGGGAAGGTGGTTGGGGAAGGTGGTGTTGGAGAAGGTGGTTGGGGAAGGTGGTGTTGGGGAAGGTGGTGTTGGGGAAGGTGGTTGCAAGGCGATCTAACAGATTATATCGGTGAAGGAAGATCCATGGGAAGTATTTCCGGGCACGGGCAGGTATCTAGGTAAACCACTGA
Source organism: Archivesica marissinica (assembly GCA_014843695.1). Taxonomy (NCBI): domain Eukaryota; kingdom Metazoa; phylum Mollusca; class Bivalvia; order Venerida; family Vesicomyidae; genus Archivesica; species Archivesica marissinica. Next base: position 59,420,384 of record CM026387.1, read on the forward strand.
CCTATTTATTGAGTAAAATAATATTATAAATACTAAAACTGTATTTCACACTTTTAGCTAGAGCCTTTTTTCTTTGTTACAAACAGCTTACCTGTTATCCCAGGAAGAAGTTGTCTTTTCTGGTTGCTCTGAAATATTGATACACAAGACACTCATCAAACAGAAACATGTTGTAAATATAACATGATAACCCAACTATCATAAATATGATGATGTATTCTACAGCTCAGACACAAAGCATTCATTCATGTAAATAAACAAAGTTTATTACTGAAAACTATCAAAACATGGCTAACATGTGTTAACTGCTAGATTTTCACCCAAACTTTAGCTTTATCTTGGACAGGGCATAATTTATAGTTGATCTTATTTTTTTTTAATATCGAAAAATAAAATTTACAAATTAAAATGGAGGGTGGGGATTTTGTCAAAAAAATTGGCCGGGTTGGATCGTAACTCTAGCAATTAATTTACAACATCGTACAGCACAAGACAAAACTTATACAACAAAACTAGAAAGTAACACATCCGAAAAAACATATACATTCATAGTCCCCAGCCAAAAAACATATACATTCATAGTCCCCAGCCGAAAAAACATATACATTCATAGTCCCCAGCCAAAAAAACATATACATTCATAATCCCCAACCAAAAAAACATATACATTCATAGTCCCCAGCCAAAAAAACATATACATTCATAGTCCCCAGCCAAAAAAACATATACATTCATAGTCCCCAACCAAAAAAACATATACATTCATAGTCCCCAACCGAAAAACATATACATTCATAGTCCCCAACCAAAAAACATATACATTCATAGTCCCCAACCGAAAAACATATACATTCATAGTCCCCAACCGAAAAAATACATTCATAGTCCCAACCCAAAAAAACATATACATTCATAGTCCCCAACCAAAAAAACATATACATTCATAGTCCCCAGTCAAAAAACATATACATTCATAGTCCCCAACCAAAAAACATATACATTCATAGTCCCCAACCGAAAAACATATACATTCATAGTCCCCAACCAAAAAACATATACATTCATAGTCCCCAGCCGAAAAAACATATACATTCATAGTCCCCAACCGAAAAACATATACATTCATAGTCCCCAGCCGAAAAACATATACATGCATAGTCCCCAACCAAAAAAACATATACATTCATAGTCCCCAGCCGAAAGACTTAATATTATGATGGGATGAGAGATCAATGTGGTCCAACATGGTAATCAGTGGACCTGTGATCTGCCCAGAGTGGCTGCTGTGTGTGTTTTACGTTTATTTATCGTTGCTACCAGTTGCCTATATGAGCGACGCCTCCTGAAGAGATTAGTCATTTTAGATTTTTGGAGGATTCTCCTCTGGTTCTTTTACGTACACGGTGTACAGCACCGACATGAGACCTCGGTTAAAAGTCCCATCTGAAAGACTGTAATTTTATTAGGGTCAGACGGGGGATTGAACCTGCGATCCCTGGATTACAAGTCTAGCATCTTACCACTGGACTACATATCTGCCCAGAGCGGCTGCTTAGCATATGTGCTTCCTTAATAGTGATCAATAGTTGACTAAAAAGTCCAGTTTGGAAATCGGAAATACCAGTTTAGTTATCGAAAATTAATTTTTACAACTTATATTAATCACCCTCGAGACCTTATTCCTGATGGAATCCATCGCCACGAGGGAGAGAGAAGCGGCAATGTGGAATTTAAATGTCTTGCCTAAGGGTACAATTGTAACAGCTACAGCTGGGCTGTTTGGAAATGACAGTTTGGATCTCGAAAATGCCAGTTTAGACATCAAAAACGCCAGTTTGGAAATCTAGTAACTGGCTGTTTCATGCAGGTGACTGCTAACACATGGTTGACTGTAATTCAACGGCTGGTACTTTGTAATACACGAAAAAGGAAACACTGAACGTTAGCTCTCAACTTTAGACGTTGGTTTCATGGAAATCAGGAGATGTGTGTATACTTGATGAAAAGGTTGTAAATAATACAACAACCAACGATACCACGATTAGTGTCGCCCCCCTCGCTTTCCTATCTCCCCTTCCTCCATGACTAGTGCCCTTGCCCCCTTCGTTTCCTATCTCCCTTTCCTCCAATGACTAGTGCCCTTGCCCCCTTCATTTCCTATCTCCCCTTCCTCCATGACTAGTGCCCTCGCCCCCTTCGTTTCCTATCTCCCCTTCCTCCATGTCTAGTGATCTCGCCCCCCTCATTTCCTATCTCCCCTTCCTCAATGACTAGTGCCCTCACCCCCTCGCTTCCTATCTCCCCTTCCTCCATGACTAGTGACCTCGCCCCCCTCGTTTCCTATCTCCCCTTCCTCCATGACTAGTGCCCTCACTCCCCTCGTTTCCTATCTCCCCTTCCTCCATGACTAGTGCCCTCGACCCCCTCGCTTTCCTATCCCCCTTCCTCCATGACTAGTGCCCTCGCCCTCCTCGTTTCCTATCTTCCCCTCCTCCATGACTAGTGACCTCGCCCCCTCGTTTCCTATCTCCCCTTCCTCCATGACTAGTGCCCTCACCCCCCTTGTTTCCTATATCCCCTTCCTCCATGACTAGTGACCTCACCCCTCCCATCTCTTCCATCCCCTCCCTCCATGACTAGTGCCCTCGCCCACCTCGTTTCCTATCTCCCCTTCCTCCATGACTAGTGACCTCGCCCCCCTCATTTCCTATCTCCCCTTCCTCCATGACTAGTGCCCTCGCCCCCCTCATCTCCTATCTCCCCTTCCTCCTGACTAGTGCCCCCACCCCTTCATTTCCTATCTCCCCTTCCTCCATGACTAGTGTCCTCGCCCCCCTCATCTCCTCTCCCCTTCCTCAATGACTAGTGCCCTCACCCCCTCGCTTCCTATCTCCCCTTCCTCCATGACTAGTGACCTCGCCCCCCTCGTTTCCTATCTCCCCTTCCTCCATGATTAGTGCCCTCACTCCCCTCGTTTCCTATCTCCCCTTCCTCCATGACTAGTGCCCTCGACCCCCTCGCTTTCCTATCCCCCCTTCCTCCATGACTAGTGCCCTCGCCCTCCTCGTTTCCTATCTTCCCCTCCTCCATGACTAGTGACCTCGCCCCCTCGTTTCCTATCTCCCCTTCCTCCATGACTAGTGCCCTCACCCCCCTTGTTTCCTATATCCACTTCCTCCATGACTAGTGACCTCACCCCTCCCCATCTCTTCCATCCCCTCCCTCCATGACTAGTGCCCTCGCCCCCCTCGTTTCCTATCTCCCCTTCCTCCATGACTAGTGACCTCGCCCCCTCATTTCCTATCTCCCCTTCCTCCATGACTAGTGCCCTTGCCCCCCTCATCTCCTATCTCCCCTTCCTCCATGACTAGTGCCCTCACCCCTTCATTTCCTATCTCCCCTTCCTCCATGACTAGTGTCCTCGCCCCCCTCATCTCCTATCTCCCCTTCCTCCATGACTAGTGCCCTCGCATCTCCCCATCTCCTATCTCCCCTTCGTCCATGACTAGTGCCCTCGTCCCCCTCATCCTATCTCCCCTTCATCCATGACTAGTGCCCTCGCATCTCCCCATCTCCTATCTCCCCTTCGTCCATGACTAGTGCCCTCGTCCCCCTCATCTCCTATCTCCCCTTCCTCCATGAATAGTTCCCTCGCATCTCCCCATCTCCTATCTCCCCTTCGTCCATGACTAGTGCCTCGTCCCCCTCATCTCCTATCTCCCCTTCCTCCATGACTAGTGCCCTCGCATCTCCCCATCTCCTATCTCCCCTTCGTCCATGACTAGTGCCCTCGTCCCCTCATCTCCTATCTCCCCTTCCTCCATGACTAGTGCCCTCGCATCTCCCCATCTCCTATCTCCCCTTCGTCCATGACTAGTGCCCTCGTCCCCCTCATCTCCTATCTCCCCTTCCTCCATGACTAGTGCCCTCGCATCTCCCCATCTCCTATCTCCCCTTCGTCCATGACTAGTGCCCTCATCCCCCTCATCTCCTATCTCCCCTTCCTCCATGACTAGTGCCCTCGCATCTCCCCATCTCCTATCTCCCCTTCGTCCATGACTAGTGCCCTCGTCCCCCTCATCTCCTATCTCCCCTTCCTCCATGACTAGTGCCCTCGCATCTCCCCATCTCCTATCTCCCCTTCGTCCATGACTAGTGCCCTCGTCCCCTCATTTCCTATATCCCCTTCCTCCATGACTAGTGCCCTCGCCCCCCTCATCTCCTATCTCCCCTTCCTCCATGACTAGTGCCCTTGCCCCCCTCGTTTCCTATCTACCCTTCCTCCATGACTAGTGACCTCACCCCCCTCGTCTCCTATCTCCCCTTCGTCCATGACTAGTGCCCTTGCCCCCCTCGTTTCCTATCTCCCCTTCCTCCATGACTAGTGCCCTCGTCCCCCTCATCTCCTATCTCCCCTTCCTCCATGAATAGTGACCTCACCCCCCTCGTCTCCTATCTCCCCTTCCTCCATGACTAGTGACCTCGCCGCTCCCCATCTCCTCCATCCCCTCCCTCACTTCAAAGTGTTTATTTAATCAACTGTATCAACACATCAATTGATAATATTTAGATCTAATCAGATAACATAACAATTTGACAAAAAGTGCATAGGATTTCTAGCATGGAAATGCTTGTATTACAGTACACAATAGTATAGGTCTTCAGCCTAGTATATATCACATCAATCATAAATTACACATTTACCATTGTGAGGCCAAACAAAAGCAATTTGTGTCAGGTGTCACCTTCAAAAGTAAAGACTTTTACATGGATTTTCTGTAAAATGTAATTAAGTAATTTACGTTATCAAATTCCACTTTCATAATTTGTTTTTCTAACTTTCTTTCAGTGATAAAATTGCCAAAAATCAATTTGGACAGGGAAGAAAATTTTAGGCATGGATGAGATACCAGAGAACAACATTTTGCTTAGGCCAAACATAGGAAACATATACAAGAACTTATGAAGCAAAACAACATAAATATAACAACAAATTATAAATTATACTATATATCTATTATTACATACCCTCTGTTTGGGCCACAGGCTCTATGTGGGGCACATGCGGGGTAGAAAAATAACAGTAAATATATGATCGATTATATGATTTACAGTTACTATAAACAGTATTACAAGAAATATTATATAATAACTTATTAGGAAATGTGTTTTATTATTAATTATTATTAGTGTGAAACTTGGTGGATCATTAATAGTTCATACATCATGCTATTAAGTTTTGAATAGCTATATATTGTTTTGTTATTACTTATATAATATATTACACAATGTGACAGAGATAAGTGTATAAACTAAACTAGATTTATAGCAGTATATATATATAGTAATCGTTTGTGTAGTTTATTTGCTGCGTAGAAGATTTTGTGGAATATATGCGGCCCAATAACCAAACACAGTTTGCTCCACTCATCAATACCCGTACAGTGTAACAATATTTCATACAGAGCAATCAACAAGTGTGTTTGTGTGTTCGTGTTTATGAAGGTCTGTCTGCCAAATCGCAATGAGGCTTGACCCCCGAAATGTACCCCTCACATCTTAATGAGTTCCGAGTACCAAAGGGATAATATTTTATAAGAACAGCATGTTTTGGGCTGTTTATTTAAAGCGACATGACATCGCAAAACGCAAATAAAATGCCTTTTTACACGTATAAATGCATTGCTATTAAAAAATTCTTCTGAATACATCGAACACTAACATTGAATCGATAAACAGTGTTTTTGTGGTATTCAAACTTTCAAACGTGAAAGTAGGATTTCATATAACGGTCATCCAGGCGCCTGAATTGACGTTGACGAAGTCAATACTAAATACGAGATACTTTCGTATAGAGATAATTTAATTAAGATTAGTCTACAAATAAATATGCATAGGCAACATGTGAGATATCACGGTAAATATGTACCATACCTCGTGTTATTCAGGATAAACGCTTTTATTACGCATGAATGTCGACCCTATTATTTTGTTATGTCGACAAACCGTGTATACGACGTTTGTTTATTTGTTGAAATACTCAGTTTTTGAGGCAATATTTGGAAACAAATTATACCATATAATAGCAAATTACATTATGCAGACATTTGCATTTTCACCGATGTAGTGTCGCTTTAAAACCTAAATTTAGTATAATTTTTACATCCAAATATAACAGTTGCACTGTTGGTTAATTAAACCAGTTTAAAACTTTTATAATGTGCTTCCAATTTTGTTTGAAACAAATAATTATAAACATCGGACACTATAACTGTCCAGCACAAATTGGTTATAATTTTCCATTTTTGAAGATATACAATGTACTGGCATTTCATTGGTTCAGAAGCTTGGAGCAAACTGTAAGAACTGGTCTAAGGAAATTGCAAGTATCTATCTAACACTACCAGCATAAAGCCTAGCTCTATTATAGAAACAGAAACCACAGGAAACAAAACCATCACCAGTTATCCAAATTATTTGCATTGAAAACAATCTGTGGTCATTTGCTAACAATAATGTCACGCTACATGCGTTTGATGTCAAAACAATAAAAATATAGGGTAAACACATTTTTACCTTACCCCACCCACCCAGCGATCTAACAATCGTGACACAGTCTACTAAAAAATATCTCAATTTTTGAGACAATTAAAAAAAATCTGCTACAAATTTAGAACTATTGTTATTATTTTTTCTTTTAATAAACTGTCGAGACTTCAGTGGTCACATATAAAGCATGTGTGTTTTACGTTTATTTATCGTCGCTACCGGTTGCCCATATGAGCGACGCCTCCTGAAGATATTAGTCATTTTGGATTTTGGAGGATAATGCATGATACGGACAGAGACCCATTCCAGAGTCTCCTCTGGTTCTTTTACGTGCACGGTGTAAAGCACCGACACGAGACCTCGGTATAACGTCCCATCTGAAAGACTGTTAATTTTATTACCCGGTAGGGTCAAACAGGGGATCGAACCTGCGATCCCTGGATTACCAGTCCAGCGACATATAAAGCATAGCATGTTGTAGTATTAATAACAATATTACCCCCGAGGGATTTATTAAAACTTTTGAGTTTGCCTAAACATTTAAACAATAGTGGAAACCGGTCAAAACTGCTTGCCTCAATATTACATGTACCGTAAACATTACAAAAATTATTCGGAAATATATAAAAATTCAATATAGATCTAGATAATGTCGAAAAGACTAAAATAATTAATTAATTATACCTAATGTCTAAAAGACTAAAATAATTATACACTATGTCGAAAAGACTAAAATAATTATACACTATGTCGAAAAGACTAAAATAATTAATTAATTATACCTAATGTCGAAAAGACTAAAATAATTATACACTATGTCGAAAAGACTAAAATAATTAATTAATTATACCTAATGTCGAAAAGACTAAAATAATTATACACTATGTCGAAAAGACTAAAATAATTATACACTATGTCGAAAAGACTAAAATAATTAATTAATTATACCTAATGTCGAAAAGACTAAAATAATTATACACTATGTCGAAAAGACTAAAATAATTATACACTATGTCGAAAAGACTAAAATAATTATACACTATGTCGAAAAGACTAAACTAATTAATTAATTATACCTAATGTCGAAAAGACTAAAATAATTATACACTATGTCGAAAAGACTAAAATAATTATACACTATGTCGAAAAGACTAAAATAATTAATTAATTATACCTATGTCGAAAAGACTAAAATAATTATACACTATGTCGAAAAGACTAAAATAATTAATTATACTATGTCGAAGACTAAAATAATTATACACTATGTCGAAAAGACTAAACTAATTATACACTATGTCGAAAAGACTAAAATAATTATACACTATGTCGAAAAGACTAAACTAATTATACACTATGTCGAAAAGACTAAAATAATTAATTATGTCTAAAAGACATGTCTAAAAGACAAGCAAAAACAAGACATTTGGGCGTGTGATGGTCCGGTACATGCATACATTGAGGGACCATCACACGCACGCACCCGTATATATCTTGACTATACAGATTCATATAGCACTGTATATACTACCATTTTCCATAGAGGGACACACCCATAATAGAATATTGACACCAATGTAATGTTGATGCTATCAAATTGCATGTAGTTGACAGAATACATAAAACTGTTAATAACTCTAAATACATGTCAAACATTATTTATATAAACGTTAACAACCAAACCAAAAGCATGCTGCATCAAAACCTAATCAACCACAGGCCAAACATTTCTATTGCAATATTATATAAACATTAACCAAACAAATAACATGCCGCAATACAATCTAATCAACCAACCACAGGCCAAACATTTCTATTGCAATATTATATAAACATTAACCAAACAAATAACATGCCGCAATACAATCTAATCAACCAACCACAGGCCAAACATTTATATTGCAATATTATATAAACATTAACCAAACAAATAACATGCCGCAATACAATCTAATCAACCAACCACAGGCCAAACATTTATATTGCAATATTATATAAACATTAACCAAACAAATAACATGCCGCAATACAATCTAATCAACCAACCACAGGCCAAACATTTCTATTGCAATATTATATAAACATTAACCAAACAAATAACATGCCGCAATACAATCTAATCAACCAACCACAGGCCAAACATTTCTATTGCAATATTATATAAACATTAACCAAACAAATAACATGCCGCAATACAATCTAATCAACCAACCACAGGCCAAACATTTCTATTGCAATATTATATAAACATTAACCAAACAAATAACATGCCGCAATACAATCTAATCAACCAACCACAGGCCAAACATTTCTATTGCAATATTATATAAACATTAACCAAACAAATAACAAGCCGCAATACAATCTAATCAACCAACCACAGGCCAAACATTTCTATTGCAATATTATATAAACATTAACCAAACAAATAACATGCCGCAATACAATCTAATCAACCAACCACAGGCCAAACATTTCTATTGCAATATTATATAAACATTAACCAAACAAATAACATGCCGCAATACAATCTAATCAACCAACCACAGGCCAAACATTTCTATTGCAATATTATATAAACATTAACCAAACAAATAACATGCCGCAATACAATCTAATCAACCAACCACAGGCCAAACATTTATATTGCAATATTATATAAACATTAACCAAACAAATAACATGCCGCAATACAATCTAATCAACCAACCACAGGCCAAACATTTCTATTGCAATATTATATAAACATTAACCAAACAAATAACATGCCGCAATACAATCTAATCAACCAACCACAGGCCAAACATTTCTATTGCAATATTATATAAACATTAACCAAACAAATAACATGCCGCAATACAATCTAATCAACCAACCACAGGCCAAACATTTCTATTGCAATATTATATAAACATTAACCAAACAAATAACATGCCGCAATACAATCTAATCAACCAACCACAGGCCAAACATTTCTATTGCAATATTATATAAACATTAACCAAACAAATAACATGCCGCAATACAATCTAATCAACCAACCACAGGCCAAACATTTCTATTGCAATATTATATAAACATTAACCAAACAAATAACATGCCGCAATACAATCTAATCAACCAACCACAGGCCAAACATTTCTATTGCAATATTATATAAACATTAACCAAACAAATAACATGCCGCAATACAATCTAATCAACCAACCACAGGCCAAACATTTCTATTGCAATATTATATAAACATTAACCAAACAAATAACATGCCGCAATACAATCTAATCAACCAACCACAGGCCAAACATTTCTATTGCAATATTATATAAACATTAACCAAACAAATAACATGCCGCAATACAATCTAATCAACCAACCACAGGCCAAACATTTCTATTGCAATATTATATAAACATTAACCAAACAAATAACATGCCGCAATACAATCTAATCAACCAACCACAGGCCAAACATTTCTATTGCAATATTATATAAACATTAACCAAACAAATAACAAGCCGCAATACAATCTAATCAACCAACCACAGGCCAAACATTTCTATTGCAATATTATATAAACATTAACCAAACAAATAACATGCCGCAATACAATCTAATCAACCAACCACAGGCCAAACATTTCTATTGCAATATTATATAAACATTAACCAAACAAATAACATGCCGCAATACAATCTAATCAACCAACCACATGCCAAACATTTCTATTGCAATATTATATAAACATTAACCAAACAAATAACATGCCGCAATACAATCTAATCAACCAACCACAGGCCAAACATTTATATTGCAATATTATAACGTTGACCTTTAGCACGCTGTAGGCGAAATGAGCATATAACAAATGTAAAATATAAACCTTATTTTTCCTATAAAGTAGAGCTTGATATTTCATTCAAATCGTCCCCGATATCTGCTCATTTCATTCAAATCGTCCCTGATATCTGCTCATTTTATTCAAATCGTCCCTAATATCTGCTCATTTCATTCAAATCGTCCCCGATATCTGCTCATTTCATTCAAATCGTCCCCGATATCTGCTCATTTCATTCAAATCGTCCCTAATATCTGCTCATTTCATTCAAATCGTCCCCGATATCTGCTCATTTTATTCAAATCGTCCCCGATATCTGCTCATTTCATTCAAATCGTCCCCGATATCTGCTCATTTCATTCAAATCGTCCCTAATATCTGCTCATTTCATTCAAATCGTCCCTGATATCTGTTCATTTCATTCAAATCGTCCCCGATATCTGCTCATTTCATTCAAATCGTCCCTGATATCTGCTCATTTCATTCAAATCGTCCCCGATATCTGCTCATTTCATTCAAATCGTCCCTGATATCTGCTCATTTCATTCAAATCGTCCCCGATATTTGCTCATTTCATTCAAATCGTCCCTAATATCTGCTCATTTCATTCAAATCGTCCCTGATATCTGCTCATTTCATTCAAATCGTCCCTAATATCTGCTCATTTCATTCAAATCGTCCCTGATATCTGCTCATTTCATTCAAATCATCCCCAGTATCTGCTCATTTCATTCAAATCGTCCCCGATATCTGCTAATTTTATTCAAATCGTCCCCGATATCTGCTCATTTCATTCAAATCGTCCCCGATATCTGCTCATTTCACCTACAGCGTGCTAAAGGTTAACAACCAACGAGCAAGCAGCATCAAAACATTCAGAGAAATAGCTCAAACCCAGCAGAATAGATATATAATACTGTTACAAACATTCATATATAAATCTACAAACCATGCTTAGAGACACATCAAGAATATGAGAAGTGGGACAGTATAGAGTGACTCCTGTACTGACCATATACATTTTGGTGCTTGTAGCCTAATCTATGGCCGGGCTGAGCATACAAATCGTATTACTAACTCACACAACTTAATCACCTTAGTTTATAAGTTTATATAATATATGAGTGTTAACTAAACGTCTTAGTACGCTCGCCCACATGGTTCACTGGAGGCGACGATAAATAAGCTCAATCATCATCATCATCATTAGATACACTGAAGGCATCTACATAGAATTTGCTGAACACGGAGACCCACAAAGAAGTAGATAACTTACGATTAAAAAAAAAAAGTTTGAACTTACAACGATTTCGAAGCAAGTTTCAACAACTTATATTAATCACTCTCGTTGGCGCGGATGAAAGCGTAAATGTGGTCATTCGTGTCTAACTGTATATCAAATCCAAGGATTTATAATCTATGTTTAGAGGTGGCCTTTTATCCAAGTCTAACTGTATATCAAATCCAAGGATTTATAATCTATGATTGGTGGCCTTTTATCCAGGTCTAACTGTATATTAAATCCAAGGATTTATATGAGGTCCTAATAGAAAGCAAGCAGGTAGTTAAAACAGTTCTCATCACCAGAGATTCCAAGAGAATATAGAAGACTATGCTAAACTCAACAGGAATCTACTAAAGCCGAAAGCCTATAACAGCATGCATTGCTACAGAACTAAACTTACGCTTGGCACCCTTGGTGGCCGCCGGCTTTGCCGAGCCGCGGTGGCTGGTATGTCCGGTAGCTAAAACATTGCAGAAGGTGCATACAACATATACAACTTATACACAACGAAACTCAGTTAAGCGTGAACTGTGTGTGTCCGTTTGTTATAAAAAATTACAGAAGGCGAGAACAAGCATATACAAAATGTGACATGAACTGTCTGTATAAAACATGGCTACAGTCGAGATGAACTGTCTGTATAAAACATGGCTACAGTCGAGATGAACTGTCTGTATAAAACATGGCTACAGTCGAGATGAACTGTCTGTATAAAACATGGCTACAGTCGAGATGAAGTGTCTGTATAAAACATGGCTACAGTCGAGATGAAGTGTCTGTATAAAACATGGCTACAGTCGAGATGAACTGTCTGTATAAAACATGGCTACAGTCGAGATGAACTGTCTGTATAAAACATGGCTACAGTCGAGATGAACTGTCTGTATAAAACATGGCTACAGTCGAGATGAACTGTCTGTATAAAACATGGCTACAGTCGAGATGAACTGTCTGTATAAAACATGGCTACAGTCGAGATGAACTGTCTGTATAAAACATGGCTACAGTCGAGATGAACTGTCTGTATAAAACATGGCTACAGTCGAGATGAACTGTCTGTATAAAACATGGCTACAGTCGAGATGAACTGTCTGTATAAAACATGGCTACAGTCGAGATGAAGTGTCTGTATAAAACATGGCTACAGTCGAGATGAACTGTCTGTATAAAACATGGCTACAGTCGAGATGAACTGTCTGTATAAAACATGGCTACAGTCGAGATGAACTGTCTGTATAAAACATGGCTACAGTCGAGATGAACTGTCTGTATAAAACATGGCTACAGTCGAGATGAACTGCTGTATAAAACATGGCTACAGTCGAGATGAACTGTCTGTATAAAACATGGCTACAGTCGAGATGAACTGTCTGTATAAAACATGGCTACAGTCGAGATGAACTGTCTGTATAAAACATGGCTACAGTCGAGATGAACTGTCTGTACAAAACATGGCTACAGTCGAGATGAACTGTCTGTATAAAACATGGCTACAGTCGAGATGAACTGTCTGTATAAAACATGGCTACAGTCGAGATGAACTGTCTGTATAAAACATGGCTACAGTCGAGATGAACTGTCTGTATAAAACATGGCTACAGTCGAGATGAACTGTCTGTATAAAACATGGCTACAGTCGAGATGAACTGTCTGTATAAAACATGGCTACAGTCGAGATGAACTGTCTGTATAAAACATGGCTACAATCGAGATGAACTGTCTGTATAAAACATGGCTACAATCGAGATGAACTGTCTGTATAAAACATGGCTACAGTCGAGATGAACTGTCTGTATAAAACATGGCTACAGTCGAGATGAACTGTCTGTATAAAACATGGCTACAGTCGAGATGAACTGTCTGTATAAAACATGGCTACAGTCGAGATGAACTGTCTGTATAAAACATGGCTACAGTCGAGATGAACTGTCTGTATAAAACATGGCTACAGTCGAGATGAACTGTCTGTATAAAACATGGCTACAGTCGAGATGAACTGTCTGTATAAAACATGGCTACAATCGAGATGAACTGTCTGTATAAAACATGGCTACAGTCGAGATGAACTGTCTGTATAAAACATGGCTACAGTCGAGATGAACTGTCTGTATAAAACATGGCTACAATCGAGATGAACTGTCTGTATAAAACATGGCTACAGTCGAGATGAACTGTCTGTATAAAACATGGCTACAGTCGAGATGAACTGTCTGTATAAAACATGGCTACAATCGAGATGAACTCTCTGTATAAAACATGGCTACAGTCGAGATGAACTGTCTGTATAAAACATGGCTACAGTCGAGATGAACTGTCTGTATAAAACATGGCTACAGTCGAGATGAACTGTCTGTATAAAACATGACTACAATCGAGAAGAACTGTCTGTATAAAACATGGCTACAATCGAGATGAACTGTCTGTATAAAACATGGCTACAGTCGAGATGAACTGTCTGTATAAAACATGGCTACAGTCGAGATGAACTGTCTGTATAAAACATGGCTACAGTCGAGATGAACTGTCTGTATAAAACATGGCTACAGTCGAGATGAACTGTCTGTATAAAACATGGCTACAGTCGAGATGAACTGTCTGTATAAAACATGGCTACAGTCGAGATGAACTGTCTGTATAAAACATGGCTACAGTCGAGATGAACTGTCTGTATAAAACATGGCTACAGTCGAGATGAACTGTCTGTATAAAACATGGCTACAATCGAGATGAACTGTCTGTATAAAACATGGCTACAGTCGAGATGAACTGTCTGTATAAAACATGGCTACAGTCGAGATGAACTGTCTGTATAAAACATGGCTACAGTCGAGATGAACTGTCTGTATAAAACATGGCTACAGTCGAGATGAACTGTCTGTATAAAACATGGCTACAGTCGAGATGAACTGTCTGTATAAAACATGGCTACAGTCGAGATGAACTGTCTGTATAAAACATGGCTACAGTCGAGATGAACTGTCTGTATAAAACATGGCTACAGTCGAGATGAACTGTCTGTATAAAACATGGCTACAGTCGAGATGAACTGTCTGTATAAAACATGGCTACAATCGAGATGAACTGTCTGTATAAAACATGGCTACAGTCGAGATGAACTGTCTGTATAAAACATGGCTACAGTCGAGATGAACTGTCTGTATAAAACATGGCTACAGTCGAGATGAACTGTCTGTATAAAACATGGCTACAGTCGAGATGAACTGTCTGTATAAAACATGGCTACAGTCGAGATGAACTGTCTGTATAAAACATGGCTACAGTCGAGATGAACTGTCTGTATAAAACATGGCTACAGTCGAGATGAACTGTCTGTATAAAACATGGCTACAATCGAGATGAACTGTCTGTATAAAACATGGCTACAATCGAGATGAACTGTCTGTATAAAACATGGCTACAGTCGAGATGAACTGTCTGTATAAAACATGGCTACAGTCGAGATGAACTGTCTGTATAAAACATGGCTACAGTCGAGATGAACTGTCTGTATAAAACATGGCTACAGTCGAGATGAACTGTCTGTATAAAACATGGCTACAGTCGAGATGAACTGTCTGTATAAAACATGGCTACAGTCGAGATGAACTGTCTGTATAAAACATGGCTACAGTCGAGATGAACTGTCTGTATAAAACATGGCTACAGTCGAGATGAACTGTCTGTATAAAACATGGCTACAATCGAGATGAAGTCTGTATAAAACATGGCTACAATCGAGATGAAGTGTCTGTATAAAACATGGCTACAATCGAGATGAAGTGTCTGTATAAAACATGGCTACAATCGAGATGAAGTGTCTGTATAAAACATGGCTACAATCGAGATGAAGTGTCTGTATAAAACATGGCTACAATCGAGATGAAGTGTCTGTATAAAACATGGCTACAATCGAGATGAACTGTCTGTATAAAACATGGCTACAATCGAGATGAAGTGTCTGTATAAAACATGGCTACAATCGAGATGAAGTGTCTGTATAAAACATGGCTACAATCGAGATGAACTGTCTGTATAAAACATGGCTACAATCGAGATGAAGTGTCTGTATAAAACATGGCTACAATCGAGATGAACTGTCTGTATAAAACATGGCTACAATCGAGATGAAGTGTCTGTATAAAACATGGCTACAATCGAGATGAACTGTCTGTATAAAACATGGCTATAATCGAGATGAAGTGTCTGTATAAAACATGGCTACAATCGAGATGAACTCTCTGTATAAAACATGGCTACAGTCGAGATGAACTGTCTGTATAAAACATGGCTACAGTCGAGATGAACTGTCTGTATAAAACATGGCTACAATCAAGATGAACTGTCTGTATAAAACATGGCTACAATCAAGATGAACTGTCTGTATAAAACATGGCTACAATCGAGATGAACTGTCTGTATAAAACATGGCTACGATCGAGATGAACTGTCTGTATAAAACATGGCTACGATCGAGATGAACTGCATGCCCAGTAGCAAAAACATCACTGAATGTATGTACAAATATAGACAGAATGCAACACTGATGATGCTGATGATGCTGCTGATGATGATGCTAATGATGATGCTGATGATGATATGAGCAGAATGACTGCTAGCAAAAATATCACACAGAATATGTATAGATTATAACAAGGTTAATATAGGTGCAAATGAACAGTGACTGACTAATGTAGATACACAATGTAAATGTGCATCAGTTCTCAGTCTGACTAATGTAGATACACAATGTAAATGTGCATCAGTTCTCAGGCTGACTAATGTAGATACACAATGTAAATGTGCATCAGTTCTCAGTCTGACTAATGTAGATACACAATGTAAATGTGCATCAGTTCTCAGGCTGACTAATGTAGATACACAATGTAAATGTGCATCAGTTCTCAGGCTGACTAATGTAGATACACAATGTAAATGTGCATCAGTTCTCAGTCTGACTAATGTAGATACACAATGTAAATGTGCATCAGTTCTCAGGCTGACTAATGTAGATACACAATGTAAATGTGCATCAGTTCTCAGTCTGACTAATGTAGATACACAATGTAAATGTGCATCAGTTCTCAGGCTGACTAATGTAGATACACAATGTAAATGTACATCAGTTCTCAGCCAATGCAATGGCCCCTTATTCAAGAGGAAATGCAGTCTTATGCTACTTGTTATTGTATTAACCATTTCCCTCATAGAAGCACCTCATGATGCCATTACCAATATGACATACATTGACTGTAAGTGTGTAGTATGCTACACCAGGTAATGGGTCCCACAGTGAAGAATCAGCATGGAGTTCATTTCAGCTTTAGTTTAGATTGCATTTTTAGTTTTCTTTTATAAATCATCTTAGTTGCCTGCATGGCTGTTGTCTTATTCTTTTATTATGTAGCTTCTTATGATCATTTTATGTCTAATTTTACTGTTCGACTAAATAAGCATGTTCTGTTTTAGCATAGTGTGTCGATTTTTATTTCCCATAGCTGTTTTACTCTTGTTATTCATATACACATGTTGTTATATAGTCCGTTATAAAAGCTCATCAGAGCTTATGTTATTTGTAATATGTCTTGCCGACTCAAAATAAAATGTATCTTATTGCCAAACCAATGTTCATAATAAAGGTGAGAATTTCATGCAGTCCCAGTAATATCTATAGATGTGGGATAGATATGGCAACTACTTATTCACTGCATGATTGCTAAATGGCTGTCGTTTGTATGGAGATATAATAGTATATTAACCTAAATCTCTATGAAGGAAAGATTTAAATGGCTGTTGTTTGTATGGAGATATAATAGTATATTAACCTAAATCTCTATGTAGTCCCAGTAATATCTATGGATGTGGGATAGCTATGGCAACTACTTATTCACTGCATGATTGCTAAATGGCTGTCGTTTGTATGGAGATATAATAGTATATTAACCTAAATCTCTATGAAGGAAAGGGTTAAATGGCTGTCGTTTGTATGGAGATATAATAGTATATTAACCTAAATCTCTATGTAGTCCCAGTAATATCTATGGATGTGGGATAGATATGGCCACTACTTATCCACTGCATGATAGCTAAATGGCTGTCGTTTGTATGGAGATATAATAGTATATAACCTAAATCTCTATGGAGGAAAGGGTTAAATGGCTATCATTTGTATGGAGAAATAATAGTATATTAACCTAAATCTCTATGAAGGAAAGGGTTAAATGGCTGTCGTTTGTATGGAGATATAATAGTATATTAACCTAAATCTCTATGAAGGAAAGGGTTAAATGGCTGTCGTTTGTATGGAGATATAATAGTATATTAACCTAAATCTCTATGAAGGAAAAGGTAAAATGGCTGTCGTTTGTATGGAGATATAATAGTATATTAACCTAAATCTCTATGGAGGAAAGGGTTAAATGGCTGTCGTTTGTATGGAGATATAATAGTATATTAACCTAAATCTCTATGAAGGAAAGGGTTAAATGGCTGCCGTTTGTATGGAGATATAATAGTATATTAACCTAAACCTCTATGAAGGAAAGGGTTAAATGGCTGTCATTTGTATGGAGATATAATAGTATATTAACCTAAATCTCTATGAAGGAAAGGGCTAAGCATCTATGTAGGGTGATGCCTCCAGAAGTTAATTAGTCTGTTTATATTTTTGGATGACGGTACAAGATACAGAAAGTGCTCCAATTGCAGAAACATGCCCGGTTGTTTTACAGTCCTAGTACATTTACATACTAGTCTTGCAGAACAAGCTATATAACGTTTCTATTAAAGCTATTGGAAAATGGGTTACATTTTGAAACTGTCAACACTGGTAGCTATAACCAATCAGAGATTGTTACAAACAAGACAACATTCAATAAGAAAGCTTGTGACAGAATTTGTGGCATAATATCAACCAATCATGGAGCTTGATACATAATTTGTTAACATCACAACAACCATTGAACATACAGTTGACTAAGCCTGGTGTTTACAACATATAGGTATAAATATGATAAATGGAGTAAATCAGCTTCCCGGCCATAATCTGGTGGTAACAAACTTGTCTTATAGGGAAGTATGGACGTGAAGCCACTTTGAGGCCATAATCTGCTGGTAACAACCTTGTCTTATAGGCGAGTATGGACGGGAAGCCACTTTGAGGCCATAATCTGGTGGTAACAAACTTGTCTTATAGGGAAGTATGGATGGGAAGCCACTTTGAGGCCATAATCTGGTGGTAACAACCTTGTCTTCTAGGGAAGTATGGACGGGAAGCCACTTTGAGGCCATAATATGGTGGTAACAAACTTGTCTTATAGGGAAGTATGGACGGGAAGCCACTTTGAGGCCATAATCTGGTGGTAACAATCTTGTCTTATAGGGAAGTATGGACAGGAAGCCACTTTGAGGCCATAATCTGGTGGTAACAAACTTGTCTTATAGGGAAGTATGGACGGGAAGCCACTTTGAGGCCATAATCTGGTGGTAACAAACTTGTCTTATAGGGAAGTATGGACGGGAAGCCACTTTGAGGCCATAATCTGGTGGTAACAACCTTGTCTTATAGGGAAGTATGGACAGGAAGCCACTTTGAGGCCATAATCTGGTGGTAACAACCTTGTCTTATAGGGAAGTATGGACGGGAAGCCACTTTGAGGCCATAATCTGGTGGTAACAAACTTGTCTTATAGGGAAGTATGGACGGGAAGCCACTTTGAGGCCATAATCTGGTGGTAACAAACTTGTCTTATAGGGAAGTATGGACGGGAAGCCACTTTGAGGCCATAATCTGGTGGTAACAAACTTGTCTTATAGGGAAGTATGGACGGGAAGCCACTTTGAGGCCATAATCTGGTGGTAACAAACTTGTCTTATAGGGAAGTATGGACGGGAAGCCACTTTGAGGCCATAATCTGGTGGTAACAAACTTGTCTTATAGGGAAGTATGGACGGGAAGCCACTTTGAGGCCATAATCTGGTGGTAACAAACTTGTCTTATAGGGAAGTATGGACGGGAAGCCACTTTGAGGCCATAATCTGGTGGTAACAAACTTGTCTTATAGGGAAGTATGGACGGGAAGCCACTTTGAGGCCATAATCTGGTGGTAACAAACTTGTCTTATAGGCGAGTATAGATGGCAACCATGCAACGCAGCAAGTCATGTGCTTTCCATTATAAATTTCTAATAAATCTGAGAAGAACAGCGGGTTTAGAATTTACTTACCTGGTCTACTACCGGGGCCGAGACTAAGTATATTCTTGCTCGTCGCATCAAACATGAAAGCTCGCCAGGCAAATGCAATCTCCGGATTGACTATATCCCGTAGCGCCTTGCTGAGGGTCATGTATAAAGCTTCGCTGAATATCTGTTATCAAAATGCAACGTAATTTTAAATGTTTGCATAAAGTACATATTTACATTAACCCATTTCATTCTGGATACATTTAAAGGCTTTTGCAAACAACATAGATCCAGATCAGCCGCAGCGTAACGCTGCATGCTGATCAGGATCTATGTTGTTTGCTACATAGCCAAGTGTCTTAGCAAGATCACCTGAATAGCAAACAGCATAGAGCCTGATCAGACGGCACGTTCCATGGCAGCTGATCTGGCTCTATGTTCTTTGCAAATACTGTTTGAACGATATCCAGAATGAAATTGGTTAATGGGTAATGCTTCTGATCATTCAACAATGCTGCGAGACTCGTTCTAATACAAACAGTGCTACGTAGAGAGCCAAACAGTGCTACGTAGAGAGTCAAACAGTACCATGTAGAGAGCCAAACAGTGCTACGTAGAGAGCCAAACGAAAAAGGTGCTATTCTAGTAAACAAAGATATATTTTTCAACAATATTATTTTTAAACTTTATTTATTTTACAACGATTGCGAAGCAAGTTTTAATAACTTATATTAATCACTCACGTTGGCTGGGATGAAAGCGTATATGTGGTTATTCATGTGGGAGGAAACCGGAGTACCCAGAGAAAACCCACCTGTCCGATCTCTGGACCACCGTACCATCTCACATATTTCCCGGTCCGAGGATCGAAGCCGGGTTGCCTTGGTGAGAATGGAGCGAGCTAACCACTGCAGTATATCGGACTATTGACAATATTATTAAAAGTACAGTTGGATTTCTTTACTGTAAAACTTGGGTACTGTAAAACTTGGGTACTGTAAAACTTGGGTACTGTAAAATTTGGGTACTGTAAAACTTGGGTACTGTAAAGCTTGGGTACTGTAAAACTTGGGTACTGTAAAACTTGGGTACTGTAAAACCTGGGTACTGTAAAACTTGGGTACTGTAAAACTTGGGTACTGTAAAACTTGGGTACTGCAGGTTTTGTAATGAATGAACACATTTAGAAATTGTGACTTTCACCTTACAATTTGAACAGGAATATGACTAACTCTTTGCATGCTGGGTAAAATAAACAATATAAATAGTTCAAATAAAGCAGACGACAATTCATTAATGTGTTTTCCTTAATTGTAACTGATAACTCTGGAATTATGTCCTCAAATTTAATTAGAATTATGACATTATGACACAATTCTAATGAAATTGCACGACGTATTTTCATGACTAGCTTGCAAAGAGTAAAATGCTTCTAAGATATGTGTCGTATATTTATAGTTTATTCTCATTAATTGAACCATGTGGAGCCTCCACGGTATAATTGATATGGTGTCAGCCTCCATGCTGAGTGGTTACAAGTTAGAGCCCTGCAAGAGCTACGATTGTGGTATCATTTGGCAAGAAGCTTAAATCCATCCATATGAATTCTTCTCTCTCCCTCACGATGATGGAGTGGTCAGACTAATGTCATATAAACTTGTATCGCAATCAAGCTAAACAAAATTTGCATTTATATACGAATGTTGACCCATGACGGATAACAGTTGACGATACTCGTGTCGGGGGGGTGATAGAGCACAATGTGTAACGTTCCTGATCTTACTATATTTCTATAGGATGCAAACAACACTTGCCTTGAAGTGGTGTTGTTTTGACATTTGTTTATCATTCTGGTAGGGGCAGTGTGCAAGGGTCAGTTCCTTCCAGGCCTTCGCGAACTCTTCCTGATCGCCAAACGTATTGATACACTTCCCGATACAGTTAATCACCTGTGATGCGTTTTCAACAAATATACAACTCTCCTGTAATATATATATGTAAATATGTGTGTTTTATGTCTATTTATCGTAGCTACTGAACGACGCCTCCTGAAGAGATTAGTCATTTTAGATTTTGAAAGATATTGCAATGATACTGACAGAGACCCATTCCAGAATCTCCTCTGGTTCTTTAACGTGCATGGTGTAAAGTACCGACACAAGACCTCGGTTTAACGTCCCACCTGCTGTAGGAGAAGACCTCTATAAGCTATAATAGCTTTCGGTTCTAATCCCTATTCATTCATGTATCGAAATTTGTGTAAGCTGTATATTTGTATATGCTGTATGGTTTGAAATAAACTATGTTTAAACTAAGTCCCACCTGAAAGATTTAATATTATTAGGATCAGATGGGGGATCGAACCTGCGATCCCAGGATTCGCTGTCCAACGTTTTAACCACTGAACTATTGACCCATCTGTATATATATATAGGTATGTCAAACATGTATAAAATGTACAAGTTTTCAGAACATTTATTAATCTTGTTTCAATAAATAAGTTGTAGGTGATGAATGGATGCATTCCTTATTTCCAACAAACATTCTGAGTAGATGTTCCCTGTGTAGTATTGTTTTTGTCCAGGCTTAGCCCCTCCCATGCATTATATGAGTGCAATAAAGATAGCAAGATCAGACGGATCTGTAGTCCAGTGGTAACACGCTGGACTGGTAATCCAGGGATCGCAGGTTTGATCCCCCATCTGACCCTAATCAAATTAACAGTCTTTCAGATGGGACGTTAAACTGAGGTCTCGTGTCGGTGTTTTACACCGTGCACGTAAAAGAACCAGAGGAGACACTGGAATGGGTCTGTATCATTGCACTATCCTCCAAAAATCTAAAATGACTAATCTCTTCAGGAGGTGTCGCTCATATGGGTAACCGGTAGCGACGATAAATAAACGTAAAAAAAAGAAAAGAAAAAATATCATGTTATTTCATGTAATTTTATACATTATTGTCGTCGTCAAATGGTAAAATAAAAACTATAATTCATACACACAGTTACCCTACCGGCAAAGTTATTCATGATAAATTCCATAAAGGGAGGAAATTGATACCGTATTTAGCTGTGTATAGTGCGCACATTTCTTACTGAAATCCTCATCCATTTTATCTACTGCGCATTATACACCAGTACAGACATCAGGACATTTTTTTCCGGACCAAAATTGACCAATATTTCATGAAATTCGACCCGAACGGCCCCGCAGTCATTCTATAAGTTGTTACATTCGTCAAACGTTATAAACTAGCTATTAAAACCAGTTGCCGATAGTCTATATAAATAAATCAAATGAATAAGACCACAAAATTAGCATATATTTCGTTTATTTTGGCAAACTTTGAAGAATTTAATTGAAATTAGTATATGCATAAAAAATGGCGATTTGATAACATCACGTGGTTTTATCGTATGTAATATTTCCCGTACTTTTCGCGTACTTCGCCGCATAAAGCGACACACTTTTTTTGGGTGC
The DNA here is from genome assembly GCA_014843695.1 of Archivesica marissinica. Lineage (NCBI taxonomy): Eukaryota > Metazoa > Mollusca > Bivalvia > Venerida > Vesicomyidae > Archivesica > Archivesica marissinica. The sequence continues at coordinate 59,443,715 of CM026387.1, forward strand.
AGTATTTCAATTGTTTGTAGCGATAATTAATTTCGACAAACCTTTCACAATGGGTCCCAGTTAATTAGGTAGGCTACACGTGTTGAGAAGTTTGAGCATCTGCTGACATGTTTGAGAACGTGTTGAGATGTTTGAGCAGGTGTTAAGTTTGAGAAATTAATTATCACTCAACTTGTCAATTTAATGCCATGTCATCGAAGCTGTCATCAGACAAGCAGTAAACATTCTCTGATTGACATCATATCACTCAGAAATACCTCAGATTTGTCAAACCTCTCAGTTATTGTCAAAACGTATCTACTTATACTGTCACACCATGGGTAAAGTCACGAGCACGATTGCTACTACGACGCGACACCAAATGGCCTCACCGATGCTGACGTTCAAAGGCTATTCGACGATGATGACAGTGACGAGGAGTTCGAGGGATTCATAATGAGAGAGTTTGACACCAACAGTCCTTTTCAGGACTAACCATATATTTTGAAAGAAATACCTCAGACTTGTCTTATCATAAACTTGTGTTGTTTTCTTTTATGCAACATTTCCCGAAACGTGTATTTCTGCACGTACGCATCCACGATATGCATGTAATTTTCATGAAATTATGGGTGCGTTACCATTTTTCGATGAGGTATCTCGAGTGATTAATATAAGTTGTAAAAATCACAAAGCACAATATTTAGCGAATCTTGATAAATGTTTAATTTTGACTTGGAAAATTGCGTTTTTCACGTGCGCAGTATACATAGGAACTCAGTTTTTCCGCCGATTTTCGTGCCAGATCGTGGGTGCGCACTATACACGGTAGCGCACTATACACAGCTAAATACGGTACTCATTTCACACATAACAATTCAACTATTAACAGATCGTCAACATTTTACTTGAAATCTGAATACAATATTATTGAAAAGTGGACATAGAAAGACAGCACTAATGATTAGGATCATCTGGATCTACACTCTTTGCAAGCATAATTAGAGGTATGTAGTGTTGAAAGGGTTAAGGTGAAATTATGACATTCAACAATTTCCAATGTAGTGAATTTGCAGGAATGTCCGATATTTTTGTCTAGTTCATGAAGTTTGGGTAATAGCATCATTTGCAAAACGGTGAGGCATAAATAACTAGCCTAGTGATACTCAATGACCCCGATTAAACGTCCCGCAAAATTAACACCTTAGAAAACGAACCTTTGTCAGCTGAGCCATGACAGTTTCTTCATCCCCGAACACAAACTGAGTGGACGAGCACAGATGTACATGGTAACCAAGTGGACCTGACATCATGAACTTCAACACATGTCGTCTGTAAGCAATACACAATATGCTACATTTGTTTTGATAATGTATCTGTATTGTGATGGTCTATTCTAATGTCTACAATACATACGTATGATACATGCACTACACTACTACTGTGGCGTCCGTGGTCCAGTGGTAGAGCGTCGGATTTGGAATCGAACGGTCCCGGTTTCGATACTCGGTCAGGTCACGTATGTAGTGTCATTGAGCAAGGCACCTCACACACATTGCTTAGTACTGGTTAACCACTTAGGTCGGCTAAGCCTGCCAAGGAACACATGTCTAGGTCCCCGCAAGGGGTTTGACATTAATGGAACATACATGCAGTGGCAGATTACACAATAGGCAAAGTAGGCGATGCAAGTGTGCATGTGAATATGCTAGATATTGTCTACCATTAAAATAACTAGTAATTGTTTTTTGAAAACAACATGCATGTCTCCCCCCCCCCCCCTCTGCAGCATTGCATCAGTGGAATAATAATGTTCTAAGGGCCATAACTGTGTGAAAAAAACGAATAATAGGAACAAGAAGATGATGTGCACAACTAGGCATGGTACTCAGCATTCCGGTGATGCTTCATGAAAATCTGAAGACGGGTTTAGAAGATCTTGTCTGGACAAACTTTGTGACAGATGGATGAATGGTACAAAATCCACCCGCAGGTTAGACAGCAAGGCAGTAGGATAGCTTCTGACAAGGTGTATGTAGCTCAATATCTCTACATGGCTAATGTTGATTTGCTTATTTTATATTATCACATCATTTCCAATTACTTACCCGGCTGGCAGACACAGAACAGCCGCCCTAATTGCTGTAGATCTCAGACGTAGTATAGGCTGACCTGTGACCAAACTCTTCCATGAGTATGGCTCTGCGACCAGAGTCCCCGGCACCACTACAGGGGGCGTCATCTTCTCACTAGCTATGGAACCTTAAACAAGGGAAAACAATATTGAAAGAGCAGAATTTTGTAAGACCTGGTATTTACTTCTTATCCTTTTTTTAATTAATGTTTTTTCTACTGTATACATAAATTGATTCGTTGAAATCTGCCCAGAAATGTTTTAATATTTTACCACATTCAAGCATACAACTACTGCCACTTTAAGGTGGGAATGTTATTTGTCAGAATTTTGTGAATCTCAGAGGATGCATTTGGTAGTGGAAGTCATCTTTATGTGTTATATAGCAGTGAACACTTCTCTTGGTCAATGTCTGTGCATCTCTTACAGTAGTATGAATGACAAATTCAATGTTTTATTTCACTTTTCAAATATTTTATTCACTTTATTTTTCCAAATAATTGTACGGCAGTTATCAAATTTGTAAATTTTGTACAGATCTGCTTATATGATTGGTAACCATGACCTTCAAAACTGACGTTCCTGAATAGGCGAGACAGACAGTAGAACATGCCACTATTCCTTACCCCAAGATACACTGCAGTGCCTGAGCATGCCACTTGATTCAGGGATTTGCTCCACCTGTTTCAATCTGTGTCATTCCCAGGTGAAACGAGATTGACTGTAATTATATCTGAACTTAAAGTACATTTCAGTGCTAGAAAATGACAGTTGTTATTTGCTCAACTTGTTTCAATTGGTGTCATTCTTTGGTCAATGAGTTTCACTATATTTAGATCTTACCTTCAAGTACACTACTATTGGGTATATTCTACAGTTACATGATATTTGCTGTACTTACCTTCAAGTACACTACTACTTGTCATATTGGTTATATGCCTCAGTCACACGAGACTTGCTGTACTTGCCTTCAAGTACACTTCTACTGGTAATATTGGTTATGTGCCTCAGTCACACGAGACTTGCTGTACTTACCTTCAAGTACACTACTACTTGTCATATTGGTTATATTCCTCGGTCACACGAGACTTGCTGTACTTACCTTCAAGTACACTACTACTTGTCATATTGGTTATATTCCTCGGTCACACAAGACTTGCTGTACTTACCTTCAAGTACACTACTACTTGTCATATTGGTTATATGCCTTGGTCACACAAGACTTGCTGTACTTACCGTCAAGTACACTACTACTTGTCATATTGGTTATATTCCTCGGTCACACAAGACTTGCTGTACTTACCTTCAAGTACACTAATACTTGTTATATGGGTTATATTCCTTGGTCACACAAGACTTGCTGTACTTACCTTCAAGTACACTACTACTTGTCATATTGGTTATATGCCTCGGTCACACGAGACTTGCTGTACTTACCTTCAAGTACACTACTACTTGTCATATGGGTTATATTCATCGGTCACACAAGACTTGCTGTACTTGCCTTCAAGTACACTACTACTTGTCATATGGGTTATATTCCTCAGTCACACGAGACTTGCTGTACTTACCTTCAAATACACTACTACTTGTCATATTGGTTATATTCCTCGGTCACACAAGACTTGCTGTACCTACCTTCAAGTACACTACTACTTGTCATATTGGTTATATTCCTCGGTCACACAAGACTTGCTGTACTTACCTTCAAGTACACTACTACTTGTTATATGGGTTATATTCCTCGGACACACAAGACTTGCTGTACCTACCTTCAAGTACACTACTACTTGTCATATTGGTTATATGCCTCGGTCACACAATACTTGCTGTACTTACCTTCAAGTACACTACTACTTGTCATATTGGTTATATTCCTCGGTCACACAAGACTTGCTGTACTTACCTTCAAGTACACTACTACTTGTCATATTGGTTATATTCCTTGGTCACACAAGACTTGCTGTACTTACCTTCCAGTACACTACTACTTGTCATATTGGTGATCTCCTTGTCATCTACCTTATCCTTGCCACCTTTCATACTTGAATGCGATTTCTTATCCTCCATCGCCAGGGGTGGAGGCTCGGGCCAGCGCGATAGCGAGGCAAAGGATACAACAATCTCCGTAGGCTGAAGACTATCAACGACTTGGCTCGAGTTAAGGATAAAAAACCCAAGTCCTACACCAACTTCTGTCAATATTATTTTTATAAATAATTATCTATAATGCACAGGATTCAAAAAATTCAATAAAAAAAAAATGATTTGTTTGTGCCTGGTAGCTTCGAGAACAACTATTGACACAAATTGCCACTCTGTGCAACCCAATACATCAAACTTTCTTTACAGTGAAATGAGTTGCAGAGCTGTTTCAACCTTTCATAGTAAAGACATTGTTGTATCAGGTTGTGCCGTACATCCGGTCTTTATTATAAAAATATAAGACGGACAGGAACTTCTGAAAGTAAAACCATCTTACAAGATTCGTGTTAATCTTGCAATCTATCGCTCCTTAACCCTTAACCTGCCAATCATGACTAAAGTCGCTTTTGCAAACAGCATAGAGCCAGATCAGGCTCTTTGCTGTTTGCTATTCAGACAGTGGAGCTAAAACACTTGTCTGAATAGCAAACATCATAGATCCTGATCAGACCTGGCGCAACGCCATGGCTCTGGAGCTATCTTGTTTGCACAAAATGAGGTGAAAAAAATTCCAAATTCCCGTAACTGATTTATTTGAAATGTAATTTTCATAATTCTTTCAGTATTTTGCTCTCATATTTCCAATTAGATGCTGCTTATATTGGAAATGAGTCTGCAAACGTTTTACTTTAACACATCTTTGCTGTAAATGGATGTGGCCTAGAAGATACATAAACAAATGGAATCAGATGCATACAGCAAAACCAAGTGCTAAAACCCTATAACTCGCCTCTTACTAATGCACATTAACCAGATACAAGTACATCAGCTGTGCAGGGTAGGGTCTAGGTGGGAATGTGTTAAACAATGCCATGGTAAAATCTCTTATAAACGCATACAGCAAAACCAAGTGCTAAACCCTATAACTCGCCTCTTACTAATGCACATTAACCAGATACAAAGAAGTACATCAGCTGTGCAGGGTCTAGGTCAGAAAGAGTTAACAATGCCATGGTAAAATCTCTTAAAAATGCATACAGCAAAACCAAGTACTAAAACTCTATTACTCGACTCTTACTAATGCACATTAATCCGTTACCAGATACAAGCACATCAGCTGTGCAGGGTCTAGGTCAGAAAGAGTTAACAATGCCATGGTAAAATCTCTAATAAATAAAGCTAATGCACAGAAAGGATACAGAGGTAGTATGGAGCCTTGTCGTCATATCCTCCCTGAGTAGCCTGAAACATGTGGTGTAAACAGGAGGTCAAATACAACATTTCACAAAACTAAATAATATGTATAAAAATATATAATATACAATATGTACTAGTATATGGTCATCCTGCAATTAAGTTAGGAATTATATGAATGTACACTTGTGGTTAAGATGAACACTACTGCAATTAGTGAAAGCATTTACAATCCATTACATGAGCATTTACATTTTGTTACTTCAAGCAGCTTGGTTTCCATTACCGGTACTTACAATATTGTTATCGTATATTAAATGACACAGCCCATTGTATTAGGGTACAAAATACACTTGCTATATGAAATATACATTTATAGAAAGGTTGTGAAATTTGGGGTTATGGGACTCCATTCCATGCAGAAAAGAAACAAAAATGATGCAACACAGCAAACATGTTCAGATTGTCCAATTCAGTGAAACTTCTCTGACAAACGTATGCTATGCAACGCGTAAATATTATATGCAATTTCAAAGACACATTCTTCCGAAAGCTGAAAATGTAATCTTTACCAGTGTTAACAGTAACTTCAAACAAGTGACAGAATGGTGCTTTATTGCATGCAAACAACATTGACACAGAATAGGCAGGAATAGGCTAAAACAGTGCATAATAGAATTATCTTTACTTGATGTGTACAACCTTAGATTGTGCTAATACAATTTGGTTTCGTGTGTGTTACGTTTATTTATCGTCGCTATTGGTTGCCCTGAAGAGATTAGTCATTTTAGATTTGTGGAGGATAGTGTAACGATACAGACAGAGATCCATTCTGGAGTCTCCTCTGGTTCTTTTACGTGCACGGTGTACAGCACCGACATGAGACCTCAGTTTAAAGTCCCATCTGAAAGACTGTTAATTATATTATGGTCAGACGGGGGATCGAACCTGCGATCCCTGGATTACTAGTCCAGCGTGTTACCACTGGACTACAATTCCCATTTACATTCCAGTCAAAAGCATGTGAATAGAATCAAAAACATAAATGAATGGAACCCAAATCATGTGAATGGAACCAAATCATGTGAATGGAACCAAATCATGTGAATGGAACCAAATCATGTGAATGTATCCAAGAATAAACGCGTATGAATGAACCAAAAATCAATTGGATACTCAGGGGTAGAGAGCTTCCAGATATTCAAATGTTTTTTTAACCCCTTGCAATATGCCAGCATAAAAATAGTGACACAAACCTAGGCAATATTTACATCTTACATAATATTATCATAAACACACACCACATATCAGGGCTTCTAAAATTTTTAAAAACAAATCGGTCCAGGCCGAAATCGACAGTCAGGACCCCCCCCCCCCACCATGACCTTCTAATATTTTTGAGACAAATCCCCCCCATCAATTTGTAAGTAAACTTTACAATAAAAGCCTTGTTTTAAAAATGATAACAAAATCACCGATTGTACTACAGAGTATGTTTCTATATTTGTTGATATTTGAACACAGTGAAGTGTGGGTCATTCATTAAAATCAAAAATCGCTGTGTACTACGTGGCATAAGACGAGGCCGAGGGTCGAGTTGACTATGGTACGGTTTGACCACGTACATATACCAGAGCTACATGGTGCGTATCTATGCAACCAGCATCAACTCATCAAGTAAGTGCGCACTGTGTAGCAAAATCAATTTTCTAGAAACGAAACACGGAAATTCCATATCTATTTTCAGACACACATCTGTTGTAATGTTAAGGAGCTCCGTAGTGGTTGCTTCCCTTATTTATTACCCTGCCAGTCAGTTGACAAGATTAAGTTTATTGACAAAATATTGCCCTGGGGAAAACATCTGTCTCGGATTAATGTATGGCTTTAGGATTATCGGACAATAGGGGGCAATTAACATGGATCATTCAAGCTTATATTTACCAATTTAGGTTTGTTAAAATGTATTTGATCGATTTCTTGGCTTTTTCAACAATTTTCTGGACCGATTTTTTATGTCTTTTTGGTTGCTACAACCGGTCCGCCTGTTTAAAATTCAGTCCTGGACCGGGAGTCCTGTGATTTTAGAAGCCCTGGTACATATATAAAATTGCAGAAACTAATGTTAACTCATCTAGGAGACAGTGTTAGTTATTAATATAACAAGACCTATATTCCAATACATCAAGCACAATGAATATATATGGCTACATTACAATGCACTATGTTAACTCTGGTTAAATCTATAGAATATAAACAAAAACAAATGAAATAGATGCAGTATATAGTATAACCCGAAGATATAGCTTCTAACTGACACAACACAAAGTTTCAGCTATAATTTACTATCGCCTTTGACTAACTATAATAATGGACAGATAAAAAACAATTCAATAAACCACAGAATATAAGAAACCCGAGTCTACATACATGTAACAAACACTCTTCTTCAGATGTTTACAGGCCATAAGAAAGATGCCGATTTTTCAAATTTTGACTGCCCATTTCAAAATTACAGATTTAAAATGCAGCTTCACACAAAAAGTTAGCCAAACCTCAGAATACAGGCAACAATTATGAAACTAATTTACAAGCATTAATTTCTAAAATTTTGCATTTTGTAAATTAAGAAATAGGTTGCTCGTTTTCAGTTACATAAAATGATTGACAAACTTCTAAAAGCATTTGTACAATAATTATGCCTTTTGCAAGTTATTCCACAAAACACCTAGCTATAGATATTATACAATATATTTACAAACTTGTATGTATGTATGACCAAAGATTGCCTATCTATTGTTGGTGTGACAGTGGTTTTTGTTTCTTAACTAATCCACAAACACAGTGGGATAATGATAAACTTTTCCACAAACACAGTGGGATAATGATAAACTTTTCCACAAACACAGTGGGATAATGATAAACTTTTCCACAAACACAGTGGAATAATGATAAACTTTTCCACAAACACAGTGGAATAATGATAAACTTTTCCACAAACACAGTGGGATAATGATAAACTTTTCCACAAACACAGTGGGATAATGATAAACTTTTCCACAAACACAGTGGGATAATGATAAACTTTTCCAAGTATTTAAAGCACAAGCCCAGAACCAATCTTCTACATGGTCCACCATACAAAAGTACATCACATATACAAATACTACAATCATATAATACATGTAATTCGCTGAACTGCAATTTAACTCATCAATAGAAACAATATGAATATTACATTATCCATATATCGGTACCTGGAAATTTCTAAAGCAAATAAACAACAATTTGTGACAACGCACAAGTCTGTTTTGACTTCCGGTTGTTGTTGCTGATAGTTTTTTTGTCATCAGATTTTGTAACTCTTATAAACATTTCAACACATCTACAATTATTAGAAATATTTCAAAGCATCTACAATTCCAATGATTTCAAATCCTACACAAAGTTTTAAAATTTTGTTCAAAACCTCTACAATTCTAGAAACATTTCAAAACCTCTACAATTCTAGAAACATTTCAAAACCTCTACAATTCTTAGTAATATTTACACACACACACACCAATGATGTAGTGACTTTCATGAATTACTGTAGTTTTACGCGATCTCACATTATAACTTCAAGGTTTTACTTGTCTATCACTACTCGATTTTCATTTAACACAAAAAAGTGTAAGACACAGAGTCATTATTCTCACTCGGAGTGCCGGGACTTTACCGGGCATATCTTAGCAAGCTGGCAGGGCTTATACCCAGGAACTGATGAGAGAAATGATAACATCCCGTATCACAGACATCGTGGAGCTAAAGCTGTGAACATTATTTCAGCCACCAGAAACGGTTAGACATGTTTTACAGAGTGTAATCACGCAAAATCTTTAAATAAATTGCATTATTCATGGCAGCCAGGGGTGTGGAAATCCTGTCAGACTCGTCCAATACCAACAATTTGTCGAATGGACAAGTGGAACTCTGCATCTAAATTGTCTGCAGAGAAGTAGATAAAATGTTATAAATCAAAGGAACTACCCTGAGCACATCATTGTATGCATACTGAAACAAACAAATTAGTTAGCAGAAGTTGGAAATGTAAACATTCCACCATGATGGTTATGTATAATACATTTACCAAACTCAGCTATGTCAACGGACAGTGTTCAATCCACTATGCAGGCAATTCGTCAAAATATTATTTTACAGAATCTGATGTTTTATTTACAAATAACTTAATTCGGTGTAGTCACTGATCATATTTAATCAAGGCCAGGCCACGCCTTGCAACTTCAAGTAACCAGGCAAAGACCATGACCAAAACAACAAAAACGTGGGTTTGTTGATTCGTGGATTACAGACGATCCTGATCAAGTTACATGTTGCGTATGCATCCAGTACCGCAATTAGCAGATAAAAATGTTCTGTGTATGGCAGAACCTGCAGCGAAGGGCAAGTCCACTTTGGAAGTTTGGTCTAATTATGGTGACAAGTCGGATTCAATGACGGACAAGTCAATTTCTGCTGTCTACTTGTCCATCTACAAGTCCATCTACAAGTGAACATTTTGGATATTTCCACAACCCTGGCAGCATATACGATATACATTAAATTATGGTAGTAAACAGTGTATTTAACAATTAACATTACAATGTCTGCATGTAAGTGTAACTTTGTACAAAACACAAGGCCACCATCCCAAAGGGTGTATCACCATGAGCGAATGACAAAATAAATGCTAGCTAAACAAAATAAAAGATGTCTTTTAATGCTTTCCAACAATTTGATTTCAAGTTCAAGGTCAGTGGTAGGGTGGGGACTTATTGTTGGTATGCAGAAATAGTCCTCGGATGTGTACGTATGCAAAGTTTCAAAGCAATAACTTTGGCGGTTCTTGAGAAATTATAATTTTCTAGTTGTTTTTTTGAACACATAAATAATTTCAAGATCACTCTTGGGAGGTGGGTACTTAATGTTGGTGTAGAGAATTAGTCTTCCAATGTGTATGTAAAGATTCAAAGTCATAACTTTGGACTGTTTTTCAGAAATATTAATGTTTGAGAGTTGCTAAGCATAAATCATTTCTGAGATCTATTTTTGGCCAAGGTTCAAGTTCAAGGTCACTCTTTGGGGTGAGACTTACTGTGTGTATAGAGAATTAGGCATTGGATGTGTAGTCATAACTTTGACTGTTTTCCAGAAACGTTAATGTTCGTGGGGTTTTACGCATAAATAATTTCTGAAATTGGACTATTGACCAAAATTGAAGTTCAATGTCACTCTTGGGGGGTAGGGACTTACTGTGGGTGTAGAGAATTAGTCTTCGGGCGTGTATACAACTTTCAAAGCAATTTCTTTGATGGTTTTTGAGAAATGATATGTTTTAGTTTATTTTGATACATAAATAATTTCAGAAATTAAGTCTATATTTGGCCAAAATGCAAAGTCATGGTCACTCTTAGGGATCAGGACTTGGTATGGAGCAGATAACAACCCCTAGAAACAGTGTGCAAGTTATCAAGGATATGCGACAGTGTTTTAGTAAGTATGTAATTGTTGACAATTGCCGGAAACGGAATGGCGACTGCTTAGTATTGCTTTACACTAAAGTGGGCAGGACAGAAATGCAGGTCTTAAAGGACTTGGAAACATGTATGAAGCTGTCAGAACTGGGTACCAAGCACAAAAAAATAGTAACATTTGGTACGAGATTCGTTTTACCGATGGAACAGCAGTTTACTAAATGTAGAAAGTTTTCCAAAGCAGTAAGTACCTATGTAGAATTAATTACACATTTTGGATGAAATTGAAGACATTGTAATGTATATAACATATGGTCCATTATTCAGAGCATCTTAGAATTTCAATGAAAAGTGACTTCCTTTCCCATATAGAGAAGTGTCTCTTGATGCCATTATCCAATCTTACATACAAGTGCATCTCGATGCCCATTACCCAATGCCACACAAATGAGAGTCATTGCTGGTTTTTCAATTACCTCCCTTGACAGATAAAGTCAGAGTTATCTCTAAATGCTTATGGTCCTTTTAGTTGGAATCCTTGGTTTTTACTGTTGTTTTCTAACCAGATTTTGTAATGTTATCAAAATCATGTTAATTTATTGATAACCCATATTTACAGTAAAGTTATAGTTATATTTCGGGTTTTACGCCTGCATCAGCACCATTTTGGGCTATATCGCTGGCGGGCTTACAGTAAAGTATCCATTGGATATACTGTAGGATATATGTGGAGATTTAATAATGTGTTGCAAAGAAAACTACCATAAAAACAGAGGAAACCAATTAACCCATTTGATTCTGGATACCGATCAAACAGTATTTGCAAAGAACATAGAGCCTGATCAGCTGCCACGGAACGTGCCGTCTGATCAGGCTCTATGCTGTTTGCTATTCAGATGATCTTGCTAAGACACTGGACTATGTAGCAAACAACATAGATCCTGATCAGCATGCAGCGTTACGCTGCAGCTGATCTGGATCTATGTTGTTTGCAAAAGCCTTTAAATGTATCCAGAATGAAATGGGTTACGAGGACCTACTTTTAGGAGTATTCAGGGGCAGTAACTGACTAATGTTTCTCATTAACACATTAGTAGTTAAAGTAAGAGAAACACCCACAATAAAGGACAGAACAGAACGGCTACAACTCTAACCATTTCAACACTACATACCTCTAAATAGGCTTACAAAGTGTAGATCCAGATATGCTGGCTCATGACAAGCCGTCTCATCAGGATCTGCACTTTTTGCCAGTAATATGAATATTTTTAGACAAAATTACCCATTTTGATAAATGAACTGGTCCAAATGTTATTTTCTTATTAATTTATTGGTCTAAGAATATCATGGACCAGTCCATGTCAGTAACTTGGTGTTGAATGGGTTAAGCAATATTAATCTGCATTAATCTGTATGCAGGCAAGGTCGATATAGGCTATACGCGTACTTCTCTATGAGGGAAACGGTTTAGTTAATACAATATATATTAGACAAGATTTCAATAGAAGTTGGAAACAAACAAAATATAATGTACATTGTATGTTCAAACACAAACATTTACAAAGATGCTCTGTGAATAATGGTCTGGTACGGCATCATACCACAAGCACAACTCAGAAAGTAAAATCCTCAAAGAGGCAATAGTTATTTAAATTTGAAATAAAAGCTCTAAATGTGTAACATTTTAAGAGCAATAATTTACTCAAAGACAAAACAAATTACACTTTACCCAATCAATTTTCAAACACTACATAATTTTGAATATGACCCAAAAAAATATTTAGAAATTCACATACTTGTAAGGTGAAGCAATCTTTCGATTGACGTTGTTTTATAATGCCGGGACCGTCAGAGAGGGTGATATATAAACAGCACAATACTCACACCAGGTGGGATGTTATGTAGGAGGGGGTTAGTGACAGGGGAAGACGCCACAGAGTACATGTGCGACGGGGACTGGACAATCTTAGAGGGGGAGGTGTTTACCCCGGTGATGTTGGGGGAAAGTTTCTTGTCTCCCTTTGTAGGTGCTGGGGGCGGTGGTGCTACGCTCTGGAAACAACATAAGGCATTTTTGTGTTAAAATAAGCTATTAAGACAACATCAAACCTGTCCATAGGCCACACAAATTTAACTGCTACATTCTCAAAATTAAAGCCATTAACCCGTTGCATGCTAGCGGCAGATCAAATCACTTTTGCATACAGCATACAGAACGTTCCGTCTGATCTGGCTCTATGCTGTGTGCTATTCCGATAGTGGAGCTAAAACATTTGGCTGAATAGCAAACAACATAGATCCTGATAAGATGTTACGCCGCAGACGCTGCAGTGTTACGCCGCAGATACGGCGTTACACCGCTGCTGATCTGGATCTATGTTGTTTGCAAATGTGATTTTATTTACTCAGCAGGTAAAGGGTTAATTACCCTATTTAACAAACAATATTTGGGGTGGGTGGCTGGATGGCAGTATCAAACAGAGGGCGTTGACGGATATGAGAATATAGCAGTTATAATGGATCAGGATGTTATAAAGCACACCAATAGTTAGCAGCAAACAGCCAAATATCTATCGTTTATAACTGCAGTTCATCAACACACACATTTATAACTGCTGTTCATTAACACAATCATTTATAACTGCAGTTCATTAACACAATCATTTATAACTGCTGTTCATTAACACAATCATTTATAACTGCAGTTCATTAACACAATCATTTATAACTGCAGTTCATTAACACAATCATTTATAACTGCAGTTCATTAACACAATCATTTATAACTGCAGTTCATTAACACAATCATTTATAACTGCAGTTCATTAACACAATCATTTATAACTGCAGTTCATCAACACACATTTATAACTGCAGTTCATCAACACACACTTTATAACTGCAGTTCATCAACACACACATTTATAACTGCAGTTCATCAACACACACATTTATAACTGCAGTTCATCAACACACACATTTATAACTGCAGTTCATCAACACACACATTTATAACTGCAGTTCATCAACACACACATTTATAACTGCAGTTCATCAACACACACATTTATAACTGCAGTTCATCAACACACACATTTATAACTGCAGTTCATCAACACACACATTTATAACTGCAGTTCATCAACACACACATTTATAACTGCAGTTCATCAACACACACATTTATAACTGCAGTTCATCAACACACACATTTATAACTGCAGTTCATCAACACACATTTATAACTGCAGTTCATCAACACACACTTTTAACTGCAGTTCATCAACACACACATTTATAACTGCAGTTCATCAACACACACATTTATAACTGCAGTTCATCAACACACACATTTATAACTGCAGTTCATCAACACACACATTTATAACTGCAGTTCATCAACACACACATTTATAACTGCAGTTCATCAACACACACATTTATAACTGCAGTTCATCAACACACACATTTATAACTGCAGTTCATCAACACACACATTTATAACTGCAGTTCATCAACACACACATTTATAACTGCAGTTCATCAACACACACATTTATAACTGCAGTTCATCACACAGTAATAAAGTCTCTTTAGGCGTTTTGTGTTTTTTCTCCAAACGGAATATGAATACTATATAATATCATGGTGCTATGGTGCACATTGTAAGTCATTCACACCACATAATATCATGGTGCTATGCTGCACATTGTAAGTCATTCACACCACATACTATCATGGTGCTATGCTGCACATTGTAAGTCATTCACACCACATAATATCATGGTGCTATGCTGCACAGTGTAAGTCATTCACACCTCATACTATCATCATGCTATGCTGCACATTGTAAGTAAATGCATGGAATCACTCTAAAGTCAGATGATTATTACAAAACATCAAGTCATGATGCAAGCATTTGGAACAACATTGTGCATATAAACGTGTGCAAAACTACATCACTTAATCAATACACAGAATTTATAATGTACATTTTCAAATCATAAAAACATGCACACATTACATCAATTTAATTATTTATGCTACAACGATTTGAAGAAAAGTAAAAGTAAAGTGTTTATTTATTATAGTGTCACCCCTATTTAAAAGGCAACCAGTCATTTCTGACTTATGAGACACCTCATTTTATGAACATTAGTACTTCCCGAATCCTATGCTTGTAGGCCAGGCGCCAGGCTGGTAGGCAATCGGTAACCATTATTGAACTAGCCTGACAAGGTTCGAACCTTTGAAATCCCACTCCGTAGGCGCACACCTTAACCACTACTAGGCCACGGAGATGGTGGCATATAATTATGCTAATCTCCAGCACACACAATAGCAAATTACTATAAGAGCAACATAAATACAAATAAGAACTACATATACATAAATGGGCAGAGACTGACAACAAACCCTCATCATTTATAACATCTTCATAGTAAACAAACCTTTCTAATTTGGTTTAAGAACATGAAAAGCTAAGCTTATTCAAAAATATAGTTTGTTAACTCCCATGATTAATATTCATACATTGGAAATGGACTATTTTATGGCAATGTATACAGATATATGGTAATATATACAAATATATGGTAATGTATACAGATATATGGTAATGTATACAGATATATGGTAATGTATACAGATATATGGTAATGTATACATATATATGGTAATATATACAGATATATGGTAATGTATACAACTGTATGGTAATATATACAGATATATAGTAATGTATACAGATATATAGTAATGTATACAGATATATGGTAATGTATACAGATATATAGTAATGTATACAGATATATGGTAATGTATACAGATATATAGTAATGTATACAGATATATGGTAATGTATACAACTGTATGGTAATGTATACAGATATATAGTAATGTATACAGATATATGGTAATGTATACAGATATATAGTAATGTATACAGATATATGGTAATGTATACAGATATATGGTAATGTATACAGATATATGGTAATGTATACAGATATATGGTAATGTATACAACTGTATGGTAATGTATACAGATATATGGTAATGTACACAGATATATGGTAATATGTACAGATATATGGTAATGTACACAGATATATGGTAATGTATACAGATATATGGTAATGTACACAGATATATGGTAATGTACACAGATATATGGTAATGTACACAGATATATGGTAATATATACAGATAATATGGTAATATATACAGATATATGGTAATGTATACAGATATATGGTAATGTATACAGATATATGGTAATGTACACAGATATATGGTAATGTATACAGATATATGGTAATATATACAGATATATGGTAATATATACAGATATATGGTAATGTACACAGATATATGGTAATGTATACAGATATATGGTAATGTACACAGATATATGGTAATGTACACAGATATATGGTAATGTATACAGATATATGGTAATGTACACAGATATATGGTAATGTACACAGATATATGGTAATGTATACAGATATATGGTAATGTATACAGATATATGGTCATGTACACAGATATATGGTAATGTACACAGATATATGGTAATGTACACAGATATATGGTAATGTACACAGATATATGGTAATATATACAGATATATGGTAATATATACAGATATATGGTAATGTACACAGATATATGGTAATGTACACAGATATATGGTAATATATACAGATATATGGTAATATATACAGATATATGGTAATGTACACAGATATATGGTAATGTACACAGATATATGGTAATGTACACAGATATATGGTAATGTATACAGATATATGGTAATATATACAGATATATGGTAATATATACAGATATATGGTAATGTACACAGATATATGGTAATATATACAGATATATGGTAATATATACAGATATATGGTAATGTACACAGATATATGGTAATGTACACAGATATATGGTAATGTATACAGATATATGGTAATATATACAGATATATGGTAATATATACAGATATATGGTAATGTACACAGATATATGGTAATATATACAGATAATATGGTAATATATACAGATATATGGTAATGTATACAACTGTATGGTAATGTATACAGATATATGGTAATGTATACAGATATATGGTAATTTATACAACTGTATGGTAATGTATACAACTGTATGGTAATGTATACAGATATATGGTAATGTATACAGATATATGGTAATGTATACAGATATATGGTAATGTATACAACTGTATGGTAATGTATACAGATATATGGTAATGTATACATATATATGTTAATGTATACAGATATATGGTAATGTACACATATATATGGTAATGTACACAGATATATGGTAATGTATACAGATATATGGTAATGTATACAGATATATGGTAATATATACAGATATATGGTAATGTATACAACTGTATGGTAATGTATACAGATATATGGTAATGTATACAACTGTATGGTAATGTATACAGATATATGGTAATGTACACAGATATATGGTAATGTATACAGATATATGGTAATATATACAGATATATGGTAATGTATACAACTGTATAGTAATGTATACAACTGCATGGTAATGTATACAACTGCATGGTAATGTATACAACTGTATGGTAATGTATACAACTGTATAGTAATGTATACAACTGTATGGTAATGTATACAGCTACATGGTAATGTATACAACTGTATGGTAATGTATACAACTGTATGGTAATGTATACAACTGTATAGTAATGTATACAACTGTATAGTAATGTATACAACTGCATAGTAATGTATACAACTGTATGGTAATGTATACAACTGTATAGTAATGTATACAACTGTATAGTAATGTATACAACTGCATGGTAATGTATACAACTGCATGGTAATGTATACAACTGTATAGTAATGTATACAACTGTATAGTAATGTATACAACTGCATGGTAATATATACAACTGTATGGTAATGTATACAACTGTATGGTAATGTATACAACTGTATGGTAATGTATACAACTGTATGGTAATGTATACAACTGTATGGTAATGTATACAACTGTATGGTAATGTATACAACTGTATGGTAATGTATACAACTGTATGGTAATGTATACAACTGTATGGTAATGTATACAACTGTATGGTAATGTATACAACTGTATGGTAATGTATAAACTATGGTAATGTATACAACTGTATGGTAATGTATACAACTGTATGGTAATGTATAAACTATGGTAATGTATACAACTGTATGGTAATGTATACAACTGTATGGTAATGTATACAACTGTATGGTAATGTATACAACTGTATGGTAATGTATAAACTATGGTAATGTATACAACTTGTATAGTAATGTATACAACTGTATGGTAATGTATAAACTGATGGTAATGTATACAACTGTATGGTAATGTATACACTATGGTAATGTATACAACTGTATGGTAATGTATACAACTGATGGTAATGTATACAACTGATGGTAATGTATACACTATGGTAATGTATGGTACTGTATGGTAATGTATACAACTGTATGGTAATGTATACAACTGTATGGTAATGTATAAACTGTATGGTAATGTATACAACTGTATGGTAATGTATACAACTGTATGGTAATGTATGGTATTGTATGGTAATGTATGGTAATGTATGGTAATGTATAAATATGTAATGTATGGTAATGTATGGTAATGTATGGTATTGTATGGTAATGTATGGTATTGTATGGTAATGTATAAACGTATGTATTGTAGTAATGTATACAACTGTATGGTAATGTATACAACTGTATGGTAATGTACACAACTGTTTGGTAATGTACACAACTGTATGGTAATGTACACAACTGTTTATAATGTATACAACTGTATGGTAATGTACACAACTGTATGGTAAAGTACACAACTGTTTATAATGTATACAACTGTATGGTAATGTATACAACTGCATGGTAATGTATACAACTGTATGGTAATGTATACAACTGTATGGTAATGTACACAACTGTATGGTAATGTACACAACTGTTTATAATGTATACAACTGTATGGTAATGTACACAACTGTTTGGTAATGTACACAACTGTATGGTAATGTACACAACTGTTTATAATGTATACAACTGTATGGTAATGTACACAACTGTATGGTAAAGTACACAACTGTTTATAATGTATACAACTGTATGGTAATGTATACAACTGCATGGTAATGTATACAACTGTATGGTAATGTATACAACTGTATGGTAATGTACACAACTGTATGGTAATGTACACAACTGTTTATAATGTATACAACTGTATGGTAATGTACACAACTGTTTGGTAATGTACACAACTGTATGGTAATGTACACAACTGTTTATAATGTATACAACTGTATGGTAATGTACACAACTGTATGGTAAAGTACACAACTGTTTATAATGTATACAACTGTATGGTAAAGTACACAACTGTTTATAATGTATACAACTGTATGGTAATGTATTCAACTGTATGGTAATGTATATAACTATATTTTAACATACACAATTATATGGTAACGTTGATACTCTGATATAAAGATTTTATAAGAGAAGTTCCGAAGTAAACAGGACGATATGTAACATTAAGACTGAAATGATATATAATCATCAACATATCCACTGAACATGACTGAACTGAAGGCAGCTAAATATGCACAGTATTATTACCATGGTAGCACTTTTATTCTGTATGATGTGTGGATAGAGAGAAGACCATTATAACTTACTTCTAGATCCTCATCCAAATTTCGTTGAGAATGGGCAGAATGTATGGGGCCGACATATGAATTATTTTACTGGTATGAAATAAAATAATTTTAATGAAATGAAATATTTCAATAAAATAATATATTTGGATGAAATAACTTATTTTAATGAAATAAACTATTCAATGAATAAATAGTTAATGAAATAAAATTATTTTTATGAAATAATACTAATTTAAACTATTATAATCAAATAACTATTTTAATGAAATAAAACTAGTTTAATGAAATGAACTAATTTTAATTTGTTTTTTATTTTCTCTCCATAAAATTGAGGGATTGGTGGGGAATGAGAATCAGAGACTTAATTCATAATGGTCAATTACCAACATGGTGGAAAACTTCAGTCTGATTATATATTGCTTGTGAACTACGACAGCAAGGAGATACATGGACATGTGACTAAATGTAGCAAATAATGATAGGAATGTGCGGTCAGTTTATCTCACACCCATGAAATCATAAATACAGTATTATTATTTATGCTGTTTGTAGTGATTAACTCTTTGCATGCTGGGTAAAATAAAGGCTATAAATAGTTTAAAATAATTGTAGCCGCCGACAATTCATTGTGTTTTTCTTATTTGTAACTGAAAATTCTGGAAATATGTCATCAAATTTCATTAGAATTGTGTCAACACAATTCCAATAAAATTGATCGACATATTTGATTGTTGTTTTTTTCCGAAAAAGGCATTCATATCAAAGGACTGAATATGATGCCATTTCCATCTTTGAAATAAATTGTCTTTGTACAATTAGTAGTAAGTTTCATGAGATTTACGAATGCTAATGCCAGCTTTAATACTACAGTAGTTATTGATACTGGTTCTTACTTTTGCAGAACAAAACAGCACAATTATGGGTATGAGATTCTGAGAAAAGCCAGGGAATAAAGCAAACAGGTTTGACAAAACAAAAAATCATTAAGTTTTCATGAGCAAATCCTTTCCATACATGTATGTACAATTTGATTCATCGAGGAACTGCGTCACTTACTTATTTAAGCTTCTTACGTGTTCTGGCCGATCGGTATAGTACGGTAGTCTAGTTTATACAAATTTATTTTAGCTCGATTGTGAAACAAGTTATTTCAACTTTATAAATCACTTTCGAGACCTCATTCCCGAGGGAGAGAGAAGAGGCAACGTGGAATTTAAATGCCTTGCCTAAGGGCACAATCGTAACGGCTCCAGTGGGGCTCGAACTCCGGACCTTTCGCACCTGAAGCGAACGCGCATCCACTGCGCTGTCACAACTTCCACGGTAGTCAGATTTACTCTTGCTAGTCCATGTTATTGCAATGTGTGTACGATTCCTGGTTCTCTATGAGTGATCATTGATAAAGCACGGCTCCAATGAGACTGCGATTTGGGAGTAGTGTTTTGAAATTGCCTACATGGTTTTTTTATAGTCACAATATGCACCTTGGGTATGGCCGTTTAGCATTTCAATGAGAAGATGGATATATAATCTATACAGTCAAACCTGTCTTAAGCAGCCAGCCAAGGGAATCGGCTCAAAGTGGCTGCTTAGCATAGGTGGCTGCTTAGCATAGGTGGCTGCTTAGCATAGGTCTAATGTGTATATAAAACAGCAAATTGGGAATCTGGAAACAGACTGCTTAATGCAGGTTGGCTGCTTAATAGAGGTGACCACTAATACAGGTATGACTGTATATCCAGTTTCAATATTCATTTTTCAATAAAACTGGGAGCCGATTTCGTCCCAAAGTTGCACGTAGTCCTTTGTACATGTTTAACCCATTTCATTCTGGATACCGTTCAAACAGTATATGCAAAGAACAAAGAGCCAGATCAACCACCACGGAACGTTCCGTCTGATCAGGCTCTATGCTGTTTGCTATTCAGATGATCTTGCTAAGACACTTAGCTATGTAGCAAACAACATAGATCCTGATCAGCACGCAGCGTCACGCTGCGGCTGATCTGGATCTATATTGTTTGCAAAAGCCTTTAAATGTATCCAGAATGAAATGGGTTAAACAGGAAGGGATTTGCTGACGAGCACTGGATGATGGTTTTGTTTGTACATCCAGCTCGGTGATATCGTACATGTAACAAACCTGGTGAGGGTGATATTTAAACTCCAGTTTCTTAAATGTTTTATAAAATACAAAACGTTAAATGGTTAGACGAACCAGCGGAATAAATATACCGAAATAAATGTTCATGAAGTGAATTATAAACTAGAAAATTCCACAAATATATTTTTTTAATAAAAAAATCGCTACATGATGTGATCTTTTCTATTTGTTTTTTTAGTACTTGAAACAATTAACTAAAGTATATGTTTATCAGGAAATATTCCAATGAAAACATCTCGATTTTCCATACACAAAACCACACGTCTGCTTAACCCATTACAACATCTCAATTTTCCATACACAAAACCACACGTCTGCTTAACCCATTAAAACATCTCGATTTTTCCATACACAAAACCACACGTCTGCTTAACCCATTACAGTATAGTTGATACACATTTATTTTAGCTCGATTGCGAAACAAGTTCTTACAACTTATATTAATAACTCTAGAGACCTCATTTCTGATGGAATCCATCGCCACGAGGGAGAGAATAGGCAACGTGGAATTTAAATGCCTTGCCTAATGGCTCCAGCGGGGCTCAAACTCAAGACCTTTCTCACCTGAAGAGAACGAGCATCCACTACTATATCACGACTTCCACAAATTCTTACTTTTATTAAATTATATTGAACATAGAATACAATTGAATCGGACAATCAATCAATCAATATTGTTTTCCTGTTTCAGATAAAATAACAATCACAATTTTCCCCGCAAATCTTTTTCAAATCTTTTTCAAATCTTTTATATGGTAAATGGTTAATCTGCCATGTGTTTGGATTTATTTCGTAACCTCCATGTTAAATTAATGATGATATTGCAAGCATACAATGGTGATATTATTATCAGTATGTTAAAACTGTTATTATTATCAAAGTTAAAGCGACATTACACAGCAAGAAAGCAAAAACATGCATTTTTACCTATTGCTACAACAGCGGTATACAGACTACAAACTCTCAAAAGTGTTTGTTTGTTTGTTTGTTTGTTGGGGTTTTAAGTCTATACTAAATACTAGATACTGTTGCCAAGAGATAATTTTGTCTACTTTAGACTATAGTCTAAAAATAAATATGCATATGCACAAATGCAAGATATAACGGTAAATCTGTATCATAAATGTTGTTGTTCATGATACATTGCTGTGTTACGCATAGGTGTTGACCATATTTACATTATTTTGTAATTCAATTCGAACTTTATTTATTGTTTATTTATTATTAGCATTATAGCTATTTACCGACGTAAACAAATGTCAACAAATGTCATATACGACGTTTGTTTACGAGTCGAAATACTCGATTTCGTGACAAGTATTTGGAACAAATTAGATATAATAGGAAATTACAACCTGTAGATATTTGCTTTTTCACCAATGTTTTCTCGCTTTATTACATGTATTTATTACGTAAAATTAAGCAAAATATTAATTTTATCAGTTAAAAAGCATGTTTTTGTTATGAAATACACAATTTTCAAAATAATGTAGATCTATATTAGGCGATTATAAATAAATTGCCAGATTCTCTTCAAGTTTTGTTGATCAAAATGGGGATGGGTTAAAATTATTAATATACATGTATATATGTATTATTTATTTGGAAAGAATTTAATATTAGTGTAATCAAAATATTTTTAAAACATTAATTCAGTAAATGTGTGTGTTTAGTACAAAACACAAGATGTGTGGGGGGTGTGGGAAGTGGTGAGAATCCAGCAAATTAACTAATAATGGCCCTATATGTTATCTATACGGCTACTCTTACCTTGAGATCCGAGTGTTTTATAGAACATGGGTATGTGTTCGGTTTGTGGTAGATGTACAGTGTCCTGCAAAAATAATGCGTATTAAGCACATGCTTATCACCCCACCCTCATTTTCAAGAGGGAGTTTTCCATATATATACATACTGATAATGTTTGTACCATATATCTTATTTAATTCATCCGTAACATGTTTGTACATTTGAGTTGTATTGTACATTGAATATAAAGAATGCAATAAAATATGATTAAACTAAACTAAGTTTTCCACATTAGGGGTCTTAAATTATTTTCAAACATTAGCTCCTTCTAAGGTCAATAGTCTAAAACCTGCAAATTACTGAAATGTTTAAGGGAGATAATTATATACATGTTACATGGAAGAAGCTTGAAGTAAAGTACCCTGATAATACTATATATGACAACACTTCTCCCTTAGTCAAAAATAGGGAGAAATGAGGGAGTTCAGCGAGAATAATTCTCCCAATCTGCCCCCTCGCTAGTGCAAGCAATGTTTATACAGATCTTAGAATATCTCTGCTTACAAAATCAAATTTTCATTACCAGTAAATTTTTTGTTTATTGTCTATATGTATTGTTAGTGTGGAACTTGAAAATAACGAGCAAGTAATTATTGCAATTCCATGAAGATCGCAATATCATTTGTGCAACAGCAGCTGTGTTTTAGCATAATTAGCTATGTTGTTGCATTTGTTGTTACTAGGCAGCTATTGTGTATGATGTCCTTGTGGCATCCAATTCTACTTCTATCATTAAAGTCTGAATAAGATGCTCAACAAGCTTGCAAAGGTACCCTCCCTCCCGGTCTGCTTGCTTGTTGGGGTTTAACGTTGCACCATATGGTGACTCTCCGGCTATTATTTGGCATTGCAAGTCCCCAGGTGCCCAATCAATCATACGGTGACTCTCTGGCTATTATTTGGCATTGCAAGTCCCCAGGTGCCCAATCAATCATACGGTGACTCTCTAGCTATTATTTGGCATTGCAAGTCCCCAGGTGCCCAATCAATCATACGGTGACTCTCCAGCTATTATTTGGCATTGCAAGTCCCCAGGTGCCCAATCAATCATACGGTGACTCTCCAGCTCTCCGCTATTATTTGGCATTGCAAGTCCCCAGGTGCCCAATCGATCATACGGCGACTCTCCGGCTATTATTTGGCATTGCAAGTCCCCAGGTGCCCAATCAATCATACGGCGACTCTCCAGCTATTATTTGGCATTGCAAGTCCCCAGGTGCCCAATCAATCATACGGTGACTCTCCAGCTATTATTTGGCATTGCAAGTCCCCAGGTGCCCAATCAATCATACGGTGACTCTCCGGCTATTATTTGGCATTGCAAGTCCCCAGGTGCCCAATCGATCATACGGTGACTCTCCAGCTATTATTTGGCATTGCAAGTCCCCAGGTGCCCAATCGATCATACGGTGACTCTCTAGCTATTATTTGGCATTGCAAGTCCCCAGGTGCCCAATCGATCATACGGTGACTCTCCGGCTATTATTTGGCATTGCAAGTCCCCAGGTGCCCAATCGAGCCACACACACTCAGTGTGGAGCTAGAACACAACAAAGTTCTGTAGATATATTGGAGAGATTTATTCGGGGTTCTATGTTCTCCTTATTGTGTCCTAGTTCTTGATTCGAGGCAGGTGTTTCAGGAATGGACGGGCACCCAGGTTGCCACCTCGACTTCAGCAGGCTGTGTTTCAGGAATGGACAGGCACCCAGGTTGCCCCATCGACTTCAGCAAGCTGTGTTTCAAACAGGGACGGGCACCCAGGTTGCCCCATCGACTACAGCATGCTGTGTTTCAGGAATGGACGGGCACCCAGGTTGCCACATCGACTTCAGCATGCTGTGTTTCAGGAATGGACGGGCACCCAGGTTGCCCCATCGACTACAGCAAGCTGTGTTTCAGGAATGGACGGGCACCCAGGTTGCCCCATCGACTTCAGCAAGCTGTGTTTCAAACAGGGACAGGCACCCAGGTTGCCCCATCGACTTCAGCAAGCTGTGTTTCAAACAGGGACGGGCACCCAGGTTGCCCCATCGACTTCAGCATGCCAGCTGGAGAGGTACCTCAAATGAAAGCATTTATACCCTCAATGGGATTCGTACATACAGCAGTGAGGGGACAGTGATTTGAAGTCAAGTCTTAACCACTTGGCCACTCCTCCAGGTCTGTAATTGGGCTAAAAATTAAGGTAACAGTAACCGATAAAAGTAACAGCATGAATTTTTATTAACGTACTTTTTAAACATAATCATAATTCCCAATATTATACAGTCTATGCAAATCATATACAGGTAATACACATATTCATTTACACGAAAATGATTACCATCCATACTCGTTTATAAGACAATTTTTTTACCACCATTTATGGCCTCCTGTGTGTGTTTTACGTTTATTTATCGTCGCTACCGGTTGCCCATATGAGCGACGCCTCCTAAAAATATCAGTCATTTTAGATTTTGGAGAATAGTGCAATGATACAAACAGAGACCCATTCCAGAATCTCCTCTGGTTCTTTTATGTGCACGGTGTAAAGCACCGACACGAGACCTCGGTTTAACGTCCCATCTGAAAGACTGTTAATTTTATTAGGGTCAGACGGGGGATCGAATTATGGCCTCAAAGTGGCTTCCCGTCTTATAAGTGCTAAAAAAATAAAATCAATGGTGTCCATAATTATGTTTTAGAAAAGATAGCATGCACCCTGACTGACACTGAACATTTCTTCAACTTGCACTGGTTAAACATGCAATTTATACTTTTGTCTGGTGTCCATTTTATCAACCTGTCTTAAATGCGAGTGTATACCAAAACCCACAGGTTTCAGGACCAAAGTAGGGGGGTCGTCTTATTTAGGTGAGATCACCTTATTAACCTTAATAATATTTTATTGCTTGTTTTATATACAATTACAAATATAAACATGATAACTTTATGAACAAAATGATACAACTGCAATGCTATGCTTATACTTGAACACAATAAATAGTGTATAAAAAAGTCTAGAAGCAATTGGGTTGGGCAACAAGTTTACAAACATTAGCGAGTGCCCTCCCTAATAAACCAGATTGATGTTAACAAAATGACCAAGCGATGTGTACTGTTATAACTATACTATTTTAAAGTGAAAATAAATAATAGGGACTAGAAAGGGGGGAAAAAGATTGCCTTTTAGGCAAGAATGGACGGTAGAATGAATGACAGGTTCCTCTGGAATTATTCTCCTAAATAATTCTTGAGAAAACTACATAACTACCTGCACTGCTGTTTCGGTTATCAGATTCAGGTAGATTACATAAGCCAACCAATCGTAACTTGACAATACATATATGTCTCTGGTTCGTGTTGAAAGGTACTTCCAAATATTACTTACTTGAAACATCTACAGAACTGCTCGAAGTCCATCCACTTCTTCCTGGCTTTTGGTGTGTCTTTTTTAACTGCTTCCTTTTCAGGCATCTCTTCTTCATGTACGGATCCCTCTGCCTCCCCATTCTCTGTGGGAACGGCTAAGCCACCAGCCTGGTCAGCTGACCCAGGCAACTCCATTTTGGGCAGGACTAATACAGGCACTTTTGGATCAACTGAAAAAATGAAACATCAAATTTATTCACGAAAGAATGACCGTGGTCTACATGGGTGCCCACCTTGATCTACTACCTAGAGGGGCTCAAAGGCATTTTTATACAATTAAAATCCGGAAAGTTGTCTTAAAAGATATTTTTTTGCTTTCTGGGACAAAGATTTAGTGCGCACACATTTTATTTTTGCTCCATTGCGAAACAAGTTCTTACAACGTAGTTTAATCGCTCTCGAGACCTCATTCCTGATGGAATCCAACGCCATGAGGGAGAGAGAAGAGGCAATAATGGAAATTAAGTACCTTGCCTCTGGACACAATCGTAACGGCTACAGCTGGTAACAAACTCCGGGCCTCTCACACCAGTGGTGAACGCACTACCATTGCACTATCAAAATTTAGAAGCATACTGCTCCAAATAATATAAAAGTAATAAAAAATTCTGCCGGAGGCAAGGGTAAATAAGCTCAATCATCATTGAAAAAATAGTCCCAAAAACCGGTAATACATAGTTCCCACGGCAGTCAAAAACACTGATAAGATCTTATCTTGGCAGCCATTTTGACTGGCAAGTTTTATTAACGGCAATTTCATGATTTTACTAGTAATTCTTTAATTGCAATAACTTTATTAATTTCGGTTTCTTAATAAAAAATTTGGTATGATTTTAAAGGTATTGAAATGTACTTTTTAAATATTAATTTATTATTTGACAATGATGTATGGATTATAAATTATAAGAACTTAACTTGCACCTATTTTTGAAAGTCTATCTTCACAGTTGAAATATTAATATACAGGTAAATTCTTATGTATTCGTTATTGATACGAAATTTGTGAAATGATATAAAAAATATGTCAATTGAGAGCTTTACAACAATGTATGTATGAACCATGGTGATGGGATGAAAAATAAATATTTGATGAAGAAAACAAAATATCGCTACTATATATTATATATAATATCTGATCAACTTTGCCATTCAAAATGGCAGCCACAGTAGGAATGATGACGTCACATGGGAACTATGTATATGCTATACATATGCTATACTAGAGATACTGCTGTTTCCAGATTTTACATGACAAGCTATGCTACATATTTACCTTGTGTTTTGTCTGTTTTGGGTTTCTCTTCCTCTCTCTTGCCTTCTCTAGATGGTGGTTTACTTATTGAGATGGACCTAGTCCGTTCCCAGATATGCTACATATTTACCTTGTGGTTTGTCTGTTTTGGGTTTCTCTTCCTCTCGCTTGCCTTCTCTAGATGGTGGTTTGCTTATTGAGATGGACCTAGTCCGCTCCCGGATCTTCCCAGATCCACTTTTACCACTCTCTTTACGCTCAGCTTTTGGTGAAGCCTGCAAAATTTGGTGGAACATATTTATCACCTTCACTGATTTATGTCTGATAAAATGAAAACTTGTTCTTATTATAAACAATTCAACACCAAGTAACTGACATGGACTGGTGCATGATATTTTTAGACCAATAAATTAATAATAAAATTACATTTCGACCAGTTCATTTACCAAAATTGGTAATTTTGTCTAAAAATAATAATATTACTGGCAAAGGTGCAGATCCTGATGAAATGGCTTGTCACGAGCCGGTTCATTTGGATCTACATTTTGTGTAAGCCTATTTAGAGGCCTGTGGTGTTGAAAGGGTTAATGTTTAGATAGTCTTTATTCTTACTTCAAAATTAAATAAACTAACTATAATCCATAAAAAAGTTATTATATGTACGGATAAATTATGCTGAACTGTGCAATTATTTATTGCACAGAACAATATGTACGGATAAATTATGCTTAAATGTGCAACTATTTTATTGCACAGAACAATATGTACAGATAAATTATGCTTCAATGTGCAACTATTATATTGCACAGAGCAATGTGTACAGATAAATTATGCTTCAATGTGCAACTATTATATTGCACAGAGCAATATGTACGGATAAATTATGCTTAAATGTGCAACTATTATATTGTACAGAGCAATATGTACAGATAAATTATGCTTCAATGTGCAACTATTATATTGTACAAATCAGAAACAACTCAGAATTGTTCATAAAGTTAGATACATAAACGTTAGTTCAATGACGAACACATTATCAACACAACAGAAACATTTCTAATACAGTGGAACCTCTCTAAACCGGACATCTTCGGGACTGGATAAAAAGTCTGGTTTACAGAGGTTTTCGGTTTTCAGAGGTTTTTTATTGATGTGTTTTCAAAACTGCATATAACCTTTATAAAGTACATATGCCTTTATAGTTTATACTGTATTATTGCAGAACTATTTTTGAAAAACAGTTCTTTAAATATTATTTTGTAAAACAAATGGTCAAAAGTTGCGAAATCATAATTATCTTGTGTGACTGGATTATATTGTGCTTTCACAGGTGATCAAACGGTTGCATCAAACAATAAATTACGAGATTCACAAAATCCTTTATTCGTTATCAAACAAGTTTTATAATTGCCTATAGGATAGTAATCTACACGTGATTATAACATAATACCCCAGTTAGCCGACAAATTAACTGTACATGAGTGCTAATTGCAGTAGTCATCAATCAGCCTGACATCTTATAATCTTGCGCGATTATCACAGTTCATAGATCAAACGCGCAAACGAGATTGGAAAGTGTCAACAGCGTGTCAATTTATGACGGAATACACAAACAAATTCAACACTTTTTAGTTTATTGATGAAGACCTATGTCGCCTAAAAGTTGTTCCGGTTTTGGGAGGTGAAATTACATCAAACTGTACCCAAATTATGCAAATTTTTCGTCCGGTTTCCGGAGTTGAGAGGTTCCGGTTTTCAGAGTGATTTTATGTAAGAAATAAAGAAGAAACAATTCGGGACTTTCAAAAACGTCCAGTTTTGGGAGTATTCCGATTTAGAGAGGGTCCGGTTTTGGGAGGTTCCACTGTACTGTAATTTTGGGGACATCTTAGCTAGAGTTGATATTATAACTTGGGAGTCCAAACCCATTTACTATACCTCGGGTTCCTTTTTGCAGCCAGATTTGCGTCCACTTTTACCCGCCTTGGACGGGGTGAGCGGCTTGTCCTCAACAACTTCTACTGGGGGTAACTACAGATACACATCACAACAATCACTAGGCTGTTTGTTAGAACACGCGCTTAATTGTTAAAACAACATACATCTATCTACATACATCAAGCAAGGCACATGTTAATTCCATTCAAAAGCAGACACTATGTGTGAATTATTTAGATATACGCCAGGCTTTGTGCGTGCATAAGTTATTAATTGAAGAGTAAGTTAAAGGAGATTGCACCTTCTGTCTGTGAATATTGTATTACATTAAACTGATTTTACTGATTCTTTAAAGTTTTACTGTTTCAAAACAAAAAATTCATTTTATGCCAGTGTCCTGTGTATTGTATGTCAATATCCAGTGTAATGTAGGCAAGTGTCCCATGCACTGTATGCCAGTGTCCTGTGCACTGTATGCCAGTGTCCTGTGTATTGTATGCCAGTGTCCTGTGTATTGTATGCGCGTTTCCTGTGTATTGTATGTCAATATCCAGTGTAATGTAGGCAAGTGTCCCATGCACTGTATGCCAGTGTCTGTGCACTGTATGCCAGTGTCCTGTGTATTGTATGCAGTGTCCTGTGTATTGTATGCGGTTTCCTGTGTATTGTATGTCAATATCCAGTGTAATGTAGGCAAGTGTCCCATGCACTGTATGCCAGTGTCTTGTGCACTGTATGCCAGTGTCCTGTGTATTGTATGCTAGTGTCCTGTGTATTGTATGCGAGTTTCCTGTGTATTGTATGTCAATATCCAGTGTAATGTAGGCAAGTGTCCCATGCACTGTATGCCAGTGTCCTGTGCACTGTATGCCAGTGTCCTGTGTATTGTATGCCAGTGTCCTGTGTATTGTATGCGAGTTTCCTGTGTATTGTATGTCAATATCCAGTGTAATGTATGCAAGTGTCCCATGCACTGTATGCCAGTGTCCCAGTGCACTGTATGCCAGTGTCCCATGCACTGTATGTGAGTGTCCCATGCACTGTATGTGAGTTTCCAATGCACTGCATGTGAGTGTCCCATGCACTGTATGCAAGTGTCCCGTGCACTGTATGCCAGTGTCCCATGCACTGTATGCCAGTGTCCCGTGCATTGTATGTGAGTGTCCTGTGCATTGTATGCCAGTGTCCCATGCACTGTATGCAAGTGTCCTGTGCACTGTATGCCAGTGTCCCGTGCACTGTATGCCAGTGTCCCGTGCACTGTATGCAAGTGTCCCATGCATTGTATGCCAGTGTCCCATGCACTGTATGCAAGTGTCCCGTGCACTGTATGCCAGTGTCCCGTGCACTGTATGCCAGTGTCCCGTGCATTGTATGTGAGTGTCCTGTGCACTGTATGCCAGTGTCCCGTGCATTGTATGTGAGTGTCCTGTGCATTGTATGTGAGTGTCCTGTGTATTGTATATGAGTATCCCATGCACTGTATGTGAGTGTCCTGTGCACTGTATGTGAGTGTCCCATGCACTGTATTTGAGTGTCCCATGCACTGTATTTGAGTGTCCCATACACTGTCTGCGAGTGTCCTGTGCACTGTATGCGAGTGTCCCATGCACTGTATGTGAGTGTCCCATACACTGTATGTGAGTGTCCCGTGCACTGTATGTGAGTGTCCTGTGCACTGTATGTGAGTGTCCTGTGCACTGTATGTGAGTGTCCTGTGCACTGTATGCAAGTGTCCCGTGCATTGTATGCCAGTGTCCCATGCACTGTATGCAAGTGTCCCGTGCACTGTATGCCAGTGTCCCGTGCACTGTATGCCAGTGTCCCGTGCATTGTATGTGAGTGTCCTGTGCACTGTATGCCAGTGTCCCGTGCACTGTATGCCAGTGTCCCGTGCATTGTATGTGAGTGTCCTGTGCATTGTATGTGAGTGTCCTGTGTATTGTATATGAGTATCCCATGCACTGTATGTGAGTGTCCTGTGCACTGTATGTGAGTGTCCCATGCACTGTATGTGAGTGTCCCGTGCACTGTATGTGAGTGTCCTGTGCACTGTATGTGAGTGTCCTGTGCACTGTATGTGAGTGTCCTGTGCACTGTATGTGAGTGTCCTGTGCACTGTATGTGAGTGTCCCGTGCACTGTATGTGAGTGTCCTGTGCACTGTATGTGAGTGTCCTGTGCACTGTATGTGAGTGTCCTGTGCACTGTATGTGAGTGTCCTGTGCACTGTATGTGAGTGTCCCATGTACTGTATGTGAGTGTCCCATGTTGTATGTGAGTGTCCCATGTTGTATGTGAGTATCCCATGTTGTATGTGAGTGTCCCATGTTGTATGTGAGTGTCCCATGTTGTATGTGAGTGTTCCATGTTGTATGTGAGTGTCCCATGTTGTATGTGAGTGTCCCGTGCATTGCATGCCAGTGTCCCATGCACTGTATGTCAGTATCCCATGCATTGTAGGCCTATATGAGTGTCCAGTGCACTGTATGTGAGTGTCCCATGTACTATATGTGAGTGTCCCATGTACTATATGTGAGTGTCCCATGCACTGTGTGTGAGTGTCCCATGTTGTATGCTAGTGTCCCCCGTGCTGTATGAGAATGTCCCATGCTGTATGTGGAGTGTACTGTACGTGAGTGTCCCATGTTGCATACAAGTGTCTTATGCTGTATGAGAGTGTCCCCCGTGATGTATGAGAACGTCCCATGCTGTATGTGAGTGTTCCGTGCACTGTACGCGAGTGTCCCATGTTGTATGCAAGTGTCCCATGTTGTATGCAAGTGTCCCATGCTGTATTCAGTGTACCACCATGCTGTATGCGAGTGTCCCCCATGCTGTATGATGTCCCCTGCTGTATGCGAGTGTCCCCCATGCTGTATGAGGTCCCCTGCTGTATGTGAATGTCCCCCCGTGCTGTATGAGGTCCCCTGCTGTATGTGAGTGTCCCCCCGTGCTGTATGAGGTCCCCTGCTGTATGTGAGTGTCCCCCTGTGCTGTATGAGGTCCCATGCTGTATGCGAGTGTCCCCCGTGCTGTATGATGTCCCCTGCTGTATGTGAATGTCCCCCCGTGCTGTATGAGGTCCCATGCTGTATGTGAGTGTCCCGTTTTATATGACATCAATTTTAATAAAACATACTAAAAGTGATGTCCGTAAATGAATCTCTTTGCTGTGATTTGTTATGGAGAAACGGAGCTACAAAGAGAAATTATCCTACTTGTCAAACTTATAGTCTTCCACAATGTTCCAAGTTCATTCAAATGTTAAAAAGGTCCAGTTTATATAAATTTATTTTAGCTCGATTGCGAAACAAGCTATTACAACATTATATTAATCGCTCTCATTCCTGATGGAATCCATCGCCCTGAGTGAGAAAATAAGCAATGTGGAATATAAGTGCCTTGCCCTTGCCACTCGTACTGGCACCAGCTGGGCGCGAACCACGGGTCTCTCAAAACAGGTTGGATTTCTTTACTGCAATATTTGGTTAATACATGTTTTATAACGAGTTTGAAGAGGAAGACGACGTTAAGGATCCGCATTACAAACTAATCATCATTCAATGGAATCATTCAGTTGAAGTCGTGATAGCGTAGTGGATGCGCGTTCGCTTCAGGTGCGAACGGTCCGGAGTTCGAGCCCCGCTGGAGCCGTTACGATTGTGCTCTTGGCATTTAAATGTTGCATCTTCTCTCTCCCTCATGGCTATGGATTCCATCAGGAATGAGGTCTCGAGAGTGATTAATATAAGTTGTAAGAACTTGTTTCGCAATTGAGCTAAAATAAATTTGTATAAACTAATGGAATCCATCATCTACAATGTTAACAAAACAATAATCCACATGCATTATATGTATACAACATTCATTACAAAAACAAGAAACAATAACATTTTTGCAAACATAAAAGCTATTCAGCTAAAGCAATCATAACATTTCAACTACCGATACAATGTACATGCCGGTTATCCATACAACCAAATACAGTCAAACCTGTGCTAGCGACCACCTCAATTAAGCAGTTAACCTGTGCTAGCGACAACCTCAATTAAGCTGTCAACCTGTGCTAGCGACCACCTCAATTAAGCAGTTAACCTGTGCTTGCGACAACCTCAATTAAGCTGTCAACCTGTGCTAGCGACCACCTCAATTAAGCAGTTAACCTGTGCTAGCGACCACCTCAATTAAGCTGTCAACCTGTGCTAGCAATCACCTCAATTAAGCAGTTAACCTGTGCTAGCGACAACCTCAATTAAGCTGTCAACCTGTGCTTGCGACCACCTCAATTAAGCAGTTAACCTGTGCTAGCGACCACCTCAATTAAGCTGTCAACCTGTGCTAACGACCACCTCAATTAAGCAGTTAACCTGTGCTAGCGACCACCTCAATTAAGCTGTCAACCTGTGCTAGCGACCATCTCAATTAAGCAGTTAACCTGTGCTAGCGACAACCTCAATTAAGCTGTCAACCTGTGCTAGCAATCACCTCAATTAAGCAGTTAACCTGTGCTAGCGACAACCTCAATTAAGCAGTTAACCTGTGCTAGCGACCATCTCAATTAAGCTGTCAACCTGTGCTAGCGACCATCTCAATTAAGCTGTCAACCTGTGCTAGCGACCACCTCAATTAAGCAGTTAACCTGTGTTAACTACCACCTCGATTAAGCAGTCGACCTGTGTTAGCAACCACATCAATTAAGCAGTTAACCTGTGTTAGCAACCACATCAATTAAGCAGTTAACCTGTGTTAGCTACCACCTCAATTAAGTAGTCAACCTGTATTAGCAACCACATCAATTAAGCAGTCAACCTGTATTAAACAGTCAATTATCAGATTCTTATTAAGCAACCACCTCTGCTAAGTATCCACATTTTCTCATTCCCTTGACTGGCTGCTGAAGACAGGTTTCACTGTATAGAAAAGAAAACATAAACCTGACCCCCCGATGTCTGTCTGATGTCTAAGAAGCCATCATTTATTGTGCAATCAACAAGCAGTAAGAATTACCTCCTCTGCATTCTCTTCTTTTGGAGGTGCTGGATTGAGTTCCGGCTCCGGAGGATTCTCATCAGTCTCCTCAATGGCTGAAACAATACCGGTACCTGGTCGAGATCTTGTGCCTCCACGTTCCAGTGCTGATTTCGGTCTATGCCTGCAAAAACATAAACATTTCACTTTCTGAAACATGTCTTGAATGATGGTTTACTAGTGTGTGTGTTTTACGTTTATTTATCGTTGCTACCGGTTGCCCATATGAGCGATGCCTCCTGAAGAGATTAGTCATTTTAGATTTTTGGAGGATAGTGCAATGATACAGAAAGAGACCCATTCCAGAGTCTCCTCTGGTTCTTTTACGTGCACGGTGTAAAGCACCGACATGAGACCTCGGTTTAACATCCCATCTGAAAGACTGTTAATTTTATTAGGGTCAGATCTGCGATCCCTGGATTACCAGTCCAGCGTGTTACCACTGGACTACATATCCGTCTGTATGGTTTACTAGAGATCTGGCTTGGAGGTTATAAAACTTTTATCCAATCTCAACCTCAGTCTCAAGCTTCTGATTGGTTCAGCCGACAGTAAAACTCAGTTTTATAACACCGGGACCTGGTCAAATGGTCAGTGAATTATAAGCTAGTAATCGGACGTTCCTTTTACTAAGGCCTATGGCAACCTAATTTATTTGCAGAGGGGGGGGGGGAACAAATTATACATGCATATCTCCACTCAACCATGCAGGATCCTGGTATAAAGAATGTGAAATCAAGTGGAAGCATTATACAGACGGATCTGTAGTCCAGTGGTTAACACGCTGGACTGGTAATTCAGGGATCGCAGGTTCGATCCCCCGTCTGACCCTAATAAAATTAACAGTCTTTCAGATGGGACGTTAAACCGAGGTCTCGTGTCGGTGCTTTACACTGTGCACATAAAAGAACCAGAGGAGAATCTGGATTGGGTCTCTGTCTGTATCATGCACTCATGCGTCGCTCATATGGACAACCGGTAGCGACGATAAATAAATGTAAAACACAAGGAAGCATTATATACGGGTCTGTGATCCAGTGGTTAACATGTTGGACTGCGACGATCCCTCCGTCTTCCCTTAATAATATTAACAGTCTTTCAGATGGAACTTTAAATCAATGTCTCATGTCGGTGCCTTACACTGTGCACATAAAAGGAACCAGAGGAGAATGGGTCTCTGTCTGTATCATTGCACTATCCTCCAAAATGTGGAATGACTAACCTCTTTAGGAGGCGTCGCTCATATGGGCAACTTGTAGCGACGATAAATAAACCCCAAGAAAAGCATTACTTACGTATCAGTGGGTATAGGCACTGCACTGACTTTGTAGTTGACAAAAGGGGAGGTAATCTCGAGGCACTGGATTGGCTTTGGTGGCTCTGGTGTTGCTGAAATAGGCAAACAAAGCTTATAGTTGTTGTTGTTGCTGCGAAAAGCAGGGTTCAACACTGTCGTTTCAAATCTCATTTTCATCAAAATTAAAATAATGTGATGCGAAAGCAAAACTTTCATACCAGAAGGATTCACAGAATGATGCAGTAAAATCACACACAATTAGTCGCCTCTTAACCCTTTCCTTCATAGAGATTTAGGTTAATATACTATATCTCCATACAAACAACAGAATTATTAATATTAATGAAATTATTCAAAAATTAAAAGTGGATACTTTCTTTTTTGGCTCAGTATACTATTATATCGACATACAAACGACAGCCATTTAGCTATCATGTAGTGGATAAGTAGTCACCATATCTATCCCACCTCCATAGATATTACTGGGACTACATGAGATTCTGACCTTTATTATGAACATTGGTTTGACTACTACATTGTCAATGTATGTCGTATTGGTAATGGCGTCAAGAGGTGCTTCTACGAGGGACTAGCATCAGGCAGTAGTCACAAATTTTATAACAAAACAATAATAGCTTTTAACGAAACAGATTTTGTTTGGTTTTGACTTACACACAGGTTCGTCAGTGGGCGTGGTTTTCTTCTTGCGAGGTCTGATCAGTTTCCATGCTGGTATCTTCTCTGGTGGGGGAGGGGGCTCCAGTGGGCATGAGCGTGTCTGCGTTATTAGCACCGGGTGGGGATACAGGTATGAGAGCCCATTCAAACGTAGTCTCTCACTAGCATCAGCCTGTAAATGGGCACACGGTTTTAACTTTCTTATTCATTATGAGATCGCTATACTGTAGTCTAAATTACACAATTGCAAATAAGTCACTGAATATCTTACTTTCTTAAATTAAAATGTTTTAACTCTTAACCTGGCGAATAAATTGGACAGAATGTGCAAACAACATAGATCCAAATCAGGTGCGGCGTAATGCTGTGTCTGATCAGGATCTATGTTGTTTACTATTCAAACAAGTGTTTTAACTCGACTATCCGAATAGCAAACAGCATAGAGCCTGATCAGATGGCACAGATGGCACTGATCTGGCTCTATGCTGTTTGCAAAAGCGACATTTGTTGTGGTTGGTAGATCAAGGATTTGTGTTGGGCTTATGGTCAAGAAAAAATAGTTTATCAACAATATCGCAATTGTTGTTAGAAATATAAATGATTTAATAGATGTGATGGATGTTATTTTGAGAATTTATTTTCTCAATAAATAAACATGTGACTTTTCTGCATCAAAGGCAACCGGTAGCGACGATAAATAAATGTAAAACACACACCAAATTGTAAAACACTGACATTTCATACCTCAATGAAGCTCAGAAAAAGAACATTCAATTGAATGACAACTAATATTTTACAAGTTACAAAGCATGTTGGCTTTTTGATATGTCTCACCATACAAAAAGTAGTCCGCTACGAATATTAATGAGAATAGAAAAATGCTCGTGATCTGGATACGGGGAACAATCGAAACAAAAATTGCTGAGAATCTAACCTGTTAGATTAACTATTTTTACGCTGGGTAAAAAAAAGGCTATAAATAGTTCATATAATTGTAGCAGACGACAATTCATGTGTTTTTCTTATTTGTTGAAATGAAACATCTGGAAGTATGTGTCATTTCTTTTCTTGTGTGTCATTTCTATGCCACAATTTTTTCACTGTAACACAATTCTAATGAAAGTCCACGACATATCTGTTATCTTCACTGTAACACAATTCTAATGAAAGTCCACGACATATCTGTTATCTTCACTGTAACACGATTCTAATGAAAGTCCACGACATATCTGTTATTTTCACTGCAACACGATTCTAATGAAAGTGCACGACATATCTGTTATTTTCACTGCAACACGATTCTAATGAAAGTCCACGACATATCTGTTATTTTCACTGCAACACGATTCTAATGAAAGTCCACGACATATCTGTTATTTTCACTGCAACACGATTCTAATGAAAGTCCACGACATATCTGTTATTTTCACTGCAACACGATTCTAATGAAAGTCCACGACATATCTGTTATTTTCACTGCAACACGATTCTAATGAAAGTCCACGACATATCTGTTATTTTCACTGCAACACGATTCTAATGAAAGTCCACGACATATCTGTTATTTTCACTGCAACACGATTCTAATGAAAGTCCACGACATATCTGTTATTTTCACTGCAACACGATTCTAATGAAAGTCCACGACATATCTGTTATTTTCACTGCAACACGATTCTAATGAAAGTCCACGACATATCTGTTATTTTCACTGCAACACGATTCTAATGAAAGTCCACGACATATCTGTTATTTTCACTGCAACACGATTCTAATGAAAGTCCACGACATATCTGTTATTTTCACTGCAACACAATTCTAATGAAAGTCCACGACATATCTGTTATTTTCACTGCAACACGATTCTAATGAAAGTCCACGACATATCTTGTTATTTTCACTGCAACACGATTCTAATGAAAGTCCACGACATATCTGTTATTTTCACCGCTAGCGTGCAAAGAGACACAACCTGGCTAAAGACTGTAACACAAAATTTGAAGCAAGTATCACACGTTACTCACATTTTCTCCAAGAACTGAAACTTTCACCGGATACTTCGGGGAACTTCTGTACGAAGCAAATATAACAACTTCGGGATTCTCTGGAATTGGTGCTTCATCAAGTGTCTTCTCTTCTACAATGCATAAAGTTAATATATAATTATTTCAAGGAAACAATGTTCTTAGAAACCCCGAGAATCGGAATCGTCATTAACACTAAACTAATAGTAAACATACTACTCACACTTTCTCATCTTTCTTTATATTTAACCCTTTCAACACCACAGACCTCTAAATTGGCTTACAAAAAAGTGTAGATCCAGATGAGCCGGCTCGTGACGAGCCGTCTCATCAGGATCTGCACTTTTTTCAAGTAATATAACTATTTTTAGAATTTTGTTTACCCATTTTGATAAATGAACTGATCCAAATGTAATTTTGTTATTAATTTATTGGTCTAAAAATATCATGGACCAGTCCATGTCAGTTACTTGGTGTTGAATGGGTTAACACACATACCATTTAACATAAACATATGTACTGTACAATATGTGTAGGTATGTATATATATACTTTGTAAGTTTGTATCGCACATGTACATGATATTATAATTAAGAAATTAAACATTTTATACAGCTACCTAACACGCTGTGCCAAGTACAGTACAAGATGTACAACACCATTTGATAATTTCAATTTAATTTGCTCTACATAAAATTGAATTAAAATAGAGATTATGAGATAATTGCTATCTAGTATCTCTCATAACACTCTCACATTGGAAACATTTTAATGAACATGTATATCTACCATCAGTCTAACACTCACATTGGAAACATTTTAATCAACACGTATATCTACCATCAGTCTAACACTCTCACATTGGAAACATTTTAATGAACATGTATATCTACCATCAGTTAAACACTCTTCATATATTTATGACTATTATTTTTCATTGCCTGCAAATTGTATCATTATGATGATGAGCTATGTAATGCTTAAGTCTAATAAACAATATGTTCTGTTGTGTATTGTACTCGTGAAAACAGTGTGAAATAAACAGATAACTTATGTCAACAAATGAGAAGGATTACGGTTCATCCTTTGTTGAGGAGAACATCAGTTTTCAAGTACCTGCTACATACAAACATAAAAGTACAAGAAATCTTGTAACATCGCCGACTCTGATGTGGATCAATGTCATTTCTAAATACACAACACGATGCTGGACAAAAAGGATTACATCCTTGCTTACAATCGTATAAATAGGTACATATATAATCAGTGTTCTTAATTTGCCACATACATGTATATATAGATATATTTCCATCATTCATATTTGTAAATCAAAGTAGTTCTACACGCACAAATGGTAATACACATAAAATAGTTCTACACGCACAAATGGTAATACACATAAAATAGTTCTACACGCACAAATGGTAATACACATAAAATAGTTCTACACGCACAAATGGTAATACACATAAAATAGTTTTACACGCACAAATGGTAATTCACATAACAATGAATAGCATCCAAATTTCTCCAACTTACCCGATTTTCTATAACTTAATTGCATCGACAATTCATAGCATTAACAAATCAGCTGATGAAATGCCATAAGCATACACTTTTATCAACAATAAAATTACAACATTTTTATGTGACTTTTTGAACATACATCTACAATGAGAAAAGTTGGGCATTTAAACATACCCAAAAAAAATCAGTCAAATTTAAGGAGTGACAAAAAAGCAGCGGCTTCTGCACAGAGGTCGATGCTTAACATGGGCAAAGACTGCTAAAATATCGCCAGTTTGAAAAACCTCTCACCTTACTGCTTAATACAAACTGGCCATTTTGTAGAGGTAAAATTCAAATCTACATTTGGCAGCAATACTTGTACAGCCAACCTTACATGTGATTTAACCCTTTCAACCCCACAGGCCTCTAAATAGGCTTATGAAAAGTGTAGATCCAGATGAGCCGGCTCGTGACGAGCCGTCTCATCAGGATCTGCACTTTTTTGCCAGTAATAATTATTACTATTTTTAGATAAAATTACCCATTTTGATAAATGAACTGATCCAAATGTAATTTTGTTATTAATTTATTGGTCTAAAAATATCATGGACTAGTCCATGTCAGTTACTTGGGGTTGAAAGGGTTAAAGATCATCTCTCTTATCTAAGAGGTCGCCTGCCTAAGCAACCATAACTTTGACATTGCTTTACTATACAAAAGATGATTGTGTCCATTACATATTAATCAGAAAACCCAATCGACAGACAGACAGACAGACAGACAGACAGACAGACAGACAGACAGACAGACAGACAGACAGACAGACAGACAGACAGACAGACAGACAGACAGACAGACAGACAGACAGACAGACAGACAGACAGACAGACAGACAGACAGACAGACAGACAGACAGACAAGACAGACAGACAGACAGACAGACAGACAGACAGAACAGTGCTTTGACAGTATAATGGGTGCTAAAATAATAATAAAAACAATACAAAACCCAATCGACAGACAGACAGACAGACAGACAGACAGACAGACAGACAGACAGACAGACAGACAGACAGACAGACAGACAGACAGACAGACAGACAGACAGACAGACAGACAGACAGACAGACAGACAGACAGATGATTTATTTAAGTCTCACCATTATACAGTAAATGATACAACATAAATATTATACACAGAATGCATGATATTATACATGTATTATCAAATAAAATACAAAGCCACTCAATAATGAGTTATGAGAGACTATGGGTAAATAAAATTGACACTTTGTAAAACATAAGACAACATCTTGAGCAATACTTTAAATACCTAAACGTAATTAATGATACAAAGTAAGAGGCTTAAATAAGACTTAAGACAGTTTCTATATCCCATACATTTATTAATTGTACTAACCAGAAAAAAAAGAAGGTTTATCAAATAAAACGTATTAAATTCTAAAAGAATTTGACTTAAAAAAAAGACATAATAATTACATAAAACAATTTACAAATTACAACATAAGAGCCATAAATATTAAAAATATGGGGCAGTCATATCATTATTGTGTATATCATTATCTATATAGAAGATCTCTTCTGGTAAGTAAAATATCATTGCAGGCTTTGGCACAGTATTTTATGGTATTACAATTTACATGTAACAAACACCAACACCCAATTTCTTCTGTAAATATTTACGCATTCAGTGCGTATGGCATACATATCGATAAACAAGCATATATATACAAACAATGTCAAAAACAAGACAACGGACGAAGTTGACAATCTGTTG
Organism: Archivesica marissinica; assembly: GCA_014843695.1. Lineage (NCBI taxonomy): Eukaryota > Metazoa > Mollusca > Bivalvia > Venerida > Vesicomyidae > Archivesica > Archivesica marissinica. Next base: position 59,486,357 of record CM026387.1, read on the forward strand.
CCATGACAACACAATGGTTACCCAGACTATCATCACTATCCACCATCTCTTCATGTTCGTCCTCAACAAGCGACAAGAATGGCTTTTTCATCAGTGAACCAGAACTTTTTTTCTTTCCTACCATATTTGAATTTAATTTGAAAATTAAAATGTCCAGTATAGTTCTCAGTGTTTTACATAACAGATACACTCGGTCATTAGTTCACCTCTCTCACAAGTTAATGTCCAGCATAGTTCTCAGTATTTTACATAAACCACTAACACATGTTTGACTGTAATAAAACGACATATTGGGAATCTGGAAACTGGCTGCTTAATACAGGTTGGCTGCTTAATGGAGGTGACCACTAACACAGGTTTGACTGTAATAAAACGACATATTGGGAATCTGGAAACTGGCTGCTTAATACAGGTTGGTTTCTTAATAGAGGTGACCACTAACACAGGTTTGACTACATATACTTGACTGTTTCTCCTTCATTAGAAACATATATCTAATCACCATACACTCAGTTACATACACAAATATTACTATATTCAATTTCAAGTCAATAAATCTTTTTCTTGAAATGGAAAAAGAAAACTAGAACTGGTAAGAAAATGTATGCTAGTTTTACTGGACAAATAACGATTGACAAGGTTACTGAGGACTTTGTAAATAAAAATGCATAAAAATAAATAGAGGTCATCTATAATAAATAATTTCATAAAAATTTGTGGGCAGAACTTTAAAGCTTTAGACATACATCATAATGACTTATTAGGGACGGCAACGAATACCCGAATATTCGGATATTCGCTCGAACGTCCGAATGTTCGAATACTCTTAAAGTATACGAATATTCGGAAGAAAATTTTTTTTGCAAAATTTAAATCAGATACGTCATTGTTGTTTTCTTTTCAATATATCATAAAACCGTACAAAGTTACAATACAAAAGAAATCGCCTGCGGAGGTGTGAATAAACCATGTTGTGATCGCAACCACGGCAGGTGTTAATTGACACTTGCCATGAAATTTGATAATTACAGTAGGTTCTAAGGTAGGTATTGTTTGAATTTTATTGTTTAATTTATAAACATGTTAACCTATATTACTGATTGAACCAATTCAAAACTAATTTGTTTGCAAATTGTTGCTGCTGGGTAATTACTTATCAACAAGCTAAGGAACAGATTATCCACTTCTCTTGTTGACAACATTATTTTTTTTGAACAAGAACAACGTTCAAAAAGGTTGTGACATTGAGTTTTAATGTGCACGCATGGTGAGATCGTACGGTACTACCCGTTGACATTTATGGACATATATATTGTATGTGTGAAATTTAGTGTGTACTAACTTAAGTCTCATCGGGAATGGTAGTGTGTACAGTGGACGATAACAATAACTGATTGAGTCATCGCCAAATTTACAGGAAGAAGATATGACGTAGGGCATAAAACAGAAAGTAGATTAATTGTGAAAATTTATGTGTTTGAGATATTTTGAGTTTTTCACAGAATATCTTCCCGACCGAATATTCGAATGCCTAAATCGCTATTCGGTGCCATCCCTACTTATTATTGAAACAATACAAAACAGTTGCAACATACCAGTTTCAAGCCTACTCGGTGCTCCCATGCGACTTGTGCCTCGCTTTTGTACACCTAACTGTACACCTAACTGTACACCTAATGTGGCTTAAATCATAGAATTAAATATAAAAAAATATGTTAATTTAGAGGTAATTTTACAAGAAATTTTACATATAAATTTAATCTTTTTTCAAATGAAAAGTTTCAACACACAATTTTTTTTAATATCAATACATTTCTTCTACATAATGCAGTAATGATTATTTCTTAAAAACACTTATCGATGAATTTGAGAGATAAATAAGAATAAACAATTATTAATAATGATACTAGTAAACATGTTTATCTATCGGTTAGTTACATAGTGTGTATACAAAATGATAGACAACATGGCGTGTACTCTTCTCTCAGATAATATGACAACAGTTTCACGAAGTACATATTCACTGCTCCCCGGTAGTTACATAGTGTGCATACAGAATGATAGACAACATGGCGTGTACTCTTCTCTCAGATAATATGACAAGAGTTTCACGAAGTACATATTCACTGCTCCCCGGTAGTTACATAGTATGCATACAGAATGATAGATAACATGGCGTGTACTCTTCTCTCAGATAATATGACAACAGTTTCACGAAGTACATATTCACTGCTCCCCAATATTTCATAAAAATCTACACTGCCATCATAGAATAACATTCAGTTTAACATTTGAATTAGCTCTTTCAGTCAAGTCACATCCATTTATTCATGTGTTACAATCGCATCTTCAATATTTCATGAGGGCTACAACTAGCTTCAAGAGACTGACTGCCCTATTCCCTGTAACCACAAGGAGCTGCCCCGTAACCTTAAGGGAATACCCTATAACATCAAGGGTCTGCATCATAACCTCATGAGACTTACTCATGCCCCTAACCACAAGGGGCTGTCCTTTATCCTCAATGAGCTTGACATAAGTTAATGCTGTGACAGAATTTTATTTTTGGGCCTTGTACCATAATCATTTATATACAACACGCAGGTTTTTTCATCCCAAATTCTGTGGAAATGTCTGCTGCATCTTAAAGTGGCATTACATCGCAAAAAGCAAATACAGTGCATTTTTCATGTATAAATGCATTGCTACTACAAATTCTTCCGAATACATTCGAACACTAACATTGAATCAATAAACAGTGATTTTGTGGTCTACAAACTTTCAAAATTGAAAGTAGAATTTCACATTACGGTCATCCATGCTCCTGAATTACCGTTTGTTTGTCATCGGAGTCAATAATAAACATGATATAATGTCGTTTAGAGATAATTTAACTAAGATTAGTCTACAAATAAATATGCACTGGCACAAATGTAAGATAAAACGGTAAATGTGTACCATAAATCGTGTTATTCAGGATACACGAGTTGCATTACGCATGGATGTTGACCCTATTTACATTATTTTGTTATGTCAACAAACAGCGTATACGACGTTTGTTTATTAGTTGAAATACTCAGTTTTTGAGGCAAATATTTGGAAAACAAAATTATACAATATAATAGGAAAATACATTCTGTAGAAATGTGCATTTTCACTAATGTAGTGTCGCTTTAAGACAGTTTAGAACTCAATAACATTTTCCCCAGAAATAAAAATGGGACACAATTTAATCCCGGGATTCTGTTCCGTTTTCGGATTTCGTTGAGTCACAGACACATAATGACCTACATACATTTTGAAATCCTGCAAAACTAAAAATATTTTTTAATTTAGGATAAAAAGACTACAAAATGATGCATAATTTCAAAAACAATCTCCATTAGCAGTTACGAAAATCACCAATTAGCCAATCTGCCAATAATAATTCCAAAGTTTCGAGGCTATTATCAATTAATGGCCAGCCAATTATAAATGAAAGGCCATTAACAAATTAATTACGTGATTCTCAGCCCCACTCACTCATGTTTATTGCGTACACAGTTTACATTAAATTATAATGGCCTTATAAGCAAGTGAACATGTTATCTTCGTCTCAAAGTCCTCACCGATGGTCAACATCCCCAGTTATATTAACCCATTCAACACCAAGTAACTGACATGGATTGGTGCACGATATTTTTAGACCAATAAATTAATTACTAAGAAAATTACATTTGAACGAGTTCATTTATCAAAATGGGTAATTTTGTCTAAAAATAGTAATATTACTGGCAAAAAGTGCATATCCTGATGAGACGACTCATCTGGATCTACACTTTTTATAAGCCTATTTAGAGGTCTGTGGTGTTGAAAGGGTTAATATCTAGCATATCTCTGCTACACGGATACCCACATTTTATTTATACAAGCAAACATCATTACACTCAATTTACACAACAGGGTATTCTCAACATTTCACAACATAATGGATTTACCCCATAGGGGTACACTCAACATTGCATAACATAATGTGCTTAGCCCATAGGGGTACACTCAACATTGCATAACATAATGTGCTTACCCCATAGGGGTACACTCAACATTTCACAACATAATGTGCTTAGCCCATAGGGGTACACTCAACATTTCACAACAACATAATGTGCTTACCCCAAAACCAACACAAACAAACACCCAAACACCAACACAAACAAACACCCCATAGGGGTACACTCAACATTTCACAACATAATGTGCTTAGCCCATAGGGGTACACTCAACATTTCACAACATAATGTGCTTAGCCCATAGGGGTACACTCAACATTGCATAACATAATGTGCTTACCCCATAGGGGTACACTCAACATTGCATAACATAATGTGCTTAGCCCATAGGGGTACACTCAACATTGCATAACATAATGTGCTTACCCCATAGGGGTACACTCAACATTGCATAACATAATGTGCTTAGCCCATAGGGGTATACTCAACATTTCACAACATAATGTGCTTAGCCCATAGGGGTACACTCAACATTTCACAACATAATGTGCTTAGCCCATAGGGGTACACTCAACATTTCATAACAACATCATTTGTTTACCCGGTGGGGGTTCCTCAATCCCCTCTTCTTCCAACTCATCCAGTGCAAACTGAATCTTACTCGCATTTCTGTTACCATTAACATCCCTTCCTATAAAGTTTCAGCAAAATATGGAACTCTGTGTTCCAAACATATCAATAGTTTACTAAGGTTATGTGAAAGATGTATGTTTGACCCTTGCTTGACTATGCTGATTTTAAACAAAACTTACATATAAAAGTAACAAATATTTTATTTATTAGATGCATAAATGATCACAAAATCTTATACAGATAAAAATAGCCACGCATCATGTACATCTATGCATCATGTACATCTATACATCGTGTACATCTAATCATTGGTGTACATCTATACATCGGTGTATATCTATACATCATGTACATCTATACACTGTGTCCATCTATACATCATGTACATCTATGCATCGTGTACATCTATACATTGTGTACATATATACATTGTGTACATCTATGCATCGTGTACATCTATACATCATGTACATCTATACATTGTGTACATCTATACATCATGTACATCATGTACACCTATACATCGTGTACATCTATACATCATGTACATATATACATTGTGTACATCTATACATCATGTACATCTATACATAGTGTACATCTATACATCGTGTACATCTATACATCATGTACATCTATACATCGTGTACATCTATACATCGTGTACATCTATACATCGTGTACATATACATCGTGTACATCTATACATCGTGTACATCTATACATCATGTACATCTATACATTGTGTACATCTATACATCATGTACATCTATACATCATGTACATCTATACATCATGTACATCTATACATCGTGTACATATTACATCATGTACATCTATACATCATGTACATCTATACATCATGTACATCTATACACTGTGTACATCTATACATCGTGTACATCTAGATCATGTACATCTATACATCATGTACATCTATACATCATGTACATCTATACATCATGTACATCTATACATCATGTACATCTATAGCATGTACATCTATACATCGTGTACATCTATACATTGTGTACATCTATACATCATGTACATCTATACATTGTGTACATCTATACATCGTGTACATCTATACATCTTGTACATCTATACATCGTGTACAATATACATCATGTACATCTATACATCATGTACATCTATACATCATGTACATCTATACATCATGTACATCATGTACATCTATAGATCATGTACATCTATACATCATGTACATCATGTACATCTATACATCATGTACATCTATACATCATGTACATCATGTACATCTATAGATCATGTACAGCTATACATTGTGTACATCTATACATCATGTACATCTATACATCATGTACATCTATACATTGTGTACATATATACATCGTGTACATCTATACATCGTGTACATCTATACATCATGTACATCTATACATTGTGTACATCTATACATCATGTACATCTATACATCGTGTACATCTATACATCGTGTACATCTATACATCGTGTACATATATACATCGTGTACATCTATACATCATGTACATCTATAGATCATGTACATCTATACATCATGTACATCTATACATCATGTACATCTATACATCATGTACATCTATACATCATGTACATCTATACACTGTGTACATCTATACATCATGTACATCTATACATCGTGTACATCTATACATCGTGTACATCTATACATCGTGTACATATATACATCGTGTACATCTATACATCATGTACATCTATAGATCATGTACATCTATACATCATGTACATCTATACATCATGTACATCTATAGATCATGTACATCTATACATCATGTACGTCTATACATCTTGTACATCTATACATCGTGTACATATATACATCATGTACATCTATACATCATGTACATCTATACATTGTGTACATCTATACATCATGTACATCTATACATCGTGTACATCTATACATCATGTACATCTATACATTGTGTACATCTATACATCATGTACATCTATACATCATGTACATCTATACATCATGTACATCTATACATTGTGTACATCTATACATCGTGTACATCTATACATCGTGTACATATATACATCGTGTACATCTATACATCATGTACATCTATACATCATGTACATCTATACACTGTGTACATCTATAAATCGTGTACATCTATAGATCATGTACATCTATACATCATGTACATCTATACATCAATACATCATGTACATCTATACATCATGTACATCTATAGATCATGTACATCTATACATCGTGTACATCTATACATCTTGTACATCTATACATCATGTACATATATACATCATGTACATCTATACATCATGTACATCTATAGATCATGTACATCTATACATCATGTACATCTATGCATCGTGTACATCTATGCATCGTGTACATCTATACATCATGTACATCTATACATCGTGTACATCTATACATTGTGTACATCTATACATCATGTACATCTATACATCATGTACATCTATACACCGTGTACATCTATACATCATGTACAGCTATACATCGTGTACATCTATACATTGTGTACATCTATACATCATGTACATCTATACATCATGTACATCTATACATCGTGTACATCTATACATCATGTACATCTATACATTGTGTACATCTATACATCATGTACATCGTGTACATCTATACATCGTGTACATCTATACATCGTGTACATCTATACATCATGTATATCTATACATCATATACATCGTGTACATCTATACATCGTGTACATATATACATCATGTACATCTATACATCGTGTACATATATACATCGTGTACATCTATACATCGTGTACATCTATACATCATGTACATCTATACATTGTGTACATCTATACATCATGTACATCTATACATCATGTACATCTATACATCGTGTACATCTATACATCGTGTACATCTATACATCATGTATATATATATATACATCGTGTACATCTATACATCGTGTACATCTATACATCGTGTACATCTATACATCGTGTACATCTATACATCGTGTACATCTATACATCATGTATATCTATACATCATATACATCGTGTACATCTATACATCGTGTACATATATACATCATGTACATCTATACATCGTGTACATATATACATCGTGTACATCTATACATCGTGTACATCTATACATCATGTACATCTATACATTGTGTACATCTATACATCATGTACATCTATACATCATGTACATCTATACATCGTGTACATCTATACATCGTGTACATCTATACATCATGATATATATATACATCGTGTACATCTATACATCGTGTACATCTATACATCGTGTACATCTATACATCGTGTACATCTATACATCGTGTACATCTATACATCATGTACATCTATACATCATATACATCTGTACATCTATACATCGTGTACATATATACATCATGTACATCTATACATCGTGTACATATATACATCGTGTACATCTATACATCGTGTACATCTATACATCATGTACATCTATACATTGTGTACATCTATACATCATGTACATCTATACATCGTGTACATCTATACATCGTGTACATCTATACATCGTGTACATCTATACATCGTGTACATCTATACATCGTGTACATCTATACATCATGTACATCTATACATCGTGTACATCTATACATCGTGTACATCTATACATCATGTACATCTATACATCATGTACATCTATACATCGTGTACATCTATACATCGTGTACATCTATACATCATGTACATCTATACATCGTGTACATCTACATGTACATCTATACATCATGTACATCTATACATCGTGTACATCTATACATTGTGTACATCTATACATCATGTATATCTATACATCATGTACATCTATACATCGTGTACATCTATACATCATGTACATCTATACATCGTGTACATCTATACATTGTGTACATCTATACATCATGTACATCTATACATCGTGTACATCTATACATTGTGTACATCTATGCATCATGTATATCTATACATCATGTACATCTATACATTGTGTACATCTATACATCATGTACATCTATACATTGTGTACATCTATACATCATGTACATCTATACATCATGTACATATATACATTGTGTACATCTATACATCATGTACATCTATACATCATGTGCATCTATACATCGTGTACATCTATACATCATGTACATCTATACATTGTGTACATCTATACATCATGTACATCTATACATCATGTACATCTATACATCGTGTACATCTATACATTGTGTACATCTATACATCATGTACATCTATACATTGTGTACATCTATACATCATGTACATCTATACATTGTGTACATCTATACATCATGTACATCTATACATCATGTACATCTATACATCATGTACATCGTGTACATCTATACATCATGTACATCTATACAGTGTGTACATCTATACATCGTGTACATCTATACATCATGTACATCTATACATAATGTACATCTATACATCATGTACATATATACATCATGTACATCTATACATCGTGTACATCTATACATCATGTACATCTATACATCATGTACATCTATACATCATGTACATATATACATCATGTACATCTATACATCGTGTACATCTATACATCATGTACATCTATACATCATGTACATCTATACATCTATACATCGTGTACATCATGTACATCTATACATCATGTACATCTATACATCATGTACATCTATACATCATGTACATCTATACATAATGTACATCTATACATCATGTACATCTATACATTGTGTACATCTATGCATCATGTACATCTATACATAATGTACATCTATACATTGTGTACATCTATACATTGTGTACATCTATACATCATGTACATCTATACATCGTGTACATCTATACATCATGTACATCTATACATCGTGTATATCTATGCATTGTGTACATCTATACATCATGTACATCTATGCATTAACTTAATTCATTATTACATAAAATCGGGGTTAAAATAGCTGCATCTACACCACAAAAATCATGGACAAAAGCTAGAAAATGACCTGGTTCCTTTTAAAAATTACATCAACAACGTGAACAATAAGTATGACTTCACAAACTTGATACTCAATACACAACATACTAAATATAGAACACATTTACGACACAGATCAATTGGCACACTGGATAGCACATTCGCCTTGCACCAATGCGACCCCGGCTAGATCACTAACCACAATGTATTCAAGTTGGTAATGGTGGTCGTCAATGAGACTAGTGGGTTTTCTCCAGGTACTCCCGTTCCCCTCCCGCCACACGCAGGGCGACACATAACCTTTCATCCAATAGTAATCAATATAAGTTGCTACAAAAAATTGTAAAATAAATAAACTAAAAATTAACAAACAACTAAAATTAATGTTCTACTTCTACCAGCGACAATAATAAAGCAGGGATCATTCTAGAGGGGCCCCACTTCTCCCTTAATTAAAAAAAAACAAACAACAATATTTTTTGGTTTTTACGATTTTCAAACAAAATTTTGTCTAGTAAGATACACTGGCCCATTATAAAGCAATCCATCTATTCAAATGTTGTATTTAATGGTTGTACTGTGCATTTTAACCCTATTTTGCAGAAGTATATTAAAGAACACCATTTAAGGATCTCACAAAAATTCTGACCTAGAATGAACCCTGTAGAGTATATGATGAGTATTTATTCATTCCTGTGATGTTACAAAATCCTCTATCCTAACACTGAAAAATAATACATCTTTACATAAATCACATATCTGACAATGTTCGGCACGAAACAAAAGTGCATGATTGGTAACATACCGGCTCCCATACGGCTTGGTCCCAGTCTACTAGAGACTTTCCTTGAACCCTTCCCTTAGAATTGAACAATAGCAAAGTTAATTACAATGTTGAACTTGGTCATCTACTCATGATCTGTTAGTTAATGTTCAATGTTAGAAACTCTCTGTTGTGAAACAAAATGGAACTTTAAGAAGCCAAACGGCGAATTAATGAAACCAAAGCAAACTATTGCGAGTATATTCAATTACTATAAGTGATGATGATGATGATGATGATGATGAATCTAAACTCAAATAATACCTTCCAAAACATGTCACTAACAAGTACCCATAAAAGAAACATGTGGAAAACACTACAAAAACAGCTCTAAGACATGCAACATACCCAACCAACAACAACAACCAAAACGCCATAGCCAACGATAGTCAGACAGATGTCCTGAGAAACGCCATAGCCAATGATAGCCAGACAGATGCCCTGAGAAACACCATAGTCAACGATAGCCAGACAAATGTCCTGAGAAACGCCATAGCCAATGATAGCCAGACAGATGTCCTGAGAAACACCATAGCCAACGATAGCCAGACAGATGTCCTGAGAAACACCATAGCCAATGATAGTCAGACAGATGTCCTGAGAAACGCCATAGCCAACGATAGCCAGACAGATGTCCTGAGAAACACCATAGCCAACGATAGCCAGACAGATGTCCTGAGAAATGCCATAGCCAACGATAGTCAGACAGATGTCCTGAGAAACACCATAGCCAATGATAGCCAGACAGATGTCCTGAGAAACGCCATAGCCAACGATAGCCAGACAGATGTCCTGAGAAACGCCATAGCCAACAATAGCCAGACAGATGTCCTGAGAAACACCATAGCCAATGATAGCCAGACAGATGTCCTGAGAAACACCATAGCCAATGATAGCCAGACAGATGTCCTGAGAAACGCCATAGCCAACGATAGCCAGACAGATGTCCTGAGAAACGCCATAGCCAATGATAGCCAGACAGATGTCCTGAGAAACACCATAGCCAATGATAGCCAGACAGATGTCCTGAGAAACGCCATAGCCAACAATAGCCAGACAGATGTCCTGAGAAATGCCATAGCCAACAATAGCCAGACAGATGTCCTGAGAAACACCATAGCCAATGACAGCCAGACAGATGTCCTGAGAAACACCATAGCCAACGATAGCCAGACAGATGTCCTGAGAAACGCCATAGCCAACAATAGCCAGACAGATGTCCTGAGAAACACCATAGCCAACAATAGCCAGACAGATGTCCTGAGAAACACCATAGCCAACGATAGCCAGACAGATGTCCTGAGAAACGCCATAGCCAACGATAGCCAGACAGATGTCCTGAGAAACATCATAGCCAATGACAGCCAGACAGATGTCCTGAGAAACACCATAGCCAGACAGATGTCCTGAGAAACACCATAGCCAACGATAGCCAGACAGATGTCCTGAGAAACACCATAGCCAACGATAGCCAGATAGATGTCCTGATAAACACCATAGCCAACAATAGCCAGACAGATGTTCTGAGAAATACCATAGCCAACGATAGCCAGATATATGGTGGCTGATTTGGCTCTATGTTCTTTGCAAATACTGTTTGAACGGTATCCAGAATGAAATGGGTTAAAGGGGTAATTAACCCTTTCAACACCACAGACCTCTAAATAGGCTTACAAAAAGTGTAGATCCAGATGAGCCGGCTCGTGACGAGCCGTCTCATCAGGATCTGCACTTTTTGCCAGTAATATTACTATTTTAAGACAAAATTACCCATTTTGATAAATGAACTGGTCCAAATGTAATTTTCTGATTAATTTATTGGTTTAAATATATCATGTACCAGTCCATGTGAGTTACTTGGTGTTGAATGGGTTAAGCTTATAAATCCTTTCATGTTTGAAGTGGGCTCTAGTTGCACCTGTCTGAAAAACAGATAAACATATAATAATATGTACTCTTTGTTTGAACCCTATCGAAAGCTATGCTAACATCGAGCTTACTCACATACACACACATATATATTATTGCAATCCTTTACCACATAACAAACTCTTAAACAATAAACCAAACTATACATAAAGAAACCAAAAATATACATAAAATTCTCGGATACATGAAATCAAAATTAGAGGAACATATTCCGATTTTCACTCTACAGAAATACCTCCGAATAAATCACTGTGGCTATGTATGGACATACGACTGGAGCCTCGCATTTTATAGTCCTCTGAAAACAAAGGGACTTGGTCATTGCATGTGTCTACAATATGGCTGAAGCCCAGTGTGCTTTTTACATTTGTCTATATATTGTGTAGGAAATAACAGTTTTTTAGTTTAATCATATTTTATTGCTTATTTATATACAATACAATTACAAATATAAACATTGTAAATATATAAGCAAACTGATACAACTGCAATGCTATGCTTATACTTGCACAGTGCACTAATAAAATCTAAAATAACATTGTAAATTATACAGCTCCTGGCCTCAAGGTTATAAAAGTTTTCTCCTATCTCAAACTAGAGTCTCAAGCTTCTGAGTGGTTCACCTGGCGGGTAAAACTCAGAATCAACCAATCAAATCATATGAGCTTGAGTTTGAGATCTGAGTAAAGTGTTATAACCTCGGGCACTGGTTTCCACATTTCATGTTCTGGTTATATATCCATTCTAGTAAATTGGTTGTGATCATTTACACTAAAACAATTTAAGTCAAGTGACTTCTAGTGAAAGTTTTATAAACGTGAGCAGACGTGTGTGAAACTCTGGTATAGGATGATCATATATGAGTGAGGCTGCAAGACGACCTACATTACGGACATGGAACTGCACATAACTTGTGAACCCCTAATCATAGAACCGTAACCTTGGTAATGACCTCGATGGTATATTCTAGGATATGTAATCATAGAACCGTAACCTTGGTAATGACCTCAAGGGTATATTCTAGGATATGCAATCATAGAACCGTAACCTTGGTAACGACCTCAAGGGTATATTCTAGGATATGCAATCATAGAACCGTAACCTTGGTAACGACCTCAAGGGTATATTCTAGGATATGTAATCATAGAACCGTAACCTTGGTATCAAACTCGAGGGTATATTCTAGGATATGTAATCATAGAACCGTATCCTTGGTATCGACCTCAAGGATATGTATATACCTACAGTAATTCAAATGACACACACCTGTCATGCAGTTCATTTCAATAAATAGCAAGTATAATATTTCCAAACATTTGTTGGTGTTTTCATTATCTTGTTCATAATGTTGATCTTCCTACAGAGCGTCTCATATATATTCATACAATTTCTGAGCTAAAATATGATACACACCGGTATATATATGTATACTTAGAGAGATTATAATGATATTACATGCATTATATAGATTATGAATTATAAATAATAGCAGACATGTTATATACTATGCCGCTGGAATTTAAGTATATTTGGAATTACACTGTATAGTATTTATTATTCACATGATGTTTAATTTTTATTTATTCATGTCATAAATCATCATTAATCTTAAACAAAAGGGCAATGATGGCCCTGTATCGCTCACCCGACTAATTTTATACCATGGGGTCACCATTTTAACAGAGTATTGTACATCGATCATTCCTACCAAATATTACCAAAATACGACTGGTGGTTTGAAGAATTTGTGCTATTTTTAGAAATTTGGCTACCATTGGCTAAAAGTGATTGTCTCGTCGATACCTTCGATTTGATATATGACATGACCATATTCGCTCATATTTAAAATTTGACCCCATATGACCTCCAGGGCCACGTCATTTTTTATCCCACGGTCACCATTTGAACAAGTTTGAAAGAACATTGTACATCGATCATTCCAACCAAGATTCGTCAAAATCCGGCTGGCTAAGAATTCAAAAGTAAATCCCAAAATCAAGATACCACAAAGTTCAAGTACTATACAAAGATACCACAAAGTTCAAGTACTATACAAAGATACCACAAAGTTCAAGTACTATACAGTATAACAAGATGAACATTTAATGATATAAATGAGATTAAAGCATCATGCAATATACACTGCTGTACTGCACAACTCCCTTATAACCCGGCCACATATAAAAGGGAGGTAATTTCTGGCAAATATATGAGATTAAAGCACATATAAAAGGGAGGTAATTTCTGACAAATATATGTAAGTTTTACAACAATTTCAAGACAATATTCCAATCTAATATCTAATAGTAGTGTGGTACCAAGGGCTGGGAATCCAGGGATCGCAGGTTCGATCCCCCGACTGACCCTAATAAAATTAAGTCTTACAAATGGGACATTAAACCAAGGTCTCGTGTTGGTGCTTTACACAGTGAGCGCAAAAGAACCAGAGAAGATTCTGGAATGGGTCTCTGTCTGTATCATTGCACTATCCTCCAAAAATCTAAAATGACTAATCTCTTCAGGAAGCGTCGCTCATATGGGCAACCAGTAGCGATGATATATAAACGTAAAACACACATACACAAAGTACTATTTTTCATTGTTCTTGACCGATCTGGGAAACAAAGACATCGACAGGTTTGTCTCGACAGCATGCAAGTTTTGCACCCATCCGATCCGGGCCTTCAAGGTTGCAAGGGGTGGAATATATCAATTAAAAGAAAATGGACAGGTGAAATATTTTAAGCTACCGTTCATATCGGGTTTGCACAGGGTGTTGTTGGAAAACACAGAAGCAGTTTGCTGTTCTAAAATATGAACACATACATATACTAACTAATGTTGTACATGTACAAACAGTGTTATATGTACAGCATTATACTGGTGCATACACAAATATATTTGATATATGGTTAACTCTTTCAACACCAAGTAACTGACATGGACTGGTCCATGATATTCTTAGACCAATAAATGAATAAGAAAATTACATTCGGACCAGTTCATTTATCAAAATGGGTAATTTTGTCTAAAATAGTAATATTACTGGCAAAAAGTGCAGATCCTGATGAGACGGCTCGTCACGAGCCGGCTCATCTGGATCTACACTTTTTGTAAGCCTATTTAGGTCTGTGGTGTTGAAAGGGTTAAACACCACAAATATTGTACATGTACAAACAGAGTTATATGTACAGCATTATACTGGTGCATACACAAATATATTTGATATATGGTTAAACACCACAACTATTGATTGATCCTATAAATTAATCAGCATAAAATGACATTAATTTAAAAGAAAAATCAATCAATTGTTGTTACATAAAATATAATTATGCAATCAAAAAAGATATAGAAATATATTTACATGCATACTTGGTACACTGGGGTTCAATGGTACACTGGGGTTCAATGGTACACTGGGGTTCAATGGTACACTGGGGTTCAATGGTACACTGGGGTTCAATGGTACACTGGGGTTCTATGGTACACTGGGGTTCAATGGTACAGTTCAATGGTACACTGGGGTAAAAATTAACTCCATTTTTTTTTATTTATCATAGAAACACCCGTACCAAGAAATAACAAAAATCTACGCTCGGCTGACAGTGTTTGACCTTGAAAAGGTATAGTTGTGAGGTCAAAATTTAAATGTAATTATGGCGCGTCGGCGACTAGGAATATTATATGAGCATATGACCAATCTGTGTTGCGAGATGTAGTTATGGTCACATGTTTATTTATAAGATGGTGACAGTGAGAACATGATCTAGGTCAATGTGAAGCAATGGTGACCAGTAGTAAGGTGAGAAACACGCTAACAGAGGAACAAGTTATGGACAACATTAAACTTCTGATATGGATGCAGAATGAAAAACGGATGGATGGAAGAAAGATAGAAGGAAGAAAGACAGATTGATGGATGGAAGAAAGATAGATGGAAGAAAGACAGATTGATAGATGGAAGAAAGATAGATGGAAGAAAGACAGATTGATGGATGGAAGAAAGACAGATTGATGGATGGGAGAAAGATGGATGGATGGAAGAAAGACAGGTTGATGGATGGAAGAAAGATAGATTGATGGATGGAAGAAAGATAGATGGAAGATAGACAGATTGATGGATGGAAGAAAGATAGATGGAAGATAGATGGAAGAAAGACAGATTGATGGATGGAAGAAAGACAGATGGAAGAAAGACAGATGGAAGAAAGATAGATGGAAGAAAGATAGATGGAAGAAAGACAGGTTGATGGATGGAAGAAAGATAGATGGAAGAAAGACAGATTGATGGATGGAAGAAAGATAGATGGAAGAAAGACAGATTGATGGATGGAAGAAAGATGGATGGAAGAAAGACAGGTTGATGGATGGAAGAAAGATAGATGGAAGAAAGACAGGTTGATGGATGGAAGAAAGATAGATGGAAGAAAGACAGATTGATGGAAGAAAGATAGATGGAAGAAAGACAGGTTGATGGATGGAAGAAAGACAGATTGGTGGAAGAAAGATAGATGGAAGAAAGACAGGTTGATGGATGGAAGAAAGATAGATGGATGGAAGAAAGA
Source organism: Archivesica marissinica (assembly GCA_014843695.1). NCBI lineage: Eukaryota > Metazoa > Mollusca > Bivalvia > Venerida > Vesicomyidae > Archivesica > Archivesica marissinica. The sequence goes on from CM026387.1 coordinate 59,503,354, forward strand.
CAGGTTGATGGATGGAAGAAAGACAGATTGATGGATGGAAGAAAGATAGATGGAAGAAAGACAGGTTGATGGATGGAAGAAAGACAGATTGGTGGATGGAAGAAAGACAGGTTGATGGATGGAAGACAGATTGATGGATGGAAGAAAGACAGGTTGATGGATGGAAGAAAGACAGGTTGATGGATGGAAGAAAGATAGATGGAAGAATGAAAGATTGATGGAAGAAAGATGAATAGATGGAAGAAAGAATAGATGGAAACAAGATGGATGGATGGAAGAAAGACGGTGACAAAGTCGAAACATCAATTCATTTGTTTCCTAAAATAGTCCAGCTAAAATTTCCTAAAATAGTCCAGCTAAAATTGAACAAATGTAAATGTACTTTACATGATATGTATGGGTGCATTACAAAACAATTACACAGGATTCCAACTCATAATAAATATTGAAATAATGAACTTTCACAACAATAAATGTTTATCCCATGGTTATCCAACCGGTACTATATTTCTCAAATACCATATTTATTCCAAGATATGCTCCAGATCCGAGGGGGGGGGGGTGGGGTGAAATATTATAGTGTATTGTTGTTTAGTATTATTATTACAAGAAAGTCATAAATGTATTGAAAAATAAATAGACAGCAAAACAGCATTGATACAGTAAAGAAAAAACCTCATTTCCTCGCATTTGGATGCCAAGTAGGTTTTACCTCTGGGAGAGGACGTGTTTTACTGAAATTTTTTTTTTTATTTAACCATATTTTATTGCAAATCAATAGGACATATGTCATACACATACAGATACAATACCATACATAGCATGAAAATACAAATGGTTTGGGCCACAAGTTTTAACAACATTAGACAACGGTCCGCACCAGTGAAAAGTTAATAGAATTTATACGGAATTTCAAAATGTTCAAACACATTGTGAGCGTTACCGCCGTGAAAAATTATAATGACTTAAGTAGTAATTGAAGATGGGCATATACCCGAATCTACAATTAATAGACAGAACTGTGCTCTATAAATCAACCAAATTCAAAACATTGTTCGAATTAAAAAATAGAAACTATTTCTGTGGGGAAAGGAGAACCCCATTCGTCACCATATTATAAAATATAGCAACTATCCACCAGTAAAATGCATTTACTATTATTAACCCAAAGACATGTGAAGAATTTAAAGAAAAGAAAATAGCCAAAACAGTGAAGATATAATATATACCATAATTATGATTAATACTTATTCAGCGTAAACGTTTCTACATGTATTATTACATACCGAAAGTATCGGTTGATGCAAACGTGCGATTGCTCAACCGACTACTGGCACCACGCTTCTCTCCTGTAAAATGAGTTCAGTACAATATATTACACTAGTCCAGGGACTGCCCATCTCACCCTGAAGTTGTCGGTGAAGGACCATGACCTACATACGACGGAGGTATCCATTATAGATATCGAGGATTGACAACGGTAGACAAATTCCATGATTGTGGAAGTCTTTGGTTTAAACAGTATTTACTCCAATAAATTTACATGTATAACACAAAAAATGTTACAAATTACATAAATTGTGAATGGTTTGGATTGGAAAACAAGTTTTCAGAAAACTTATATTAATTCCTCTAGAAATTTGGAATATTGTGGAAGTCTTTAACTATGTACAACAATATTTAACCCCTTCCTTCATAGAGATTTAAGTTAATATACTATTATATCTCCATACAAACACAGCCATTTAGCTATCATGCAGTGGATAAGTAGTCGCCATATCTATCCCACCTCTATAGATATTACTGGGACTACATGAGATTCTGGCCTTTATTATGAACATTGGTTTGGTTACTACATTGTCAATGTATGTTGTATTGGTAATGGCGTCAAGAGGTGCTTCTATGAGGGAATGGGTTAAATTAGTCGTGGGCATGGAAAATGGGTCCTTATACATGTAGTGGTAGTGTACTGACTGTATACAGGGGTGTAAGGATCTGTAGACAAGGTGTTCTTCATTGTATATTCAGTTTTACTGACTGTATACAGGGTGTAAGGATCTGTAGACAAGGTGTTCTACATTGTATATTCAGTTTTACTGACTGTATACAGGGTGTAAGGATCTGTAGACAAGGTGTTCTACATTGTATATTCAGTTTTACTGACTGTATACAGGGGTGTAAGGATCTGTAGACAAGGTGTTCTACATTGTATATTCAGTTTTGGAGGTTTAAAGTCACACCAGCAGCTTAGGTCATATGGCGACTCTCCGGCTATTATTTGGTAGAGCAAGATGCCAGACAGTACTTCAGGCATGGACAGGCAACCAGATAGAACCACCAACCTTCTGTATCGATAACTTTCTAATAAGAAATAGTTTGATACTCGTAGTAGGATTCCGAACATACAGCAGTAGGGGCCAAGTGATTTGAAGTCAACGACCGAAACCACTCGGACATTCAATGTACAGACGACGTATAGTCACATGTACTCCGTACACTACCGTATATGGAAGCGTGTTTCGAAGTGTGCGCAAGCAATGCACCAGTCATGTGCAACCACCACATGATACAATAAATTGTCTTTAATATTCATTAGTTGATACACAAAATCTGATATTAAGTGATCAAATGAACTTGTATTAAAATAACTGTTTAATTTGTGATAAAACACAACACCCCAGGTGGAGGAATACTTCAGGTGGAGGAATACTCCAGGTGGAGGAATATCCCAGGTGGAGGAATATCCAAGGTGGAGGAATACTCCAGGTGGAGGAATACTCCAGGTGGAGGAATATCCCAGGTGGAGGAATATCCCAGGTGTAGGAATACCCCAGGTGGAGGAATACTCCAGGTGGAGGAATACTCCAGGTGGAGGAATACTCCAGGTGGAGGAATATCCCAGGTGGAGGAATACTCCAGGTGGAGGAATACCCCAGGTGGAGAAATACCCCAGGTGGAGAAATACCCAGTGGAGAAATACCCCAGGTGGAGGATTACCCCAGGTGACCCTCCAAGCAGCACTGCAGCGTAACTACTGATATTCCACAAGTCAGTTAGATAGTTTCCTCACAGAATTCTCCCAGTGGGATTCGGACCTACAGCGGTGAGAGTGAGGGGCAAGTGATTTCAAGTCAACGACAAACAATTCATGCAAAGTCAAACAGCTGTGTTTATCATGGATGGCACTGTGGCATGTAGAATGCTCAAATACCCGGCTACGCTAGTTTATATAGTTATCTCTCATTTAGTATTGTCATATTGAAATGTTGAAGACACACAAGGTAACGTAACAGGCCAGTCAGGATGTGTGCCTCAATGCTCTAAAATGCTATGATGAAATTCATGTTAAACTAAACATTAAATGCAACCTATTGATAAAAACAGGTCACCAATCTTGCACTGAACAAATCACTGAATGTTATCTGATATGATATATTCCAAAATTGGAACATTAATAATCTATTTATAGCAAGGAGGTGGCCATCTTGGATCTGATGGAAATATTCTTCATGCATAGATTAAGCATAATCTATTCATAGCAAGCAGTTGGCCATCTTGGATCTGATGGAAATATTCTTCATGCATAGATTAAACATAATCTATTTATAGCAATGAGTTGGCCATCTTGGATCTGATGGAAATATTCTTCATGCATAGATTAAGCATAATTTATTCATAGCAAGGAGTTGGCCATCTTGGATCTGATGGAAATATTCTTCATGCATAGATGTGCACCTCATCACATGATAACTTTCAAGAAGATATGTCCAGCTGTTTGCACAAAATAGAAAAAGTTACATAATGTCGACATTTGATGCTTACACAGGGCATCGCAATAGCTCCCTGGACTTTCAACACGGCGACCTTAAAAGTATGTTGACTTAATGGAAATTTCACTAGAAAGCGGGATTGGCAGCCTTTCATTCTCTACCATGAAGCGTGTGACATGCACAATATAAGCACAAAATGCATCACTACACAGTGTGTGTCCGCTTTCCTTACCAAGATCGACATCAAGTCGACTGCCACCAGTCTTACGACTAGAGCCAAGGCGGCTCTGTCCACGCTTAGTGCCAGTTTCTAGGGCTGTAACAATATCGGGGAAATTCATATAGATTCAAGAAGCTACTGTTTCTACAATGATATCTATGTATATTACTAATAATACATGCTTTATTTAATATGTTTTATTGCACACAAATGGCTACTAGATTTTGTCAATATTACTCCCGAGATGATTAGGTTTTAAACAAAACACACTCGATATTAGGCAGGAAAGGCAACAAAATCTTTACAAAAGGTTAAATAAAGTCTGAAATATTCAATGAGTGAAACGCATACAACATATAGCAGTTTGAAACAAACAAATTCGATGAATTTACATTTCCAGCCGAACATGAATTTACATTTCCAGCTGAACATGAATTTAAATTCCTAGCCAAACATTAATTTAAATTCCCAGCTGAATATGAATTTACATTCCTAGCCAAACATGAATTTAAATTCCTAGCCAAACATGAATTTACATTTCCAGCCAAACATGAATTTACATTCCTAGCCAAACATGAATTTAAATTCCTAGCCAAACATTAATTTAAATTCCCAGCCAAACATGAATTTACATTCCTAGCCAAACATGAATTTAAATTCCTAGCCAAACATTAATTTAAATTCCCAGCTGAATATGAATTTACATTCCTAGCCAAACATGAATTTAAATTCCTAGCCAAACATGAATTTACATTTCCAGCCAAACATGAATTTAAATTCCTAGCCAAATATGAATTTACATTTCCAGCCAAACATGAATTTACATTTCCAGCCAAACATGAATTTACATTTCCAGCCAAACATGAATTTACATTCCCAGCCGAACATGAATTTACATTCCCAGCTGTCGGGCTGGACACATTTAATTAAAGGACAATAACTCTGGTGCTATTGGGTTGATCCCGATGAAATGTGCATGTACACCACCACTACATACACATTTCAAGCTTTAAATAACTCCACATATTAGATATGAAGAATGTACGGATAAATTGTGGATTTCAGGTCCATAAATGTGCTATTACTGCGACGATTCCAACGAAAAGTGCATGTGCAACACAACCATCTATTTTTAGTTTCATAAATTTTCACCCATTGGTTACTAAGAACTGGCTTCAGACAGATGCTCGGACGGAGCCAAATTAATAATATCAATTGCCGAAATTCATATGGGGGGGAAACAATAAAAAGCTGAAATTTGGAATGACAATATGTACGGAATTAACTGCTGGGGCTATGTGAAATGAGCTGCAGGCATAACACAAGTACCACATTGTGGTGTGTAATTGACGACGCTGCCGTCTGCTCAGTCATTTGTTTGAACAAGGTGAAATGGGAAGCATGAATAACTGTTGTGAAAACATCAGATCTCACCCGTATCTATCAATATTAGCGACGGTGATTTGCCTAATTGGCCCTCCTGAACTATAGGTTTGGCAAAATATGTATGAAGGTTTAATGGATTACATGGTGCTTGGATTATTTGCGAAAAAATAAAACTATCCTCATAATCATTGTAATCATTTCATATACATGATAGCGCATTATACATAGCAAATTACGGTAATTACAGGCATAAATATTTACAAATCTCTCCAACATTATTGTAATTACTAATTTGGGATTTGGAACCTACTTTAAAACTATGATAATTTTAGTATGAATTTCATACATACTGTATTATAAAGTTTAGAGATTTGAATAAATTAAAAAATATTTAATTGTATTAATTGCCATTATCCAATTACAATCACAGCAAACATAACATGTATTATGTGCAATCTTTGTTATAGTATTTCCTACTCATTTCAAAAGCAGAAGTTTCAAAGGGAAGTAACTCACTTTCTCCTTTCTTTTCTTTGTCTTTATCTCCCTTTTTGTCCTTGGCTTCTTTCCCTCCCTTTTCTGAAAGAAAATTAAAAGTATATATTCTTTTTGCACATCATAGAAGAATTGGTAGCTGCATGTTGAAGGTCAATAGAATCCGTTGTATGCAAATGGCAAGGCAGGAGGTGGTTCTGAGAAAGTAAGGGCCTTCTGAACAGTTGTTGTTTATAGATGATGCATGTTCCGAGAGCCTTTGACACAAATTACGAAAATAAACAAAGGGTTCATGGTTGCAACAAAAGAATTCCACCTGATGTACATCATTCCATCAAGTATGTTGGATCACCATTGACAGTCGTAGAGAAATCACACAAACATCTGATGTACATCATTCCATCAAGTATGCTGGATCACCATTGACAGTCGTAGAGAAATCACACAAACATCTGATGTACATCATTCCGTCTAGTATGCTGGATCACCATTGACAGTCGTAGAGAAATCACACAAACATCTGATGTACATCATTCCATCAAGTATGCTGGATCACCATTGACAGTCGTAGAGAAATCACACAAACATCTGATGTACATCATTCCATCTAGTATGCTGGATCACCATTGACAGTCATAGAGAAATCACACAAACATCTGATGTACATCATTCCGTCTAGTATGCTGGATCACCATTGACAGTCGTAGAGAAATCACACAAACATCTGATGTACATCATTCCGTCTAGTATGCTGGATCACCATTGACAGTCGTAGAGAAATCACACAAACATCTGATGTACATCATTCCGTCTAGTATGCTGGACCACCATTGACAGTCGTAGAGAAATCACACAAACATCTGATGTACATCATTCCATCAAGTATGCTGGATCACCATTGACAGTCGTAGAGAAATCACACAAACATCTGATGTACATCATTCCGTCTAGTATGCTGGATCACCATTGACAGTCGTAGAGAAATCACACAAACATCTGATGTACATCATTCCGTCTAGTATGCTGGATCACCATTGACAGTTGTAGAGAAATCACACACACAAAAATAAACGGTAAGCTCAACAAATATACATGAGACACACAGAAATCCACAGAAACAGACATATGGACCACAAAGGGTAAATCTGTATTCCCTTTTCCTGTTTCAAATGTGTGGGGTATAAAAATAAAATGAAGATTTCAATAGTTTAGTAAAAATTACCAAATTCTACATTATGAAAACCATTTTGAACCAACCCAGAATAGCATATTATGTCACTGCATGCATATATAGTACAAATCCCAGACACACTCTTGGCCTGCGGACAAATAAACAACGGTTTTATGGCATAAGAATGGCAAGAAATGGTGATTCTGCTTACACCAAAACTTTGTTATATAAAAATACTCTGTAACATGAGGATACAGATGTTTCGGTTGGATAAACCCACTTTCTCAAGGTTTTGTCAGCATTATGAAAAACTTTCTTTTTATTTTCATAACCAGAGTTATCGAATATTTTTATATATTAATATATCTCTGATAACATTTTTATATATTAATTAACGCAGAAACTTTATATAAAGTTGTAATTTAAAAAGCGTTCTTGTTTTACTTTGTAAACAAATTATCCGCATTTAATGGAGGACCGTGTTGCATTATGGTATACCAATCAATTTAGGGAGAAGTCTATGGTATGCAAGGGATTCGTGACATCAGCAAATTATCCTCTAAATTATTCTACATTAAAACACTTCTAATTGAGCAATGAGAAGTGTGGCAGCTAATGGAGAATAAGTCTCCAAACACTCCTCTCACTTCACACGCTAATTATGCCACTGTCATTCGTGTCCAAATTAAATCCCAATTTAAAAATTCATGCAAAAAAAATGAGCCAAAATAATATGCAAGACACAGATCCCAAACAAACAAGCAAAACACTTTATAACATGTGCAACCATAGATAATTGTGTGAATATTTCTCATTTCTTTTTCCATACTAACAAAGGACTATTGCAGTGTCCAAATGTAGCAACACTCGGTCGCACACACCTACCTTTTTCCTTAGCATCCTTAGCTCCCTTTTCTTTTGCGCCATCTTTTCCTGCTGGTTTTCCATCTGGTTTGTCCAACTTGCCATCTTTACTGGCAGAATCCTTGTCAGACTTCTCTTCCTTCATACCGTCCTAAACATTAAACACATTTGTTTACTTGTGTTCGAGGTTAATGGTCGCAGGTCAGAAATCTGGGGTAATTTGGCAATTCTATGGCTTTTATCTATCCCAGGCACAACCACCAAACTTCCACAAACCAACATGATAGATTTCTAACATGAAATAATTTCATCTGACAACCCAGATGGCATTATTTGAACCCATATTGATTATTATCCTAAACAACAAACAAAAACATTCTCAATTTGAGAATATGTACCTAGGAAAGATGCAGCTAAGCTAAATTCCTGGTTGACTGAAACTATTGAACTTTTGTTCAGGTATATCGATTTGTAATAATTTCATCTGACAACCCAGATGACATTTGAACCCATATTGATTATTATCCTAAACAACAAACAAAAACATTCTCAATTTGATATGTACCTCAGCTGCAGATGCAGATGCAGCTAAATTCCTGGTTGACTGAAACTAATGACCCTTTTTTTCAGGTATATCGATTTGTTTATTTCAGATCAGTTTCTTTCTTTCTTGGTTTTACTTACTGCTGATCCTGTTTCCTCTTTTTTAGCCTTCTCTTCTTCTTGAACAGCTTTTTCCCAGTCTTGTAGGGGCAGCTTGAACTCTGGTAGAAATCCCTTCAACAGTTCCCATACTTCGTTGATATGGCCATATCTGAAGAAAACAAGTGCATAACTGCCTTGTGTATACACGATACATTGTGTTGCCATGGAAAATGGCAGTCATGCAGCCTTATACCTTACATGTAATTCTGTTTAGTGATAAGAAATACAGAACATGGCAGAAAATATAAACATGCCTGGCAAAAATATAATGAAATTATTTGAAATAGAATTTAAAAGATGAACACAGTAAAAGAACTTATAGATGCACACAGTAAAACCATTTGAAACCTAGAAATGTTTGCAACACTTCATGAATCCATTATGTATTAATAATAATTGCATTAACTGCATACCGGTAATTACTGTCATCCTTTGCATAAATTTCTGCTTTTACATGTTCATGGTTAAAAGAAGTAAAACTAATACCGTACTCTCCCAGTGCAGATTAAGTACAGACTGTCCATCACCTTACAAAACAAGCATTTCATACAACACAATTCTGTATAATGATTGTAACAGGGAAAATATTTCAATCTTCCGACTTTGTTCATAATATTGCTGTTGTTGCATTGGACTCTACTGAACATCAAACACAGTTCAGGTTAATTAACTACAAGATATGTAGATAGATAGATTTCTTTATTTATGGAGGGTGACCTAATTAGTTCTGAACTAATCTTCCTTAGGGCCCTCTGAAATGTCTGTCTATTGGATGATTGGGTAGTTGATGCATGCTACAGAACAAAGCATTGATATGACAAGAGGAACAAACATAGTGGATAGGTTATAAGCTAGGGGAGACTTGAGAGCTGGAGGAATACATGGGACAACCAATCAGTGCAGCAATACCACTGTTAAACATAAAGAATACATCTTGTTTAACGAAAACATTTCAACAAAGCAACACAGAAGCAAAAACAGCAACAAAGGGTAGAGACATTATAATATTTTGGAGTTGATACCAAAAAAAAGAAAGTTATCTACTGTTTTTGTTTTTTTTACTACATACTGAAGGAGAGATTTTAAATCACTAAGCAAGTTTCACTGTGGAAAATGGTTCCTTATACAGAACTGTACAGATTCTGTATACTCTTGAGTATATGGTCCCACATTTAGATCACCCAATACATTAATCCACACACTACACATATTTGGATACAGTGTGTTCCACAGTGTTGTATATATAAATGTGTATCGAATCTTATACATGTACTATGATGATGTAGCCAATCGGCAGGCAACTATAAATGTTATAAATAATTTAAACTTAACCATCGTAGGGAAAATACGTATTTTTCTTTAATTTAACAATGAAAACTGTATAGGTCAGACATGTTGCCTACACTTTCCATGTAAAACAAACAAAGCCAGAAATTTGAATAGGAACGCATTCCCTTTACTTTTTGCCATTATGGAAGTATTACAGAACAGGTACAATTTTCATGTCAAGTTCACGTTCTACAGAATGCCTTTAATGAAAGGAAAAGTCGGTTCAAAATTAGGCTGCAAAAATGATAAAACATACAGCTCAAAACAATAAAACATACAGCTCAAAACAATAAAACATACAGCTCAAAACAATAAAACATACAGCTCAAAACAATAAAACATACAGCTCAAAACAATAAAACATACAGCTCAAAACAATAAAACACACAGCTCAACACCAAAAGAAACAAACAACATTTTCTAATCTCTCTACAGCAATTTTTGCTTTCAAAGTTCTGTGCAGTTAAACAAATTATTCGACGACCTATTTCTTAATATTTGAATATTTATTGGTGTTAAATACTAATTTTGTTGTACCGAAATGTCAGAATGTTAATTTTCCATAGAGGAAGACAAGGTGCCCGTGTCAGGCTGTATTTTAGCATGACTGGGCACCTAGATAAGTGTTAACTGCACAATTTGCACGAATCTACACCAACATAAAACAAACAACAGCCACAGCAGTTCTCCTTGCCTGACGTCGTCACTAATTCCAATCTGTTTCCCTGGTTTCATGGTGGAATTTTCCTGAGTTGGCTGGTTACTCAATGAGATGAACTTATCGAGTATCTGACCTGCCGAGACCAAGGGTGAGGCCCGGCCCGAGCTTGGCTTCTGCTGCTGAGATTTTGTTTTGTTTGAACCCTGATCGTCCAGGAGAAAACCTCTGCACAAATGTCAATACAGGGTAATAGTGAATCAAAAATTAGTATAAATAAGAATTAGGTTAAAACTTTAGCGAGGGATATAAACAGAGATATATCAAAAGGAAGATTTGGTTGATTACAGCAGATTTGATCAGACAGTGAAAAGGTATTCATATCACAGGTTGCATCAAGTATGCAAACTGTGTGAAAGCTCCCCAAGCTTCAAGGTGTTTGGATGCAGTTGTCCCAAGGTGTTTGGATGTAGTTGTCCTTAGGTGTTTGGATGCAGTTGTACAAGGTGTTTGGATGCAGTTGTACATGGTGTTTGGATGCAGTTGTCTCTAGGTGTTTGGATGCAGTTGTCCCAAGGTGTTTGGATGCAGTTGTCCCATAGGTGTTTGGATGCAATTGTCCCAAGGTGTTTGGATGCAGTTGTCCCATAGGTGTTTGGATGCAATTGTCCCAAGGTGTTTGGATGCAGTTGTCGAAGGTATTGGATGCAGTTGTCCCAAGGTGTTTGGATGCAGTTGTCCCAATTGTTTGGATGCAGTTGTCCAAGGTGTTTTGGATGCAGTTGTCCCAAGGTGTTTTAATGCAGTTGTCCCAATGTGTTTTAATGCAGTTGTCCAAGGTGTTTTGATGCAGTTGTCCCAAGGTGTTTGGATGCAGTTGTCCAAGGTGTTTGGATGCAGTTGTCCCAAGGTGTTTTAATGCAGTTGTCCCAAGGTGTTTGGATGCAGTTGTCCAAGGTGTTTGGATGCAGTTGTCCCAAGGTGTTTTAATGCAGTTGTCCAAGGTGTTTGGATGCAGTTGCACAGACATATAGAGACATATGTATAGCTATTCTGCAGCTGTAAGTCTGGAGGAAGACAGGTGTCCTTACAGGCATTGCTTCATGATTGACCTTCCGCATGCCAGTTTATCCACGAGAGGTGGCCGCTAACACAGGTTTGACAGTATTGCTGAAACATAGACATCACTCTGCGCATACAGACGCTAGGCTCGATGAGCTTCTGTTTGATATTAGCGCAGTGTTTAAAGTCATAGTCCGGTTCAGAAAGACGAACTTGCACTGTATGCGAGTGTCTCGTGCACTGTTAGGGAGTGTCCTGTGCACTGTATGTGAGAGTATCCTGTGCACTGTATGTGAGTGTCCCGTGCACTGTATGTGAGTGTCCCATGCACTGTATGTGAGTGTCCCATGCACTGTATGTGAGAGTATCCTGTGCACTGTATGTGAGTGTCCCGTGCACTGTATGTTAGTGTCCCGTGTACTGTATGTGAGTGTCTTGTGCATTGTATGTGAGTGTCATGTGCATTGTATGTGAGTGTACTGTGCACTGTGTGCGAGTGTCCCATGCACTATATGCAAGTGTACCTTGTACTGTATGTGAGTGTCCCATACATGCACTGTATGTGAGTGTCCCGTGCACTGTATGCAAGCATCCCGTACACTGTATCTGAATGTCCCTGCACTGTATGTGAGTGTCCTGTGCACTGTATGTGAGTGTCCCATGCACTATGCGAGTGTACTGTATGTGAGTGTCCTGTGCACTGTATGTGAGTGTCATGTGCACTATGCGAATGTCCCATGCACTGTATGCGAGCGTCCCATGCACTGTATGTGAGTGTCCTGTGCACTGTATGTGAGTGTCCCATGCACAGTATATGAGTGTCCTGTGCACTGTATGTGAGTGTCCCATGCACTGTATGTGAGTGTCCTGTGCACTGTATGTGAGTGTCCTGTGCACTATGCAAGTGTCCCATGCACTGTATGCAGGGCGTTCACTAGACTTTGAAAGTCAAGAGTCAATGACCCTTGAGGTCAAAATCTCAAGAGTCAAGATGGATTTTTGAAGAGTCAAACTGGATTTTTGAAGAGTCAAACTGGATTTTTCAAGAGTCAATATGCATGTTGGTACTTTCCGTACAGATAACATTTTCCCGACTTGGTGTCTTGGGTGCAACCAGTAATTTTGTTATCATAATTAGAGAAAACATTGACTAGTTTGCTGAGCTTTGCATCTGGATTTAGAATGGTTCAACCTTACAAGTATTTAAGTTACTTTGTGGTTATTGATCAGCTGTTCCCAAACTGGGACGAATCTGAAAATGTTCATTCATAATGATAATGTAAAATACGTGAATACTCAGAATTACTATGAAAAAAAGTGATTTTCATAAAATATATTTAGTTACGAATTGCATTAAATCATATAAACTCGTAAATTAAATTGTTTATTGGCTACAAAGAAGTTTTATCATTCACTGGCGTCGTATAATATGCGGCATCAGTATATTCAAAATGGACGCGCTTAGATTTACGGCTAGAGTCACCGATTTAAAAACCAAATTCGGGTAGCTTATTGTTTGTTCCGGAACATGATTTTGGTATCGGCAATAAGATAAAAGCATGACCTTTTAATAAAATTCATTAAATCAGCAGAAAAGTCGTATTTTCATGTAAATTTGGCTCCAATTTTACGAGAATATATCTAGGCTTATGGTTGTTGGCACATTTTACAGACATCTTCGTTCATTGGCCCGAGTTATGGCGTTTATTTTTAGACGGACTCCACCCTCTCCGATCGCATTTGACAGGCAGATTAGGATAATTACCCTGTTGATAAAAATTAATGATCGATGACGCTTGACCGCTTATCGCCCCGGGTCAAAGTTGACGCACCACGCATTTTTACCAAGAGTCAAACAAGCGTCTTTACCTATTTTCATGCGTCAAAACCCGGGAGCTCGGGTCAAATGAACGCCCTGCTGTATGCGAGTGTCTTGTGCACTGTATGTGAGTGTCCGATGCACTGTATTTGAGTGTCCCATACACTGTCTGTGAGTGTCCTGTGCACTGTATGCGAGTGTCCCATGCACTGTATGTGAGTGTCCCATACACTGTATGCGAGTGTCCCATGCACTATATGTGAGTGTCCCGTGCACTGTATGCGAGTGTCATGTGCACTGTATGTGAGTGTCCCGTGCACTATGCAAGTGTCCCATGCACTGTATGCGAGTGTCTCGTACACTGTATGCGAGTGTCCCGTGCACTGTCTGCGAGCTATTTTATCTTCATTGTTACATGTTTTCACAACATTAGATTAACAGCTTTCGAGACCTCATTCCTGATGGAATACATCGCCATGAGAGAGAGAAGAGGCAATGTGCAATTTAAGTGTAATACCGTGTCAGATCAGGATCTATGTTGTTTGCTATTCAGACAAGTGTTTTAGCTCCACTATCTGAATAGCCGTGTGATCAGGCTCTATGCTGTTTGCAAAAGCAACTTTATAGTCGTGAATAGCACTATAAGGGTAAAAGCAACAGTAATAAGGACTCTCGAGTCAAATAAGCGGGGAAAGAAAGAAAGATATTCACAATAAATTGTAAGATTAATGCGTACAGTTATTTAAATTACAACATTAACATGCAATTCATATAACCATTTATATACAATAACCAAGATTTAACCCTTTCAACACCACAGACCTAGGCTTACAAATAGTGTAGATCCAGATGAGCCGGCTCGTCAGCAGCCGTCTCATCAGGATCTACACTTTTGGCCAGTAATATTACTATTTTTAGACAAAATTACCCATTTTGATAAATGAACTGGTCTAAATGTAATTTTCTTATTAATTTATTGGTCTAAAAATATTATGGACAAGTCCATGTCAGTTACTTGGAATTGAATGGGTTAATGAAAGACGACAAGGCCCATCCATCTACACTCAAGCATCCATTTTACTCCAACTTTATTTTTTATATTAAAATTCTTTATCTTTTATATTAGGTTATATACGGCTAAATGTTGCGGGATGGGGTTTGATTGGATGGTGAATTGATGGATGTCGAGTGGGTTGGATTGCATTTAGATGGAGAATTGATGGATGTCAAGTGGGTTGGATTGCATTTGGATGGAGAATTGATGGATGTCGAGTGGGTTGGATTGCATTTGGATGGAGAATTGATGGATGTCGAGTGGGTTGGATTGCATTTGGATGGAGAATTGATGGATGTCGAGTGGGTTGGATTGCATTTGGATGGAGAATTGATGGATGTCGAGTGGGTTGGATTGCATTTGGATGGAGAATTGATGGATGTCGAGTGGGTTGGATTGCATTTGGATGGAGAATTGATGGATGTCGAGTGGGTTGGATTGCATTTGGATGGAGAATTGATGGATGTCGAGTGGGTTGGATTGCATTTGGATGGAGCTTGAATGGATGGTGAGTGGGTTGGATTGCATGAAAATGGGGATTTGATTGGATGGTGAGTTGGTTAGATTGAAGTTTAATGCAGTTTTGATTGGATGGTGAGTTGGTTAGATTGAAGTTTAATGCAGTTTTGATTGGATGGTGAGTTGGTTAGATTGAAGTTTAATGCAGTTTTGATTGGATGGTGAATGGTAGTGATTTGCTATTTGATGGAGATTTTATTGGGAGTGCTGGACTGCAAATGAAGAGGGACTGGTTTCGATTGATTAGGAAGAACACTGGGATACATTGAATAAGATAATTATCGGCTGAAACAGGATAACATGAGATGGAATTGACAAGGATTAGAGATAATAATGACTGGGTGGGTATCTAAATCGGCACACAGAAGCAAACATTTTGTTTTCATTACTCATTCACATTGAAATACGCTACGACGTAGATATGCTGTAGGGATGACATTGTGATGAAGATGTGTATACCTGCAGTAACCACAAGGACAACATAAACAAAGAATGATTTGGCAAAGAAATGCTTTTTTCTCTCTCCAAAAACCCCGGGAAGGACACTTTCCTATGACCAAGACATTATATCCTTGAACCAACCAACTATCTTATACCACTCTCTAGCAGTAGGTGTTCACTATAACCCACTAGCTGCTTCACTTCTACACACGTCTATGGTTCATATTAAATCTACTGCATCTATACATAGCAAACAAGTCGGCGATACATGAGATTCATGGTGAACTATCGATTGACTGGCCAACTAGCCAGGTATTGTGGTGAGACTTACTGTAGCGGGATGGCTTCTGGCAACCAGCCGGTCAGACAGCTGATAATGCTCACATCTCCAAACTCGCAGCTCGGATTACCACCTGCGTAACTGAAATATGAGAAGGATTATGCTTAATGAGAACCGATAAATGTTTGTTTGTTCGGTTGTTTTTGGGGTTAAAAATCGCGCCAACAGATTAGAATCATACGGCAACTCTCCAGCAATTATTGGTGGGAGGAAAAGCCTGGGTGTACTTCTTGCAGAACTGCAGGCACAGACTAGCACCAGGTCGAACCACCGACCTACCACAAGCCAGCTGGATAGCTTCCTCACATGAAATAATTTGACACCCCAAATTGGATTCGAACGTACAGCGATGAGGTGCAAGTGATTTGAACTCCAACAACCGTAACCACTCGGCCACGGAGGCCAGGCCCCCAGATCAGTATATTGCATACAGTCTACATCATATTTTAAGAATGTACAATCATCTTTCTATTGTGTGGCTGTTTGGTTTAAGTGCTCTGCAATACAAATAGGATTACAGAAATGCCCCATACATAGATGGAGATAGGTCGACCATGGATACCCAACTCATGTCCATTAGGTTCAATGGTATACGGTATACGGGATCTCTGTCCACAACCTCATCAGAAAGACGTTCACTGGAAATGTATGATGCAAGTTGACAAGCTTCAGCCATGCCTTGTGAAGCATAATTGAAGAATTAGTGGTTTATAACCACAGCACGTTATTGCTAACCACAGATGGAACTGTAGTCCAGTGGTAACACGCTGGACTGGTAATCCAAGGATCACAGGTTCGATCCCCCGTCTGACCCTAATAAAATTAACAGTCTTTCAGATGGGACGTTAAACCGAGGTCTCGTGTCGGTGTAAAAGAACCAGAGGAGACTCTGGAATGGGTTTCTGTCTGTATCATTGCATTACCCTCCAAAAATCTAAAATGACTAATCTTTTCAGGAGGCGTAGCTCATATGGGTAACCGGTAGAGACGATAAATAAACGTAAAACACACACACAAGCTTTAAAACCCTGTGATTATGACAAGTGATGTGGCCAAATCGGGGTGAATTTCCACAGCGAGGAGTCAAACCTGGGATATTCTCAACGTGAAACAAACATCCCGATTCAATTTAGCTAAACATTAAACTGGACGCACACTAGTCTGCGACTGTGTCTTGTGCGCTTGTAGGAAACAGCTGACTTACTCTAGAGAGGCGACCTTGATGAGTGCCTTGGTTAGTAGCATCGGCCATACTTCATGTTGATTCGCTGTGCATGGCAATACCAGACGCTCATTCTCATCAAATGGCAACGTGTCATCTACTATCACTTTTCTCCAACAGCCCTGCGGAATAAATACGTTGGTAGAATGATTAAGCTTAAACTTTATTTATCTTACAATGAGTGTGAAGCAGAATCTCACAAATTCTATTAGACAGCTTCTTGTTGGCTTGGATGTAAGATATATGTGGTCGTTCTTGTGGGAGGATAAACGGAGTACCAGACAGACACGTACGTGTCCGATCCACGAATGAATGATGAGGCAACGGTGAATAACCAAATATGCATGATAATAGCAACATCACATACATACATGTCAAGCATCTGCCTTCCCGGTACTCATTTCCAAGAAAAGCAGAGAATTAAAATATGATGCAACATAATCACGAAGGTACCTATTTTCACAGTAAACTTGTTTCTTTTTTGTGCTTAAAGTTGCACAAACCGCTTAGGCTATGTGGTGACTCCCCATCTATTACTGGTGGAGGACCCCAGGTGCCCCTCCAAGCAGTATTCAATGCACGGGCGGGCACCCAGGTAGAACCACCAACCTTCCACAAGCAAGCTGCATAGCTTCCTCACTTGAAAGAATTTGACACCCCCAGTGGGATTCGAACTTGCAGCAGTGAGCAGCAAGTGATTGGAAGTCAACAACATTAACCACCCTGCCACGGAGGCCCCTCACAGTAAAACATTATATTGCCTATTGTTTGCAGTTTGTGTATTATTAATATAATATATATTAATTATTATTAATTCTATAATTAGATAAATCACATACCATCCAGTACAGCCTGACTGCATATTTTCCATAGGGGTTGTAGGGCGGTACATGAGGCCCCTTCTGCACCTTGTTCATTGTGTAGATGTGTTCCCATGGCTTCCAGGTGTGCGACACCTCCTCGTACGGCACCCCGGGTTCTGCAGTCATCTGCTCTGGGGGCGGGTTCTTCACGGCACATATTTCCCATAAGGCCATGATTTGACTTATTATGTATCGCATCAACTGAAACCAAAATAAGTTTAACCCTTAATCTGCCAATTACGACTAAAATCATTTTTGCAAACAGCATTGAGCCAGATCTGATGACACAGAACATGCAGTCTGATCAGGCTCTATGCTGTTTGCTATTCGGATAGTGGAGCTAAAACACTTGTCTGAATAGCAAACAACTAGATCCAGATCAGATGCGGAGTTATGCTGCGACTGATCTGGATCTATGTTGTTTGCACATTCCGTCCACTTTATTCGGCAAGCTAAGGATTACACTAATACCGCGACTGATCTGGATCTATGTTGTTTACACATTCCGTCCAATTTATTCGGCAAGCTAAGGGTTACACTAATACTGCGACTGATCTGGATCTATGTTGTTTACACATTCCATCCTATTTATTCGGCAAGCTAAGGGTTACACTAATACCGCAACTGATATGGATCTATGTTGTTTACACATTCCATCCTATTTATTCGGCAAGCTAAGGGTTACACTAATACTGCGACTGATCTGGATCTATGTTGTTTACACATTCCGTCCAATTTATTCGGGAGGCTAAGGGTTACACTAATACTGCGACTGATCTGGATCTATGTTGTTTACACATTCCGTCCAATTTATTCGGCAGGCTAAGGGTTACACTAATACTGCGACTGATCTGGATCTATGTTGTTTACACATTCCGTCCAATTTATTCGGCAGGCTAAGGGTTACACTAATACTGCGACTGATCTGGATCTATGTTGTTTACACATTCCGTCCAATTTATTCGGCAGGCTAAGGGTTACACTAATACGAATGGTAGAGAAAAATAGTTCACCTGTTGTTTTTTTTTTGGGATACATTATTTATCAATCGGGTAGATGCCTCCAAATGTATATTACTGGTAGTCATTTTATTTTTTGGAGAATAGAAAAACGCTCCCCTGGTTAATATTCATCCCCACTATATAGCAGTTTTACAGTCTCATCTGATAGATTGTTAATATTATTTGGGTCAGACGGGGGATCGAACCAGCGATCCCTGGATTCAAAGTCCAACATATTGTTAATTACTAGAGCAGTGATCTGTCTACCTGTCCATTTACTTTTATTTGATATATACCATCCCATGCAACCAGATAGAATAACCCATCAGAGATCTCCACACACCTGACAACAAGCTAAGGAGGTAATATTCCTTATAAAAAACATAATAATTAAAATTTAAAAATTAAATACATGTACAATGATTTTTGAACTATGACAGCAAGCAAGACATTAAATACGAAGTCTCTGTACAGATATTCACCAAGCGGATGGGAGACATAATACACACATTGAACCCTCTCTGGAACAGACGCTAGCCATTGTAGTTACCGGGTAGTTGCCGGGTGATTAAAGAATCTATCACTGTTCGCTAAATTTTTGTCGCCTAAATCTTTTTTGGTTATTGGCCGTTATATATTTGTTCGAACGTCTGAATATGTGAATCCGATTACAGTATTTGAATATTCAGTCAAATAAATAACACCAATATTTGCAAATAATGACGAAAAATGAAATAAACTTTCCAAATATCAGATGCAATGTAGTTTGTTGATGTTTCATATTAAATCCATGTCATGGTCCTATGTAGGTGACCACATGATACTAGGTCGGGTAATCCATGTCATGGTCCTACATAGGTGACCACATGATACTAGGTCGGGTAATCCATGTCATGGTCCAACGTAGGTGACCACATGATACTAGGTCGGGTAATCCATGTCATGGTCCAATGTAGGTGACCACATGATACTAGGTCGGGTAATCCATGTCATGGTCCAATGTAGGTGACCACATGATACTAGGTCGGGTAATCCATGTCATGGTCCTACGTAGGTGACCACATGATACTAGGTCGGGTAATCCATGTCATGGTCCAATGTAGGTGACCACATGATACTAGGTCGGGTAATCCATGTCATGGTCCAATGTAGGTGACCACATGATACTAGGTCGGGTAATCCATGTCATGGTCCTACATAGGTGACCACATGATACTAGGTCGGGTAATCCAGGTCATGGTCCTACGTAGGTGACCACATGATACTAGGTCGGGTAATCCAGGTCATGGTCCTACATCCTTTGGCACATAAAGTCTGATTCATCCCGAAATGTATATCGTCCTTTCAGTTGGAATCCTTTGTGTTTACTGTTGTTCCTACCAGATGTTGCAGCATATGATTTTACCAAAATCATGATAATTAATTTATAACAATTTTTCATGGATAAGTACCCATATCCTACAGATATACTGTAGGATATTGGCTGAAATATTGTTATTTAATAAGTATAAGATCAGAAAGGGGATGAAAATTGATAGCATGTTGTGCAAAGGAAACAACGATAAAAACAGAGGAAACTAATCTAGAGTATCTACATACTTCAGTGAGAATTCAGGGGCAGTAACTGACTGATGTCTCTCGTTAAGGTAGATGGTATTCAGGGGCAGTAACTGACTGATGTCTCTCGTTAAGGTAGATGGTATTAGACCATTATTCCACAATGATTTACGGTATTAACCTTTTACTCCAAAGACCTCTAAATTGGCTTACAAAAAAGTGTAGATCCAGATGAGCCGGCTCGTGATGAGCCGTCTCATCAGGATCTGCACTTTTTTCAAGTAATATAACTATTTTTAGAAAAAATATTACCCATTTTGATAAATGAACTGATCCAAATGTAATTTTGTTATTAATTTATTGGTCTAAAATATCATGGACCAGTCCATGTCAGTTACTTGGTGTTGAATGGGTTAACCCTTTACTCCACAACAGAAGATGCTAAGTACTCATTTTATCTCCATACTGCTGATAAGCAATAGGCACACTGTACTACATACTGCTGATATGCAATAGGCACGCTGTACTACATATTCAATAATCAATATCTATGGTAATAGATAATGGTGTGGAACTGCAAAATATATGTTGGAAGCTGTACAGGATTAAAATGATATTATAATCTCGTCAGAAAATGATCGAATATTCGAATACCTTCCCGATCAAATATTCGAAGAGCAAATAAGCTATATATAATTATAGAATAGCTATTACCTGCCAGCAGGAAAAGATTATACAAACATACATGTAGTTACGTACCTCACTCTCGTGTAGATGTTCATTATTAGTTATAAGATCAAACGAGGACATCCCATCAGGATCAATCACTAAGGGAGTCTGCAAAAATAAACGAGAGAATCTAGGCATCGGATGAATACTTCTTGAATAGTGAGTGAGTGAATGAGTAAGTGAGCGAGTGAGTATTCGTTTAACGGTGCATCAGCACAGTTATAGAGTGCTCGACTTTTGATTGTGTATAATTATTTGTTAAAGCAGCATAACATTGTACGAAGCCAAAAAAACGCTATTTTACGTATAAATAACAATGCTACTACAAAATCTTCGGAAATAATTTGAACATTAACTTTCAATCAATAAATTTATATTACAAACTCTCAAAAATGAAAGGAAGATTTCATATAACAGTTAGTCACGCTCAAGAATTGACGTTTGTTTATTATTGGAGTCTATGCATGTTTAAATACCGGTATACTAAAGGCTTGATACTGTCGTATAGAGATATTTAAATCAGATTAGTATAAATATGCACATGCACAAATGTCATATATAACGGTAATTCTGTAATTGGAATTGCCATCGTGTAATCTATATGGTGTCTGCCCCATAACAGAAAGCTTGTAATGATCAAGCACTGCCAGAATCACCGTGGCAACGCTTAACTCGACATTGTATAGTATCTCTCCCTCATGATGATCAATTCCATCATGAATGAGATCTCGAGAATATGCAGAGTAATGTTGTAACTACTTGGTTTGCAATGAAGCTAAGATATTTAGATATTTGTGTAAAGAGTTATATACCTTTTCTGTAATGTAATCCTGCGGACGTTTCCAGTTGTCTACCTTGATACCAGGAGGCATGTCGATCTTCCCCTCAGGATCTTCAAACGAGTGTGAGACGACCGGGGACTTCCCCTTGTCTTTCTCCTTCCCCTTGTGGGCCATGTCCTGAAAGTAGTGACATCAAGTATGTAGGTAACGACAAAATACACAATGAAACAATGCCCTTTAAATACTCTCTTAAGGAGTATAGAAGCTCTTAATTGGTTTCCTTTGTACAACATGCCATCAAATTACATCCACTTTCTCATCCTCTAATTATTAAAGTATTAAATCTCGACAGATGTTCTACAGTATCTACAATAGATATTTCACTATAAACATTTGTTATCATTTAATAAACATGATTTTGATAAATACCACAACATCTGGTTACGGTACAACAATAAAAACAAAGTATTCCACCTAAAAGGACCAATATGCATTTCATAATGAGACTTTCTCTGCCAAGGGAGGTAACAGCAAAAGCAGAAAATTAATGTCATTCATTATTCATAATAAAGAACCTGTGTTTTGGTTTTAATTGATACATTGATGTTATATAAAACCTATTTATCTCTGTAGGTGTCTAAGACGGATGTGTAGTCCAGTGGTAACACGTTGGACTGGTAATCCAGGGATCGCAGGTTCGATCCCACGTCTGACCCTAATAAAATTAACAGTCTTTCAGATGGGACGTTAAACCAAGGTCTCGTGTCGGTGCTTTACACCGTGCACGTAAGAGAACCAGAGGAGACTCTGGAATGGGTCTCTGTATCATTGCACTATCCTCCAACATCTAAAATGACAAATATATTCAGGAGGCGTCGCTCATATGGACAACCGGTAGCGACGATAAATAAACGTAAAACACACAAGTAGGTGTCTAGTAGTGACATTATAGATAACAAAACAATTATTGCCTATTAACGCTTACTGTGCTGGAAACGTTTGCAAACAGCATAGAGCCAGATCAGAAGGCACAGAGCGTGCACAGAACGTGCCATCTGATCAGGCTTTATGCTGTTTGTTATTCAGATAGCGGAGCCAAAATACTTGGTAGATAACACCTTGTCTGATCTGGATCTATGTTCTTTGCCCATTATTCAGCATTTTAAGGGTTAAAAAGCTGCCCTTGTCTTTTACAACTCTAGATATAGTGTCATATTTTCAATGGAAATTCTTTAGCAACCAACATGCTACAGGCAATGTCGATGCTGCAGACAATGTTGATGCTCCAGGCAATGTCGATGCTGCAGACAATGTTGATGCTACAGGCAATGTTGATGCTACAGGCAATGTTGATGCTACAGACAATGTTGATGTTACAGGCAATGTCGATGCTGCAGACATCGTCGATGCTGCAGACAATGTCGATGCTGCAGACAATGTCGATGCTTCAGACAATGTCGATGCTGCAGACAATGTCGATGCTGCAGACACTGTCGATGCTGCAGACAATGTTGATGCTGTAGACAATGTTGATGCTACAGACAATGATGATGATACAGACATTGTCGATGCTGCAGACAATGTCGATGCTACAGACAATGTTGATGCTACATACAATACCGATGCTACAGACAATATTGATGCTACAGACCATGTCGATGCTACAGACAATGTCAATGCTACAATGTGGATGCTACAGACAATGTCAATGCTACAATGTTGATGCTACAGACAACGTCAATGCTAAATGTCTAACTTCTTATTATGTTTGTTGTGTTCGCTGAATAAATATACAGATATATATACAGATATATACAGATATATACAGATCTATACAGATATATACAGATACAGATAGATACAGATACATACAGATATTTTTATACTATATATTTTAGATATCAGAGTGCCGGAACTTTGGCCTACAGCCTGCATGGTAAATTCCTACTTATCAGAAGTCAAAGCCATGTTTTATTCGCAAATAAATAACTGAAAGACAAGTATGATTTCCTAAATAAAATAGTGCCCAACAACAAAAAAACATTCATTAAATAATGATCGAAAAGCAACAAGGTGGCCATGTAGACTTGGCGTATCAAGTAACTTAGGCAATTTGAAAGGAATTTGCAAGAGAACTATTTTTGCACACGATGCCTACATGTATCTGGCTAAAATTTTATTGTGAACAACATAACACAAAACTGAAACAACAGGGGCTGTAACTCTAATACAAGTTTATAAACCTGGTTCTATTTATCAGGGGCTGTAACTCTAATACAAGTTTATAAACCTGGTTCTATTTACTTGGGGCTGTAACTCTAATACAAGTTTATAAACCTGGTTCTATTTACTCGGGGCTGTAACTCTAATACAAGTTTATAAACCTGGTTCTATTTACTACGGGCTGTAACTCTAATACAAGTTTATAAACCTGGTTCTATTTACTCGGGGCTGTAACTCTAATACAAGTTTATAAACCTGGTTCTATTTACTTGGGGCTGTAACTCTAATACAAGTTTATAAACCTGGTTCTATTTACTCGGGGCTGTAACTCTAATACAAGTTTATAAACCTGGTTCTATTTACGTGGGGCTGTAATTCTAATACAAGTTTATAAACCTGGTTCTATTTACTTGGGGCTGTAACTCTAATACAAGTTTATAAACCTGGTTCTATTTACTTGGGGCTGTAACTCTAATACAAGTTTATAAACCTGGTTCTATTTACTCGGGGCTGTAATTCTAATACAAGTTTATAAACCTGGTTCTATTTACTTGGGGCTGTAATTCTAATACAAGTTTATAAACCTGGTTCTATTTACTTGGGGCTGTAACTCTAATACAAGTTTATAAACCTGGTTCTATTTACTCGGGGCTGTAACTCTAATACAAGTTTATAAACCTGGTTCTATTTACGTGGGGCTGTAATTCTAATACAAGTTTATAAACCTGGTTCTATTTACTTGGGGCTGTAACTCTAATACAAGTTTATAAACCTGGTTCTATTTACTTGGGGCTGTAACTCTAATACAAGTTTATAAACCTGGTTCTATTTACTCGGGGCTGTAACTCTAATACAAGTTTATAAACCTGGTTCTATTTACTCGGGGCTGTAACTCTAATACAAGTTTATAAACCTGGTTCTATTTACTCGGGGCTGTAACTCTAATACAAGTTTATAAACCTGGTTCTATTTACTCGGGGCTGTAACTCTAATACAAGTTTATAAACCTGGTTCTATTTACCAGGGGCTGTAACTCTAATACAAGTTTATAAACCTGGTTCTATTTACGTGGGGCTGTAATTCTAATACAAGTTTATAAACCTGGTTCTATTTACTCGGGGCTGTAATTCTAATACAAGTTTATAAACCTGGTTCTATTTACTCGGGGCTGTAATTCTAATACAAGTTTATAAACCTGGTTCTATTTACTCGGGGCTGTAACTCTAATACAAGTTTATAAACCTGGTTCTATTTACTTGGGGCTGTAACTCTAATACAAGTTTATAAACCTGGTTCTATTTACTCGGGGCTGTAACTCTAATACAAGTTTATAAACCTGGTTCTATTTACTCGGGGCTGTAACTCTAATACAAGTTTATAAACATGGTTCTATTTACTTGGGGCTGTAACTCTAATACAAGTTTATAAACCTGGTTCTATTTACTTGGGGCTGTAACTCTAATACAAGTTTATAAACCTGGTTCTATTTACTCGGGGCTGTAACTCTAATACAAGTTTATAAACCTGGTTCTATTTACTTGGGGCTGTAATTCTAATACAAGTTTATAAACCTGGTTCTATTTACTCGGGGCTGTAATTCTAATACAAGTTTATAAACCTGGTTCTATTTACTCGGGGCTGTAATTCTAATACAAGTTTATAAACCTGGTTCTATTTACTTGGGGCTGTAACTCTAATACAAGTTTATAACCCTGGTTCTATTTACTCGGGGCTGTAACTCTAATACAAGTTTATAAACCTGGTTCTACTTACTTGGGGCTGTAACTCTAATACAAGTTTATAAACCTGGTTCTATTTACTCGGGGCTGTAACTCAAATACAAGTTTATAAACCTGGTTCTATTTACTCGGGGTTGTAACTCTAATACAAGTTTATAAACCTGGTTCTATTTACTTGGGGCTGTAACTCTAATACAAGTTTATAAACCTGGTTCTATTTACTCGGGGCTGTAACTCTAATACAAGTTTATAAACCTGGTTCTATTTACTCGGGGCTGTAACTCTAATACAAGTTTATAAACTGGTTCTATTTACTTGGGGCTGTAACTCTAATACAAGTTTATAAACCTGGTTCTATTTACTCGGGGCTGTAACTCTAATACAAGTTTATAAACCTGGTTCTATTTACTCGGGGCTGTAACTCTAATACAAGTTTATAAACCTGGTTCTATTTACCAGGGGCTGTAACTCTAATACAAGTTTATAAACCTGGTTCTATTTACTTGGGGCTGTAATTCTAATACAAGTTTATAAACCTGGTTCTATTTACTTGGGGCTGTAACTCTAATACAAGTTTATAAACCTGGTTCTATTTACTCGGGGCTGTAACTCTAATACAAGTTTATAAACCTGGTTCTACTTACTCGGGGCTGTAACACTAATACAAGTTTATAAACCTGGTTCTATTTACTCGGGGCTGTAACTCTAATACAAGTTTATAAACCTGGTTCTATTTACCCGGGGCTGTAACTCTAATACAAGTTTATAAACCTGGTTCTATTTACTTGGGGCTGTAACTCTAATACAAGTTTATAAACCTGGTTCTATTTACTTGGGGCTGTAATTCTAATACAAGTTTATAAACCTGGTTCTATTTACCCGGGGCTGTAACTCTAATACAAGTTTATAAACCTGGTTCTATTTACTTGGGGCTGTAACTCTAATACAAGTTTATAAACCTGGTTCTATTTACTCGGGGCTGTAACTCTAACACAAGTTTATAAACCTGGTTCTATTTACTCGGGGCTGTAACTCTAATACAAGTTTATAAACCTGGTTCTATTTACTCGGGGCTGTAACTCTAATACAAGTTTATAAACCTGGTTCTATTTACCCGGGGCTGTAACTCTAATACAAGTTTATAAACCTGGTTCTATTTACTTGGGGCTGTAACTCTAATACAAGTTTATAAACCTGGTTCTATTTACTCGGGGCTGTAACTCTAACACAAGTTTATAAACCTGGTTCTATTTACTCGGGGCTGTAACTCTAATACAAGTTTATAAACCTGGTTCTATTTACTCGGGGCTGTAACTCTAATACAAGTTTATAAACCTGGTTCTATTTACCCGGGGCTGTAACTCTAATACAAGTTTATAAACCTGGTTCTATTTACTTGGGGCTGTAACTCTAATACAAGTTTATAAACCTGGTTCTATTTACTTGGGGCTGTAATTCTAATACAAGTTTATAAACCTGGTTCTATTTACCCGGGGCTGTAACTCTAATACAAGTTTATAAACCTGGTTCTATTTACTTGGGGCTGTAACTCTAATACAAGTTTATAAACCTGGTTCTATTTACTCGGGGCTGTAACTCTAACACAAGTTTATAAACCTGGTTCTATTTACTCGGGGCTGTAACTCTAATACAAGTTTATAAACCTGGTTCTATTTACTCGGGGCTGTAACTCTAATACAAGTTTATAAACCTGGTTCTATTTACCCGGGG
Organism: Archivesica marissinica; assembly: GCA_014843695.1. Lineage (NCBI taxonomy): Eukaryota > Metazoa > Mollusca > Bivalvia > Venerida > Vesicomyidae > Archivesica > Archivesica marissinica. Next base: position 59,531,034 of record CM026387.1, read on the forward strand.
CTGTAACTCTAATACAAGTTTATAAACCTGGTTCTATTTACTTGGGGCTGTAACTCTAATACAAGTTTATAAACCTGGTTCTATTTACTCGGGGCTGTAACTCTAATACAAGTTTATAAACCTGGTTCTATTTACTCGGGGCTGTAACTCTAATACAAGTTTATAAACCTGGTTCTATTTACTTGGGGCTGTAACTCTAATACAAGTTTATAAACCTGGTTCTATTTACTTGGGGCTGTAACTCTAATACAAGTTTATAAACCTGGTTCTATTTACTCGGGGCTGTAACTCTAATACAAGTTTATAAACCTGGTTCTATTTACTCGGGGCTGTAACTCTAATACAAGTTTATAAACCTGGTTCTATTTACCCGGGGCTGTAACTCTAATACAAGTTTATAAACCTGGTTCTATTTACTACGGGCTGTAACTCTAATACAAGTTTATAAACCTGGTTCTATTTACTTAGGGCTGTAATTCTAATACAAGTTTATAAACCTGGTTCTATTTACTTAGGGCTGTAATTCTAATACAAGTTTATAAACCTGGTTCTACTTACTCGGGGCTGTAACTCTAATACAAGTTTATAAACCTGGTTCTATTTACTCCATCAACATATGACAGACAACACATGTATATCAATAATTCACGATTATAACACAGCTTAGATTAGCTCAAACCACTCAATGCTACCCGATACAACAGTTTTAAAATCTTTACCATCAAAAGTTAGTTCAACAGCACACAAAAATGATTTTCGTGTTCCGTTTTCAACTTTTCACAATAATGACAATTTGTCACATCATGTTACATAGAGTGGAATAGATTAGCTACAAACGAAGCAATTCTATGAAACAAGACCTCCACCAACACATTAAGTGTCACTCAAGGCCATCCCTCAAAGGTCGCTAACTTGAGATAATTATGCATTACAGCCATTCACCTTCAATATCACATAGCGACCTACAAAATGTAGCTCTGTGTATAGAAACGGACGATTATTTAAAGGAAACAAGGATTTCATTAACATACAATTTCAAATAAAGTTTGAACAATATTGGGTCAAGATCGAGAGATGCAACAAGGTATTTCTTTAATTTGGCCGTTTTTATATAATCGGCCCTAGGTCGACCATTATTTCTTCTAAAAAGTGCTATAAAATAATTTTTATTTTGAAAACTAAGCAAGTTCTGTCTCGTTATCATTCTACACTACTTTGACCCTTTTATTGATAGGAACCGAGATTTCATTAAAATGTGTGTACAAAATTGGTCCATACAAGGATTTTCTACATTTCTACCATATGACCTAGTTTGTTGGCCTAGTTTGTTGACAAAACTATGGTAGATTTTCGAAAGGAACCATGTTACTTCCATTGAATTTGGAACAAAACGTGGTGCGTCATTAACATGGTGTTTCTTTTATTTGACCTAGTGACCTAGTTATTTGACAGAAAACCCCGATTATCAAGGAATCATGATGTGATCAATATAAAAATATAAATCAAAAGTTTGAACAAAATCCAGCTAAAAATATACTTGTTACGGTGTTCACTAGGTAAATGTTGAAGGATGAACGATGGACGAAGCCAGATCACAATGACTGACCTTGAAACTTTGGCTAAGGTGAGCCAAACATCTGTTTAACTAAATCTGTGAGAAGTTCAGTGTGAAGATCAGTAAGCTCAGCTATTTAATGCAATGACACAGGATAACTACATCGAAAAATGCATTTGTTCATAATTATTTATCATCATTCATTTGCATTCTGAAGGGAGATAATTTGGGTGTTGCAACTTTTTTTGAACTAAGACAGACTTAGTGAACTTGATAGATACATCTTACTTCCTGACATGGAACATTCACTGCATCGAGTAGATAAAGAGAACAGCAAGCTTGTTAGAAAAAGACTATCAGTGCAAACGGAAACATAGTTTGCAATTTGGATCCCAAGTTCTTAATACAGGGAAAGCCGGATAGATAACATGTACGAGACATGTGTAGACAAATCTACATGAAGATTACATTTAATAATCATATTGTCCAAATTTACATTAATCACAAATAATTATCCGTGGACCATTCAATTATCACTGATAAATTACATAATATTATTGTCACCGCTATGGACTTATTCACGAATTTGATTTATCACAACTTACAGACGCTCCACGAAATAGCACAATTTATTTATTTAGCAAGCGCTTTACTTCACGATGATACACAAAATTCCGTCCATGTATTCGTGATTTTTGCAAATAATTGTTAATATCTACCGGAAAAGCACAATAGTCGTCATAATTCTATTATTAACCCATTAAACACCAAGTAACTGACATGGACTGGTCCATGATATTAATCCATTAAACACCAAGTAACTGACATGGACTGGTCCATGATATTAACCCATTAAACACCAAGTAACTGACATGGACTGGTCCATGATA
>CM026387.1:59534478-59655023 GCA_014843695.1 Archivesica marissinica
CATTAAACACCAAGTAACTGACATGGACTGGTGTATGATATTTAACCCATTAAACACCAAGTAACTGACATGGACTGGTGCATGATATTTAACCCATTAAACACCAAGTAACTGACATGGACTGGTGCATGATATTTAACCCATTAAACACCAAGTAACTGACATGGACTGGTGCATGTTATTTAACCCATTAAACACCAAGTAACTGACATGGACTGGTGCATGATATTTAATCCATTAAACACCAAGTAACTGACATGGACTGGTGCATGTTATTTAACCCATTAAACACCAAGTAACTGACATGGACTGGTCCATGATATTTAACCCATTAAACACCAAGTAACTGACATGGACTGGTCCATGAATTAACCATTAAACACCAAGTAACTGACATGGATGGTCCATGATTTAAACCCTTAAACACCAAGTAACTGACATGACTGGTCCATGATATTAACCCATTAAACACCAAGTAACTGACATGGACTGGTCCATGATATTAACCATTAACACCAAGTAACTGACATGGACTGGTCCATGATATTAACCCATTAAACACCAAGTAACTGACATGGACTGGTCCATGATATTAACCCATTAAACACCAAGTAACTGACATGGACTGGTCCATGATATTAACCCATTAAACACCAAGTAACTGACATGGACTGGTCCATGATATTAACCCATTAAACACCAAGTAACTGACATGGACTGGTCCATGATATTAACCCATTAAACACCAAGTAACTGACATGGACTGGTCCATGATATTAACCCATTAAACACCAAGTAACTGACATGGACTGGTCCATGATATTAACCCATTAAACACCAAGTAACTGACATGGACTGGTTCATGATATTTTCAGACCAATAAATTAATAAGGAAATTACATTTGGACCAGTTCATTTATCAAAATAGGTAATTTGTCTAAAAATAGTAATATTACTGGCAAAAAGTGCAGATCCTGATGAGACGGCTCGTCACGAGCCGGCTCATCAGGATCTACACTTTTTATAAGCCTATTGAGGTCTGTGGTGTTGAAAGGGTTAAATATTTGTTTGATACAAAACCTCTTGTTGGTATGTAGACACCTTCACTCGAGGGGTTTGACATTAACGGTAGATAGATGTTCCTCGTATAATGTCTAATTCAGTAATTAATATTGGGTTTCCCCGATGCTAGGTATATTTCATATTACATTTTAACGGTAAATTGAGTATGGATCAGACTGGAATCGAGGAGAAGTATGCGATAGATTTACCGGATTTATCTTACCTGTATCGCTTACATGAGGCTACGATGTAAATACTCGGGTAACTGACAACACACAGTCCCACATGCCTCATCTCTCTCCCTCATGGCGATGGATTCCATCAGGAATGAGGTCTCGAGAGTGATTCATATAAGTTGTAAGAACTTGTTTCGCAATCGAACTAAAATAAATTTGTATTAAAAAACCCCAAAAAACACAGTCCCAATCTAGGCTAAGGTAAACTGCAACGAGTTCATGTAAATAGCTTGTTTTGTGCAAATTCATTTGTTTGGTCATTAATCCAGTTTTCCACATCTTCATGAGAAAAGCATAAACCGATTAACCGTCTTTAAAACAGTTTGTGCAACCACCTACAATTCCAGTAAAAAAACAACTAAAAACTGCACAAAATCTGATATCAGTGCAAAGTTGAACTGCATCCATTCTTGCAAATACTATACCTGCTGCGTGCTACCCTACACACAAGATAAAAATATAACCATCGAAATCAAATGTGGACACGGAACAATACAGAAAACATGACGACAACCACTGTTTAAAATCGAAACAACGCAAGTGACAATAACTTCTCCCTTACCGCCGATGACGAGATTACCTGAAGGTGGGAGTCATGGTTAAATGATTTCAAACGAGACAAGATTAAATAATAATACGAGTCGCAGTGACTTTCACAGAATCAACTGTCTGTGTCTGTGTAGTAAACATTAACCCATAACCTGGCAATCACAACTAAAATCGCTTTTGCAAACAGCATAGAGCCAGATCATACAGCACAGCATATGCCGTCTGATCAGGCTCTATACTGTTTGCTAACGAGATAGTGAAGCTAAAACACTTGTCTGAATAGATCCTGATCAGATGCGGAGATACGCTGCAGCTAATCTGGATCTATGTTGTTTGCACATTCCGTCCAATTTATTCGGCAGGTTAGGGGTTAAAACAAGAGCAATCCAAACGGTGCAAATGATCGCTATTAATTATTTCACATTGAAATAGGTCAGCTGAATCCATCAAGCTATGGCCTACATTAAAAAATTGCGATGGACAGACGGACATATTAGGAATGGATGATGAACGCTGATCAAAACATAATAATAAATTTTTCAAAAACAGCCAATCTAATAACACACTAAAGATTGTTTTCAATGGAAATACCTGGGAAAACCTTCACCTTTCATTTTTATGACTATTAACAGCTATGTCCAGGACAAACCTTACGGGTTAATTGTCGAAGAATAATTCAATTAATTCCTAGGATATCTCAATGTATATACAGAATAGCAGCTATTCATAGACCATGGTGATGGTGATGATGATAATGAATGAGGATGAATGATGCTGGATGATAATGAATTATTGATGATGATGGATGATGATGATTGATGATGATGGATGATGATTGATGATGATGGATGATGATGATGGATGATGATGATGATTATTGATGATGATGATTGATGATGATGGATGATGATGATTGATGATGACGGGCAATGATGGAACTGATACTCATCACCGGAACAATTCTGAAAATGTTCGCCCAACACCTATACAGGATTAGAACACAGTAATTTCCCATGAATACTTCAGTACCAATTTTCATCCCAATAATTGGAAACCACATTGATTTGCAGATGATAATGCTACATTGTTGCACACCTCGTTAAAGTGAGAACTTTAAGTGATTGAGATAATGAGCTCATTAGACGGAATCATTTCAATTAGATAATATTGATCAATAAACTAATAACTGCCACATCAGTTTACAGATCTATAGATATATCGACATGCCTTTAATCTTCTTGGAAATTATTGCTATTTTTTTTTACTCTGGTAGATAATTTGGTGGATTTTCCACAAGGTAGTCTCAATTACTGCACGATACACGAGATTTATATCATAATTTTTATATTGATGTGCAGTTCCATGTCTGGACTTGTTCATGCAAATGAGACGAGTGAGAATTGATGTAGTTTTTTGTTTCACCGCGATATGGACCATTAAAACTTTCACAGGTCTATTCTTAAAGTGATATTACATCGCAAAAAGCCCCAAAAATGCATTTTTACATATAAATAGCATTGTTACTATTAATTCTTCAGAAATAATTCGAACACTAACATTCTATACATAAACAGTGTTTTTATTGTATACACACTCTCAATAGTGAAAGTAGGATTTCATATAACGGTCCTGAATTGATGTTTGTTTATTATTTGAGTCTATATATGTCGTTTAGAGATATTTTAAATCGTATTAGTCTAAAACATAAATCTGCACAGGCACAAAGGGTGAGATATAACGGTATATCTGTACCATAAATCGTGTTATTCAGGATACACGAGTTGCTGTACGCATGCATGTTGACCCTATTTACATTATTTTGTTATGTCAACAAACGTCGTATACGACGGTTGTTTATTAGATGAAATACTCAGCTTTTGACGTAAATATTCGGAAAACAATTATATACCGAGTCAAAAAAGAAACGATACCAAACTAAAAATGACGTAAAACGGATAAAACCATAGAAAGGTTTAATATATTATTACGTATCAGTACCGGGTATCTCATTGCAACGTCAGCCAACCATAAACACAGGTAAATAAACACCCGATAATCCTGGAACGCCGAATTTCCGATTTGCACGTGCTCCTCAACAAAGACAACTTCCTACACATGTACAAATCGGAAAACCGGTTTATTGTACTGGTATTGCATTATCATCGAGGAAAAACACCTTACATACCTCCATTGTTACCTCTAACAAAATGCCTAGGCTAAACCGCAATCAGAGAATGCGTGCCATTGGCATGATTGACGGCGGTTTACGTCAGTGTGACGTCGCAAATCGACTCGGGGTTACGCGGATCACGATAACACGTCTACTTCGACGTTATCGAACACATGGATCGGTGGACGACCGTCCAAGATCTGGTCGACCACGTGTGACTACGCGTGAACAGGACCGTCACATTCAGACGTCACATTTATGTGACCGGTTCCTACCTGCTATGCACACAGCTGCCGTTACTCCTGGGATGACCAACACTCGCATCAGTGCACAAACAGTCAGGAACCGGCTCGGTGAATGTGGCATTCGTGCCTATCGGCCATACGTTGGACCCATCCTGACACGACGGCACCGTAACGTACGGCGGGAATGGACAACGGAACGTGCTCGCTGGACTCGGTTACAGTGGAATTCGGTGATGTTTAGCGATGAATCGCGGTTCTGTTTGCGTCGAGCGGATGGCAGAGAGCGGGTATATCGCAGACGCGGTGAACGTTACGCCGACGCATGTGTACGTCAGGTCGATCTGTTCGGGGGCGGAAGCATTATGGCGTGGGGCGGTATCACCTTCGGCAGTCGTACTGAACTGTTAGTGGTGGACGGGAACCTAAACGCCCAGCGGTACTGTGATGAGATCCTTGCGCCAGTTGTTGTGCCGTTCTTTAACGCCAACAGAAACGTCACACTGTTCCAACAGGACAACGCCATGTGTCATACTGCTCGGATTTCCACCACATTATTGGAGCAGAACAATATTGAAACCCTGCCGTGGCCTGCTTTGTCACCAGACTTGTCACCCATAGAACATTTGTGGGATACGTTAGACCGCCGCGTCAGACGACGTCAGCCGGTAACGTTAAACCAACTGAGGGATGTTTTGCGTCAGGAGTGGACAAATATTGACCAGCAAGAGATTCAGACACTCTTCCGTTCGATGCGACGGCGGTGCATTGCAGTGAGAGATGCAAATGGTGCCCATACTCGGTATTGACGTCTGTGTGAAAACTCCATTAGACCCCTGTCCGACAAATTCCGTCATCACGCAGCAGACAGTTTCGGAGGCTCATTATGCTTTATGTGCTCCTCTTTCAAACATGTTGGACTATCATCTTATGAATTTTCAAAGAATTTTCTTAATAAATGTTGAAATTATAGACACATAAACACCAGGTATCGTTTCTTTTTTGACTCAGTATACAATATAATAGGAAAATACATTCTGTAGAACTTTGCGTTTTCACTGATGTAGTGTCGCTTTAACTATAACAAACAATATCACAGTATGTGATGAATGTCCCTGAAGTGTGACCATAACCTTATAGCTACGTACCTGGGTCATGTGTATGATACATCCCCTCTATAACAAACATTTATGGCATATTAGTTTTGAAATCCCTCTACAGCTGAAGAAGTTACAGCCCGGACAGGAAATATTGACTCGGACAGGACATACGGACGGACAGTGCGAAAACTATATGAAATTGAAGAAATTTCTTAAGGGGCATAAAAATGTCACATTTCATACGTTGATTAAACAAGAACAATATTAAATTCATATACAGTCTACATACGCTATGTCAAAGTCGGTTATGTCGAATTCTCCGGTTACCTCGAAGTCTGATCAAAGTCCCGTTTCTGACACTATCATTTTACATATAACTGGATCTGTTTATATCGAATTTTGTTAAGTCAAACTTCGGTTATAACGAAGTGTTTTGTTCAGTCCGACGGAATTCGACATAACGGATGTAGACTGTGCATATTGTAACAACTTATGACCATTTGCCAAATGAATGTATGAAAAGGAAACCTATATCTACAATGTATGAACAGGATACCTATATCTACAATGTATGAACAGGAAACCTATATCTACAATGTATGAACAGGATACCTATATCTACAATGTATGAACAGGAAACCTATATCTACAATGTATGAACAGGAACCTATTTTGTTGGTTTTTGTTGGAACCTATATCTACAATGTATGAACAGGAAACCTATATCTACAATGTATGAAAAGGAAACCTATATCTACAATGTATGAATAGTAATGCGGACAATTTCGAGACGGTTGCATGTTTTTGAACAGGTTATAAGCCAGCAGTATATTGTAAGTATGTTGAAATAAACATACATGTGTTGCGGAACCAAAACATTCACTGTTACTGGAACGACCGAGATGTAGCAAATCAATGTGTTCCGACCGTGTTTAGTTGTCTCTTATGAGCATGCGACGATAAACCATCTGGATACATCAGAACCATGCAGGAATAATCAATGGAATATAAATGGCCAGACACAGGATTTTGAGTTAGAGGGGAAAGTAACTCCGGATTTTGAGTTAGAGGGGGAAGTAACGCCGGATTTTGAGCTAGAGGGGAAAGTAACTCCGGATTTTTAGTTAGAGGGGAAGTAACTACGGATTTTGAGTTACAGGGGGGAACAAAAATTCGGAAGAGGGGAGGGAATGAGGTTTATAATTATAATGGATAGCATTCTGCATGCCCTCCCCCCTCCCATCCCAATTTATTCAACAATATTAGAGGGATGTTTTCGAAGACTGAGCATCCTATAAGGTTGCCAATTTGTCTTACCCATTTTTCGGCATTAACATCTGCATCATTCCACTCTAGCCAGATTACAAGTTTTGGTCGTTTGTCCGTTGCACTCTGGGCTATAGATGCAGCTCTGAAAGTAGATCAAAAGACGCTCATTACTTACACATTTGGTGTTTGGTCATGTGTGCTATCTATGTATTACACAAGATGGTGGCATATAAGAAAGTCACGTGGTGTTTGGTCATGTGTGCTATCTATGTATTACACAAGATGGTGGCATATAAGAAAGTCACATGGTGTTTGGTCATGTGTGCTATCTATGTATTACACAAGATGGCCACATATAAGAAAGTCACATGGTGTTTGGTCATGTGTGCTATCTATGTATTACACAAGATGGTGGCATATAAGAAAGTCACGTGGTGTTTGGTCATGTGTGCTATCTATGTATTACACAAGATGGCCACATATAAGAAAGTCACATGGTGTTTGGTCATGTGTGCTATCTATGTATTACACAAGATGGCATATAAGAAAGTCACTGGTGTTTGGTCATGTGTGCTATCTATTATTGGCATATAAGAAAGTCACTGGTGTTTGGTCATGTGTGCTATCTATGTATTACACAAGATGGCCACATATAAGAAAGTCACATGGTGTTTGGTCATGTGTGCTATCTATGTATTACACAAGATGGTGGCATATAAGAAAGTCACGTGGTGTTTGGTCATGTGTGCTATCTATTATATGTATTACACAAGATGGTGGCATATAAGAAAGTCACATGGTGTTTGGTCATGTGTGCTATCTATGTATTACACAAGATGGTGGCATATAAGAAAGTCACATGGTGTTTGGTCATGTGTGCTATCTATGTATTACACAAGATGGTGGCATATAAGAAAGTCACGTGGTGTTTGGTCATGTGTGCAATCTATGTATTACACAAGATGGTGGCATATAAGAAAGTCACGTGGTGTTTGGTCATGTGTGCAATCTATGTATTACACAATTTTGCAAACAACATAATTCCAGATCAGCCGCGGGGCAATGCTGCGTCTGATCAGGATCTATATTGTTTGCTACTCAGGCAAGTGTTTTAGCTCCACTATTCGAATAGCAAACAACATAGAGCCTGATCAGATGGCCTGATTTTATCTGCTACTAGCTTGCAAAGAGTTAAACACACAACAAATATAAGCAGAGCTTCCTGCAACCTTTGTGCCACACATTACAATATTTATAGTACAAGGCAGTCACCTGTTACTAGACCTAAGGCATTTCTAATTCAAGGGTAACTAAGCCTTAGTTACACATGGTATGAAGAAAGGTTCACAGAAAGCCGGTGGGATCCGGTTACGGATCTGTGGAGCATGGTTAAAACGGATTGGGTTATAATAACAAACACAAAAATTGTCTATTCCAAAAAATGTGACATTTTGTGAATTGCAAATATCCATGAAACCTCTTGTGCAGTACCAGTCTTCCGGAAATCACGAGCATAGGCCAGACATAATAAATTGGAGGTCTAAGTCCGTTTTATTTATACTGTACAATGTAGACATAAAACATAAATATTGTTGACAGTCTTTGGCACATTCAAATATACATTGTGATGGTAAAGTAATTGAAATGTAATTGGCATTACATGTGATTTTGATGTAATTAATTACCATTACCATTACATGTAATTGATTTTCTTTTAATTACACATTACATTCAATTACATGAAATTATGTAATTAATTGCAATTAATTACCATTACATTTTCAATTACTCCAGGTCTGTTTGTATGACCGGTGTCAGAGCAAGTTTTGTGAAGACTGCAGTATATCATTATAAACACTGCTACTGGGCCAGCTGTGTCATACATTAGTAAACTATTCTTATACACTGGATATTGGAAATGGTGTCCGCCATGGAACCGGAACATTTGCGAGTTTGAATCCCATGCCCAAGGCTATTGTGGTGGTATCCGTGGTCAAGTCCACCTATCTCACGATGATGGATTCGAATTTCCATCAAATTCAGGCCTGAGAGTGATCATACTTAACCCATTCAACACCAAGTAACTCGCATGGACTGGTCCATGATATTCATAAACCAATAAATGAATCAGAAAATCACCTTTGGACAAGTTCATTTATCAAAATGGGTAATTATGTCTAAAAATAGTCATATCACTGGCAAAAAGTGCAGATCCTGATGAGACGGCTCGTCACGAGCTGGCTCATCTGGATCTACACTTTTTGTAAGCCTATTTAGAGGTCTGTGGTGTTGAAAGGGTTAAGTGACACGATAACTACACATGTATATAGTGGTTGAACCTAATTCTATGCTTGGCATAAATCCCACATATTATAATGGCCAGTAAAAAATATTAATTGCACTTGCCGTTAATTGTTATTTTCTAAAGTCGTAAAAACAACTTTCAAAAAAATCTTGACAGCTTTAGCTTCATCACGTGACTTTGCTGCTCAATTTAGCTATCGCAACGGCACCCGTTTATATGAGGAACTCAATACTTTAGGGCAGCTATGCACAGCGTACTTGTTATTTTTTATTTATGCACAATAACTTGTTGAATAACTTATTTTTATATAGTAACATCATTGAATAAAAACACTTATTGGTCTTAATCAGAAATGGTATAGAAACTATGTTTCTGTTTAGTTATAGATTGTTTAAATTTGGATAGCTACCTGAATTGCTCATACACCGTATCAGTTTCGGCAGAAACAGTCTCCCAATGATTTGTTTATTATTATATTCCTCTACTGGACCAGTCATGTGACAGTTGCATCAGGCTACTGATACACGCAACAGAATGCTATTGAACCATGCTTCAGCTCTGTCAACGAAATTAGACTAGAACTATATAAATATTTTAAAATACGGATGTAAATGGACAATTACGCCGAGCATAGGTTCCACAACCCTATTATAAAGAATTCTCACCTAGTTGCAGTTGAAAGAGTGAAAAATTTCATATCTCCAATTTCATATTTCCACTTGTATAAAATTACAAACTTAATAACACAGTAATATATAAGGCAAGCAATAAACCTTCACAAATCTATTATAGTCTAATTTACAGAATGAAAGCTCAAACGCCATGCTGTCTATGCAATCACATTGGCAATTCCAATGACCCTTCAAAACGATGGAAAAGCAGCTTCACTAATGGTCCTCCTCCAAAAAATTGATCTAATAAAAGTCGACTTATAATCTATCGAGTGAAGAGTAAGCCGACTGACCATCAGAATACAATATGTAGTTAATCATACATTGTTAGATCAACTAATGGTGGATGCTACGTGTATTGGATACATGTTGACTTGGACACATTTGTGATTGCGGTTTATTTGGGAATCAATTAATAATGCTTCATGTAACGATTACTGTTGACTGGACAAATTTGTGATTGCGGTTATTGTGGAATCAATTAATAATGCTTCATGTAACGATTACTGTTGACTGGACAAATTTGTGATTGCGGTTATTGTGGAATCAATTAATAATGCTTCATGTAACGATTACTGTTGACTGGACAAATTTGTGATTGCGGTTTATTTGGGAATCAATTAATAATGCTTCATGTAACGATTACTGTTGACTGGACAAATTTGTGATTGCGGTTTATTTGGGAATCAATTAATAATGCTTCATGTAACGATTACTGTTGACTGGACAAATTTGTGATTGCGGTTATTGGGGAATCAATTAATAATGCTTCATGTAACGTTATGTTGACTGACAAATTTGTGATTTTAGAATTAATAGGTTTGGGAAAATTAAAATTTTGTAACGATTACTGTTGACTGGACAAATTTGTGATTGCGGTTATTGGGGAATCAATTAATAATGCTTCATGTAACGATTACTGTTGACTGGACAAATTTGTGATTGCGGTTATTGGGGAATCAATTAATAATGCTTCATGTAACGATTACTGTTGACTGGACAAATTTGTGATTGCGGTTATTGGGGAATCAATTAATAATGCTTCATGTAACGATTACTGTTGACTGGACAAATTTGTGATTGCGGTTATTTGGGAATCAATTAATAATGCTTCATGTAACGATTACTGTTGACTGGACAAATTTGTGATTGCGGTTATTGGGGAATCAATTAATAATGCTTCATGTAACGATTACTGTTGACTGGACAAATTTGTGATTGCGGTTATTGGGGAATCAATTAATAATGCTTCATGTAACGATTACTGTTGACTGGACAAATTTGTGATTGTGGTTATTTGGGAATCAATTAATAATGCTTCATGCAACGATTACTGTTGACTGGACAAATTTGTGATTGCGGTTATTTGGGAATCAATTAATAATGCTTCATGTAACGATTACTGTTGACTGGACAAATTTGTGATTGCGGTTATTTGGGAATCAATTAATAATGCTTCATGTAACGATTACTGTTGACTGGACAAATTTGTGATTGCAGTTATTTGGGAATCAATTAATAATATTTCATGTAACGATTACTGTTGACTGGACAAATTTGTGATTGCGGTTATTTGGGAATCAATAACCCATTCAACACCAAGTAACTGACATGGACTGGTGCATGATATTTTTAGACCAATAAATGAATAAGAAAATTACATTTGGACAAGTTCATTTATCAAAATGAGTAATTTTGTCTAAAAATAGTAATATTACAGACTTGTCATGAGCTGGCTCATCTGGATCAACACCTTTTGTAAGCCTATTTCGAGGTGTGGAGTGGAAAGGGTTAATGTTTCATTTAACATATACTGTTGACTGCAGGCCAGTATAACCACACTGCAATCCCCTCAGTTAGAATTTGGAAAGTAACGGAAAACAGTAGGTATCAACTTTCTCAATTTGCATTGCTCTAACAGCCAAATAGTCACTAATGAATATGGAAAAATCAGACAATCTGTAGAAAATCTTATTTGTTTCGGTCTTGTTAACACATCTGCACAGACCTGCATTCCATTTCGTTCCCGAAGACTTGGGTATTTTACCGTATTATGGTACTACTACCGTACGCTCCCATACCAACACAGTATCAATTCATATAGTATCCAATTGGTGAGTTACATGCGTGTTATAACAGCAAACGTGATGCAACAGCAACACAAATGGTTACCATAGAAACAGGTCGGCATCATAATATTATATGATTTTTGTACCTAGCTAAATGCCTTCAAAAGGCACAAAAATCGCACAGACAATCACCTACAAAATAAAAATCCTGAGGGGCATGCCTCAGTACTACCCTAGAAAGTTTGCCTAAGGATATATTCAGCTTCTGGCTAGGGCACTGGACTCAGACAAATTTATGATGCAGATCTTTGGGAATCAATTAGTAATTGTTTGTTCTTTTTCATTCTTAACCGATTTCATTCTGGATACATTTAAAAGCTTTTGCAAACAACATAGATCCAGATCAGCCGCAGCGTGACGCTGTGTGCTGATCAGGATCTATGTTGTTTGCTACATAGCCAAGTGTCTTAGCAAGATCATCTGAATAGCAAAGAGCATAGAGCCTGATCAGACGACACATTCCATGGTGGTTGATCTGGCTCTATGTTCTTTGCAAATACTGTTTGAACGGTATCCAGAATGAAATGGGTTAAGCTGCAACAAGACAGTTCACGTTCAGTATGTGTACATATAACGTTGTAATATCAAAAATGGAGGGGGGTTAATTAGTAATAGACATGTTTACTTATTTATAAGTTTATTTATCATCAATCCCACGGTTAATCGGATTGGCGTCTCCAGAAGTCAGGGGAAGTAACTTGAGCCACAGTGGAGGTACTGGTCAGGGGAGGTAACTTGACAGCCACAAAGTGGGGCTACAATAGACTATATAGTTCCCCCATCAAAATCGCTAATGCAGAAACAAAAGTTACATCAACAAATTTTTTTATGAGGAATAATAACCGAGTTTGTTTGTCAATCATGGAAATCTCAAATTTAAGGACTTTTAAGGACTAAATGGGTATTTGATCTCTTTTTAAGGACTTTTGAGTACCTCATTTGAGATTTTCAAATTTAATGACTTTTACTGATTTATAAGGACCCATCCGTACTAAACCTGAATCCCAAAAGGCGATGGATTCCATAATGAACGAGGTCTAGAGAATGTTGTATGAACTCATTTCACAAAACGATCCAATACTAAATCTATACTTGTGGAAGTTGTTTGTGATAGGGCAGTGGTAGATCGTTTGCTTCAGGTCAAAAGGCCCGAAGTTCAAGCCCAGCTGTAGCCGCTACAATTGTGCCCTTAGTCAAGGTACTTAAATTCCACATTGTCTCTTCTCTCTCCCTCATGGCGATGGATTCCATCAGGAATGAGCTCTTGAGAGTGATTCATTTGTCTAGGTCCCAGTAAGGGTTTTGACATTAATGGAGCATGTATGTATGTATGTTCCTTTAATGTCAAACCCCTTGCTTGTTTTCCTGGGCAGGCTTAGCCGACCTAAGCGATTAACCAGTACTAAGTAATGTGTGTGAGGTGCCTTGCTCAAAGACACTACATACGTGGCCTGACCGAGTATCGTACCCGGGACCGTTCGATTCCAAATCCGACGCTCTACCACTGGACGCCACGCAACAAATTGAACATGCATACATTTAACGTTGTAAAATAAATTTGTATAAACTGAAACGATCTAAGAAAATTTGTATAAACAAAAAGCAGCTACAATACATTACAAATTCTATTCATTGTCTGATGGCACACAAATTGATTAACATAAACTGAGTATATCCCTCTTCAGTAGGTGTTGTGAGTGGTGCTGAAGAATATTTCGTTGAAGTAGCTTTTGATCATCATAATCATCTGTATTGTAGTAATCGAGAGTATACTCGCAATATAGACCATCTTACAGTCGTTATATGTAATCACTACTCATATATTTCCAGTTCTCAAAACAAATTTACCAATGGAATTGATTAATTGGATCAACTAATAATGCTTTAGCATTGGGTCGAAATGTAATGAGTACGAATTTATTATTGCGACTTACACCTGTATTTACCTGTACCACGCACGCGTTAAAATCGTGTGACAAAATTGTAGCATGTATTCTCAAGTTTACTGTATAATCTGCTGAAACATTATTCTGTGACTGTGTAACGGGGTACATAATTGGATGATATAAGATATCAACATTAATAAGAACGGCCATGTTGTTTCTAATGACACTTTAGCATTTTCCCTCAAGCAAGTCTTTGTTGTAAACTTACTCTCTTGGAGTGCCTGAATTAACTCGAGTTGTTGGTGCGTTTTTCTTGGCGCCTTTAGAGGCCATAATCTAGCTCTTTATTTCCAAAACAGCTAGATATTACATCAAAGTCAGTGCTGTTTACATAATATGGTTGCCACGCCAGGTCAAATGGGTTCAGTACGCATGCGAATTGTTCTCGTTCCGGCCGTTTGACAGATCGCGGGAAAACAATGCACACACTTTATTGTTTAATTAACACTTTTTCCATATTCCACAACCATCTATTAATGACATATTTAAATCTAAACCGTTGTTATCAACCATTATTCTATCTACATATACACAGGTAGCAGGATTATATTTCCATTTTAAAACGGTGCTCAATAATTCGCCATTGTACATCGGATCAATATATTATTTAACCTAACCTGTATGTACACTTTAACAGGATTGAATGGAAATTGAATGATTGGAATGCTAAATTATTTAATATGTAGTGTGTGAAATGAAAATGGATACTTCGAGTGTTTAAATAAGTGTACTATGTATGCGTAGCGACTAGCCAATTCAAAGACCCCCCATTTTACATCAACATATATGTAATACTAACAATACTCGGAGTGGTGGTGTTTTACGTTATCGTCGCTACCGTTTGCCCATATGAGCGACACCTCCTGAAGAGATTAGTTATTTTAGATTTTTGGAGGATAGTGCAATGATACAGACCCATTCTAGAGTCTCCTCTGGTTCTTTTACGTGCACGATGTAAAGCACCGACACGAGACCTCGGTTTAACGTCCCATCTGAAAAACTGTTAATTTTATTAGGGTCAGACGGGGGATCGAACATGCGATCCCTGGATTACCAGTCCAGTGTGTTACCACTGGACTACATATTCGTCTGTATATACTAGTACCCCAAATGTGCCGAATCCATGTGGTCTGTAATACTCGGAGTATAACTTTGATGCTCTTAAAAGTATTCAGGGGCAGTGGTTAAACTCTCGGGGAGCTCTGTGTGTTGTGGCCTGACGCATATACTTCCGTTAACTATGTGCGTCAAAGGTAACATCAACTTTAAAATGTGTCTTTCACTCAGTCCCTGACGCATAGAACTCCCATTGCCCTAGTCCACAGATTAACCCATTCAACCCCAAGTAACTGACATGGACTGGTGCATGATATTTTCAGACCAATAAATTAATAAGAAAATTACCTTTGGACCAGTTCATTTATCAAAATGGGTAATGTTATCTAAAAATAGTAATAATTATTACTGGCAAAAAAGTGCAGATCCTGATGAGACGGCTCATCAAGAGCCGGCTCATCTGGATCTACACTTTTCATAAGCCTATTTAGAGGCCTGTGGGGTTGAAAGGGTTAAGACTTGAAATATGTGACATTTTACTATCAAGGCATTTTTCAAAGTCTAAGCGCTAAACCTCAATTACGCATAGCATATTTTTATATTCTAAAAACTCGTTTTTATAAATTAAAATTGCTAACAAGATGAACACACATACCGTTGTTTGAATTCTACAGTCTATAATGTCTCTTACACAATATTA
Source organism: Archivesica marissinica (assembly GCA_014843695.1). NCBI lineage: Eukaryota > Metazoa > Mollusca > Bivalvia > Venerida > Vesicomyidae > Archivesica > Archivesica marissinica. Next base: position 59,549,914 of record CM026387.1, read on the forward strand.
TACATGAAATCAACGTTGAAATTTCATGGCAGAGTTTCACTATTCCATTTCGTCCAGTTTGAATGTTTGGTTATTACAAAAGTCAAGAACAGAAATCATTAGACGAAATTGTTTACAAGATATATCTCCGGGGCCATTACGGTGAACCAAATAAGATTTCGTTCAATATCCAATTGTTCATACGCATGAAATGTACTAGCAAATGATTCATTCGGATTTCTTTTGTGAAGACTGCGCAGAAAAAGTGGGAGAATCTCACCTGTCGACTTCAAACAGCTAAATAATATGCACAATGGTAATACAATATATATTTAACGTTCTTAATATCTATATTTATGATTATTCTTAACGCCAATGCACACATTTATAACCGTTCATGGCCGAAAAGCTTCAAAATATTGGTCAGAAATCCCGCCATCGGATCAGGACGAAAAGTGCTATGCGAAAATGAGCTTTAAAAACGATAAGACCTCGAAAAAAATGTTTGTATGTAGATGTCTTATATATAGGACTACCATTGCCCGATACTTGATAAGGAGGTTGATATGACTTGTAAGGGTACCAATGCATGTACGAGTTGCAGCCTTACCAAATGCTCGCAAGACATAATACGTGTACTGGTCAATTTCTCTGGGCTGTAGTGGTCTTGACTGTGTTTGTCTGAGCTGCGTTGGACAGTGGGCCAGTCCTGTCCTGTCCTGATATGTCAAGGACTGAGGTGGACGCTACTATGCTTGGGTTGCGCTGAACTGCGCTAGCCTGTGCTGAGCTGGCTGGCGTTAGCTGGACTAAGCTGTGTTGAATTGGACTCCGCTGGGATGGGCAAGGGTTGACTGTACTGAGCTGGGCAAGACTAGAATGAGCTGTACTGGGCTGCGCTGGTCAATGTTGGAACCAGTTGTGCTGGACTGGTCTGCGCTGAACTTGGCTTGTTTCATACGCTCTGTACTCCGGCGCATTGCCCTCCATCACTTATTCAAGCTACATTTGATTTCCTTCTATACGTTTAGATATGCTATCTTAGTCTCATGATTAACAATTGTTATGTGTCTTTCTTATATAATTAAACCAAATTCAGTTGTTTATTTCTAACATGCGGAAGGTCAAGTGACGCAACATACAACAACCATTTAACTTTGAAGTTGTAAGCATCTATTGAAGGTTGTTAAAGCAGCATTACATCGTAATAAAGGATGTTTTGGGTAAAATATAAATACTAATGTGTGTGTGTTTACAAAAATCGAAATAGTCGCTCAGAAACGATACTATTCCAATAAATTTAAACCGTCGTATACGCGAAATTGTTTATCAACACACGAACTGTAAACACGCACAATGCGCATGCGTGAAACAACAGAGGATATAGAAAACAACGTATATATTTTGAACATGAAAACTATCTATCTATCTTCCTCTAATGTCGAAAACCTCGCGGGGATATAGAAATGTCCCTAAAGACTTAGCCAACAGAGGTATGAATCAACATATCAAGTGGGGACGATGCATTCTGAATAGATAGATAGATAGATTCTTTATTATCCTCCATTATAGGAGAGCTATCACATACATGTATAATACAGATACATTTACAATATTACAACTATTACCGAATACGAACAAACACTGTTTACCAAATGAACATAAGCATACAAAGTATATGTTAGAATGTGTAGCAGCATTGCTACCCATACGTAAAAATTGAATTTTTCAAATATCTTTTATTTCGTACGATGTAATGCTGCTTTAATTATTATCAAAATTTAATTGTACACATGCTTTTGCACTTGTAGAACATGAGAGATCAGTAATACATTCGTACGAATAACTGCATTCGTTGTTAAATTTTAATGTAATAATTATAAAAAATTAATTACATATGTGCCTATTTGTATGACATAGAGTACATCTATATTTAATTGCAGATATGATATACTCAATAGATAGAGCGACAGATTTCTATTATACGACATTCAGGCTAGTACACACATATTGAAGACACTAGTAATTTCTAACTTTGCATAGTTCTATGTTTAAAGCCATTTTTCACATTAATAAAGCTGGAATAATTCTCCATTTTGATTTTGATCGTAATGTAAAGCGACAAACGAAGATCAAATTTAGAGTTACACGACGTGCCATCGGACACATTCGGAACAATACAGTAATATGCAATGCTACGGCGATTTTCCACCATCAGTTAGTCTATCTTTTTGGAAACGAAGCTAACAATATTGGACCATTGTATCACCAGTAGCCACATACACGTTGTATATATATATATATACATACGTTTCAGTTACAGGTATTACATCATCCGTGACCTGACGTATCGCGCGAGCATTACATCTCATGTCAGACGGTAATAATACTTTTTAAGGTAACGTTTTCGTACATCACTCTATACAAATTACACATGTTCGTCCAATTACAGGTGTTGCATCATCCGTGGCCTGGCGTATCGCGCCAGCATTACATCTCATGTCAGACGGTAATAATACTTTTTAAGGTAACGTTTTCGTACATCACTCTATACAAATTACACATGTTCATCCAGTTACAGGTGTTTCATCATCCGTGGCCTGACGTATCGTGCGAGCATTTGTACATTGAAATACAACAACTCTGATCGCATAGTGATTTATTAATGAGAATTCACACACAGTATCTATCTAGACAAGTTAATCATTATTTCCACATATTGCATTACTATAAGTCCGAAATTAAATCAGTCATAATTTGTAACATCAATAACATGATTGTTCAGTTTTCAGTAATAGAACCAAAATGAACCTCTCTCTCACAGTGCCGCTCACCATCTATATACGTTCCTTCAGCGAAATGGCCGCCTACTTTGACACAAAGGTGGAGCCAATTTGAGACTAATGAAATAGCGTTTTACACAATCAGATACCAATGAAAACCAGTTTTATATCTAGTTAGGCAACTCCAGTCTGGTATTTTGAAAGTGTTAATTACAGAATATGCTGCTAACTCACACGGGAACTATATGTTATTGTTTGTGTTACTAGAGCGTGTGTGTTTTTACGTTTATTTATCGTCGCTACCGGTTGCCCATATGAGCGACGCCTCCTGAAGAGATTAGTAATTTTAGATTTTGGAGGATAGTGCAATGATACAGACATAGACCTATTCCAGAGTCTCTTCTGGTTCATTTACGTGCACCATTTAAAGCACCGACACGAGGCCTCGGTTTAACGTCCCATCTGAAATACTGTTAATTGTATTAGGGTCAGACGGGGGATCGAACCTGCGATCCCTGGATTACCAATCCAGACTACAGATCCGTCTGTTGTTACTAGAGCTAAACTGGGCACCTTATATGGTTTCTCTCAAGACATGTGTTTCGAACTTAGCTGCAACTGAACCATCGTGACGGAAACTGCACGATTTGCTGTGCTTCCCAGGCTATTTCTTGGACCAATACGAAATGCACTCTGGAGAAGATTTATATCTCATACCACTTACAGTGCATTTTCACAGATACACAATTCTATAGTAATATACACACTGCAATAGTATAGTACATGTTTGTGAAATTATTCAAGCTAAATAATGGGACAAAGCATCATTAGAAATCAATATAATTAATTGTAATCACATTGATTAACTATCTTGTAAACAGTCATTATCTTACACTTTCCGTCTCATGTCAAACGGTAATAATACTTTTTACGGTAACGTTTTCGTACATCACTCTATACAGATTACACAGTTTCGTTTCAGTTATACACAGACGGATCTGTAGTCCAGTGGTTAACACGTTGGACTGGTAATCCAGTGATCGCAAGTTCGATCCCCCGTCTGACCCTAATAAAATTAACAATCTTTCAGATGGGACTTTAAACCGAGGTCTCATGTCGGTGCTGTACACCGTGCACGTAAAAGAACCAGAGGAGACTCCGTAATGGGTCTCTGTATCATTGCACTATCCTCCACAAATCTAATATGACTAATCTGCTCATGAGGCGTTGCTAATATGGGCAACCGGTAGCGACGATAAACATAATTCACATATAACACTCAATTTAACAATTACAGCAATCCTATCATTATAGATGTCTATATTTTGCTGACCTTCTAATACCAGTTGGCCAATCAATAATATTTGCTTTTGTTTTCTATGATGAAGAATTGGAAAGATATTGATTGGTTGCCTATTTTCCTTTCCACACCGCTTTCAACGAACGTAATTATTTGATATAGGCTAATTAGCATTTAAAAAAAGTTGTATTCACCTGTCTCTGTCATACCCATGTCCGATATCCGATGGTGTGACTGTGTCGTCACGATTGATGTTGCCGATAGATCCGGTTCGAGTCTCGTGTGACCACTTTGCCGTGGTGACATACACGTCTTCCGGGTGGTCCGGAATCGAAGGGTACACTCGCTCAGTCTTATAATATACATCGCCCTCTTTTATCTCCGCGACTCCCGCTAAACGCCCTGGTCCAAGATAACCCAGAGTGCCGTCCTTCAGCGACACCCTCTTTGCTCTAGTCGGGTCTATAATCGAGCCCCGCCTAATGCCCGTTATGTTAGCGTGAGATGCTCGTCGGCTCATAATCCAATGAAGTGTTTCTTAGCTTCGCATAAGTCCGATATTTTCAGGGTTTGTGTCACAAATTAAAAATATAATCGCACCTGTTTTTTTCCCATGGGCTTGCAATATACGATATTATACTACATTTTGAACAGTTCTTTTTAAGCAACGTTACTCAAATAGAGGCATTTCCATCTAAATGCTAATTTCCTTTCGTTTTGTAAGGAATGTAATATTCTTTGAAAGACAGGAACAACTCCTGGTATTTAATACAAAACGTACTTAGCTTTCCCAGGAGAGAGAACTTACAATGCAAATAAGTCAAACAATATGAATACACTTTTGCAAACATGAAATATAATTAAAGATAAAAATGAATCGATGTGAGCGCCATTATGTCAAATGACCTGACTATACTGTTATATTATGCATAATCATATCATCATTATTTTACCGTATTTTTATTCTCGTCCGACATTTCGATTTTAACCAATTGAGATAGATGGCAGAATGTAACTACATGGAAATGCAATTATACACAGTCAACATGTATGCAGTGTATGTCAATATGTCCATGGACCGTGACAGCGGCATAGCATCAACGAATATAGCCTGGGAACAGGCGTCGATATAGTTTGCCTTGTCAGTCAAATAAATATATTTTAACACCGAGACTATTAATTGGGCCATATTGAGTTTCTGAACATGTCATTTGGCTAGAAGTTAAAAAGTGAAAACTCGACAGACTGGAACCCAGGCTACAACGAATATATAGAGTAAAAGTAAGTATTATAAAGTACATATATCAGATAATCGCATTAAATAGATGTTTTCTGTTTATGTGCAGTAAACCTTCCTTTAATATTATTATAAAATATGTGACCTGACTTTAATAAACATTGTTGTTGTTGTTGTTGTTGTAGTTGTTCAACAAAGCATGTCGTGTTAATGCATATTCTAGATATATTGTAAATATTGACGAGATGGAATTTCTACCACTGATATATTTTCATTTTTGTTAAGAAATTATTGAGATCTTAAATTGCTTTTTTGAAGAGCCACCAGCAAACGAACTGGTTTTTAAATTATTTGTAAATTACTTCCCTGTATGGTTTATTTCTGGATAAATTTAACTTTAGGATAAATATGCATAATGATGTAATAGCTGATATACAATCAATATTCACTGTATTGTGAATAGCCATCTCTAATGTTGTAAGAACTTGTGGCTCGACCCTTTTTTGCTTTCTTTGTATATATTGTTTGTAGATTCTGTGTCTTAATAGAGCCAAATAAAATATGCTTAAACTATATTCTCAAAAACTATTTAGTTAGACCGCATTTATTTTAGTTTGTGTTTGTTTCTAGGGTTAAATGTCGCATCAACAGCTTCGGGCGTGGTTGTATGGCGACTATACACCCGTTATTGGTGGCGGAAGATCTCGGGTGCCCCTCCGAGCAGTATTGCATGCACGAACGTCACCAGGATAGAACCACCGATCTTCCGCAAGTCAACTGGATCCCCGTGGGATTTGAACATATAGCCGTTTGAAGTCAGCGAACATTACCACTCAGCCACGGAGGCCCCGCATTTATTTGTACATAGAATCATACCGCAGTTTAGTGTATACAAATTTAGTTTAGCTCGATTGTGAAACAAGTTCTTTCAACTTATATTTAATCATTCTCGAGACCTCATTCCTGATGGAATCCATCGCCACGAGGGAGAGAGAAGAGGCAACGTGGAATTTAAATGCCTTGCCTAAGGGCACAATCGTAACGGCTCCAGCGGGGCTCGAACTCCGGACCTTTCGCACCTGAAGCGAACGCGCATCCACTGCGTTATCACGATTTCCACAGTTTGATAAATATATAATAAAATACTATTAATTTTGTTATGCAAAACAACTATGTACATATGGGCCCATCAGAAGTAATAATGTGTTCTGTTCATACTGATTAGCCTGGGTACCAACCAGTCTGTCGATTTTTCACTTTTTAACTTCTGGCAAAATGACATGACCAGAATCTCAATACGGCCCAATTAATGGTCTCGGTGTTAACATATATTTATTTGACTGACCAGGCAAACTATATCGACGCCTGTTGCCAGGCTACATACTGATTATTGTTTTATACTTCCATTTTAAGAAATAAAAACTAACTAGAAAAAGACTGTACACAACTCAAATATCAAATTACTGAATGTGTAGTATCGGAAATGATCATGCATAAATATATTTAAGCTAAACATGTGTTTTTACTAAACTGTTTTTTTTACCAATTATTCAGTATTCACGATTCGGGTTACATTTCTTTCACGACTTGGTAAATATATATAATTATAATTAATATACAGTTTACTGTAATTGTAATACTATATCTTGGCAAAAAACACAGTATTCCAAAAGTCCAAAATATTGAATACAAATCCAAAGCGTTGTTAAACAAAATTCCTGATATTTTTTAAAAATAAAGCTTTTACATGTCACAAGTCCATACGATACGATCGCTAACAGTGTCCATAATTCACGTGGTTTATCTTAATTTGTCCAAAAGTCATAATGTTTCAATAAATCTATAATCGAATAAGCTAGAAAAGCTCCGTTAGGTCGAATATTGAAGACAGTTCTTTAGATATACAAATATTCCGTGCGGAGCGCTAATTAAATAACATAGCTAGACAGAGAAACCGACTGCATGTCATCTAGTATACAAGTTTGATGGTTGTCTAATAAGCAGTGTCATTTAATCGGATGATCCGCAAATCCATTTTATATCGCCATAATTACTTAAATAAACGTCCAAGTACACATGTGCGCATATATATCATATATCTATTTAACGCGTACGAATGGGAAATATAATCTTATGTATATTAGGTCTAGACAAATACATTGCAAGTCTTCGTCCTTGGCCTAGTTGCTAAGGCGTCCGTATACGGAGAGGGCGGGCATACGTTCGAACCTCGTCAGGGTGTTCATTCAGATATGGCCGGTTGGTGAGCCGCCAACTAGTTAAATAATGGTTAGCGTGTGCCTATAAGCCAGACGTCTGCCCTTCAAAAATAGGATTCGGCACGTCCTGCTGTCCATAAGAGGTGTCTTATAAGTCAGAAATGACTGGCCCTTTAATTAGGGGTAACACTATGATAAACAACCAATTATATGCCCCTCATAAAAATAAAAAGCAGAATTCAAGAAATGGTCCGCTTTGACGTGGACACTCAAATATTTTACATTGACTTGACACATTAGTTAAACCCATATTCATGTTCAAACTGACTGTCATAAGTTCGAAACTATAATCCTTTTATTACCTCCATATACATGAAGAGCACAAGTGAACATACATAATATACAATTACACGTTTTACATGGACACATATAAACATACATATATACAAAGTAGTACACGTGTACAATAATGGTCATAAGAACTGACATAACCATGCAGCTATTAATTAGTGTATACCGATCATCATAACTTGCCGAAACGAAATGCAAGGGAAAGATATGATAGTAGCGCACACAAAAGTACTCAAGTTGTGCTCTATCTTGGAAGGGCATACAGCCTGTTTAGCATTCTAATGTATTTGAATGTTGTTGGAAATTTGACCAGGTTAGTCTTTTTTCGAAAGAATCTCTTCGTAACAGTTTCTCAGTACAAAATTATAATAGCCAGAAAATGTTGGCATGTTGTATTAACATTAGTATATACAAAGTTATTTGAGCTCGATTGCGAAACAAGTTCTTACAACTTATATTAATCACTCTCGAGACCTCATTCGTGATGGAATCCATCGCCACGAGGGAGATAGAAGAGGCAACGTTGAATTTAAATGCCTTGCCTAAGGGCACATTCGTAACGGCTCCATCGGCGATCGAACTCCGGACCTTTCGCATCTGAAGCGAACGCGCATCCACTGCGCTATTAACATTGCTGCTATAATAAACGAAACACTCACATGTACTGCAGTTTCGTTTTTTTGTGCACATGTATATGATTTTAAACAGACCAAGGTCATACAGTATTCGACACTTAACGTGAGATTCGAACCTACAGCGGTGAGGAGGCTAGTCGTTTATACAACATAATTAATCATTTTATTTATTGAAGAATAGTGCAGATACAGAAGACGTTCCAATTCCATGGCAGAAGCATCCCTGGTTCGTATACATGCCCGGTGTATAGCAATGATACATGGTACCTCGGTATATAGTCACATCTGAAATACTGGTAACTAGTACGAGTATCAGACGTGGGTTCGAACGTGCGGTCCCTGAATTGGCAGTTCAGCGTGTTGCACACTGGACTACTGACCCGACCGGACGTTGATATGCTGTTCGATTCGCTCTCGGGTTCGTCATTGATTTAGTTCGCAGATATATACATGTATCATATTGGTAGATCTTTCTAATTCCGTTTAAATAATGATATATTTCATCCTAGGCGATCCGAAGCAGAATATGCTATTCATTGTAACAAGCCGATACTACGAAACACGATGACAATTGTTGAAACTCGCGTTCATTTCAATCGATGTTTGTGTTCAGTTGTATATATAGACATTTCACAGTAAATACCATGTTTGTGTTCAGTTGTATATATAGACATTTCACAGTAAATACCATGTTTGTGTTCAGTTGTATATATAGACATTTCACAGTAAATACCATGTTTGTGTTCAGTTGTATATATAGACATTTCACAGTAAATACCATGTTTGTGTTCAGTTGTATATATAGACATTTCACAGTAAATACCATGTTTGTGTTCAGTTGTATATATAGACATTTCACAGTAAATACCATGTTTGTGTTCAGTTGTATATATAGACATTTCACAGTAAATACCATGTTTGTGTTCAGTTGTATATATAGACATTTCACAGTAAATACCATGTTTGTATCTGGTTACGTGTGGTATGCATTCATGCGAAATAAAATAATGCGTGCTTAAGCAGGTGCATACAACGTGCGTTAATCAACTACAGACGAATCAATATATATTGACTAACACAATACTGATTTACATAAAAGAAAGCCAAAACGTTTATAATGTCAAACATAATGTTATTTATGGCGTGCGGCTATCTTCAAATTAAATTTTATACAATGACAGTTCACCATAATGAACGCTGATTATATTCGCAATTTCAATAATAAATTATTAATACTGATGGTAATAAGCAAGCAATGACATCCGTACGAAATCACAAGACTACATTACTAGTGAATAGTGAAATTAAATTAAAAATGATAATAAATCTTATATAGCCCGATAACACATAGATACGAAAAACTAAAACATATATGCTTTCTCCTATTTAGGAGAGTATCACCTATAGGTATGGGTTACGCAATTCAGCAAGTGAGTGTACCCTAGACACAATAGAGCAGGCGATATTGCTATCTCCTATTTAGGAGAGTATCACCTATAGGTATGGGTTACGCAATTCAACAAGTGAGTATACCCTAGACACAATAGAGCAGGCGATATTGCTATCTCCTATTTAGGAGAGTATCACCTATAGGTATGGGTTACGCAATTCAGCAAGTGAATGTACCCTAGACACAATAGAGCGGACGATATTGCTATCTCCTATTTAGGAGAGTATCACCTATAGGTATGGGTTACGCAATTCAACAAGTAGTGAGTGTACCCTAGACACAATAGAGAGGACGATATTGCTATCTCCTATTTAGGAGAGTATCACCTATAGGTATGGGTTACGCAATTCAACAAGTAGTGAGTGTACCCTAGACACAATAGAGAGGATGATATTGCTATCTCCTATTTAGGAGAGTATCATCTATAGGTATGGGTTACGCAATTCAGCAAGTGAATGTACCCTAGACACAATAGAGCGGACGATATTGTTATCTCCTATTTAGGAGAGTATCATCTATAGGTATGGGCTAAGCAATTCAACAAGTAGTGAGTGTACCCTAGACACAATAGAGAGGACGATATTGCTATCTCCTAATTACAAACCATTAAATAAAAATATATATACATACCAATTCAAGTTATTAGATCTCTATATATATATTGTTAACAATTTTCAAACTCCATTACCTGTCGTGATCGAATTTCACAGATGAGTATAATATTATGTACATAGTTTTACCTGGACAGAGATGCCGTTCGCGACCTCGATCTCTCCGAACAACCACTTCCAATTCGAACCTTTGTGTTACTCCGACTGAGAGGTCGCTTTGACATCGTGGGTGACGACGACGAGGAACTTAGTATCATTATACTTGGCGATATTTAATAATAAATCCTTGTTATTGTATATGTTCGCCTTATAATGCAATACTGAATAGTTTGAATAGGAATCCTTAAAAAATTAATCGTTTCGTTGTATTTCACCTCATAGTGATAAGAGCTGACGGAACGCATACATGACTACTATGGCTGCAACCTTCCACTGGAAACAATCCATTTATAACAAACAGTCCTTCATCTATTTATCTATCGGGATCAAAACATAGATATTCAGGCTTAAAATCAATTTAGTTCTCTAGCAGAACGCCATAAAATTCTAGTAAAAACTCAGCAAAACAAGCGCTTAATGGCTAGAAACCAAGTTCCCCCTTTAATTCTGACCATAAAAACTCCCGCAGACGGCAAGACGAATAGCGACAATGGGAAAATTTATGTACCATTTTGACACCAGAATCCATACACGGATATATGCGCGTCTGTCACATTTCTGCAGTCTAAGAAATCAATGAAAACAGGAATATAGACAATGAAAAGGATTCTGATGAAAATTAAATTAAAAAACATTACACACATGGGTGAAGAAACAATCACGCCATTTTCATTAACCACGGGTATAACTGTGCTTATTGTCACAGCCTCACTAACACCGTTATTGAGTCTGGAATTTATCAGAATAAACCGAATGATATAACTATACTGAGCACATTTGTAACGAACGTTTACTGTTTAGCATCGCTATAAGTAAACTTTGATAAGTCAAATCCAGATATAATATATATAACCAATGAGATGAGACAAAAGGGGACAACCCTATAAAACAATTACCTTGAAAGAAAACCAACATAATACAGGCTTATCTTCCTAAAAGAGGAATCACTTAAAAGAGTTTCAGCTTAGACTTTATTTATTTTACAACGATTGCGAAGCAAGTTTTAACAACTTATATTAATCACTCTCGTTGGCGCGGATGAAAGCGTAAATGTGGTCATTCGTGTGGGAGGAAACCGGAGCACCCGGAAAAACCCACTTCTGGCGACCACCGTTCCATCTCACATACTTCCCGACCGAGGATCGAACCCGGGTTGCATTGGTGAGAAGCGAGCATACTAACCACTGCACTAATCGGACAGCCAAAAAGGTAAACACTGGTGAATTCAGTTGTGTGGCTGTGACATCACAATTACGCAACCAAAAAGTGACAATCATTTTGAACAATAGTTCAAGTCTTTAATTTCCCATAAATTATAAGTAGGCTTACTTTACTATATGTGCGATTTTAATGTGTTTGGTTCGGTAGTATTCCCGCATGTCCAGCTACAGTGAGCTTAATTATGCAAACATCCTATCGATGCTTTTTATGTAACGATTTAACGATCAACGAGTTGATGTTCAACGGTGTACATTCTTAATATTAGTCCTTTTTTCAAATTTCAGGTGATGGCCTAGATTGAGTTATACAATAATAGTACAGCAGACGCAAATATTCTAAGTGTCTACACCGTCTCATCTATAGGACACAACATGAACTAGGATCCAGCAATAACACCGTCTCATATATAGGACACAACATGAACTAGGATCCAGTAATAACACCATCTCATCTATAGGACACAATTAACATGAACTAGGATCCAGCAATAACACCATCTCATCAATAGGGCACAACATGAACTAGGATCCAGCAATAACACCGTCTCATCTATAGGGCACAACATGGAATGTGATCCAGCAATAACACCATCTCATATATAGGACACAACATGAACTAGGATCCAGCAATAACACCATCTCATCAATAGGGCACAACATCAAATAGGATCCAGAAATAACACCATCTCATATATAGGGCATAGCATGAACTAGGATCCAGCAATAACACCATCTCATCTATAGGGCACAACATGAACTAGGATCCAGCAATAACACCATCTCATATATAGGACACAATTAACATGAACTAGGATCCAGCAATAACACTATCTCATATATAGGGCACAACATGAACTAGGATCCAGCAATAACACCATATCATATATAGGGCACAACATGAAACAGGATCCAGCGATAACACCATCTCATATATAGGGCACAACATGAAACAGGATCCAGCAATAACACCATCTCATCTATAGTACACAACATGAAACAGGATCCAGCAATAATAACACGATCTCATCTATAGGACACAACATGAAATAGGATCCAGCAATAACACCATCTCATCTATAGGACACAACATGAAATAGGATCCAGCAATAACACCATCTTATCTATAGGGCAGAACATGAAACATGATCCAGCAATAACACCATCTCATCTATAGGGCACAACATGAAATAGGATTCAGCAATAACACCATCTCATCTATAAGGCACAGCATGAAACAGGATCCAGCAATAACACCATCTCATATATAGGGCACAACATGAAACAGGATCCAGCAATAACACCATCTCATCTATAGGACACAACATGAAACAAGATCCAGCAATAATAACACCATCTCATCTATAGGACACAACATGAAATAGGATCCAGCAATAACACCATCTTATCTATAGGGCAGAACATGAAACATGATCCAGCAATAACACCGTCTCATCTATAGGGCACAGCATGAAACAGGATCCAGCAATAACACCATATCATCTATAGGGCACAACACGAAACAGGATCCAGCAATAATACGCTTTAAAACACGATAAACACTTTTAAAACATTGTCATTGTAGACAGATCAGCCGTAACCAATATTCCAGTATCACTTTTAGAAACATCACGTACTAAATGCCACTTTATTCTTGTAGCGCGTAGCTTCCATGCATACTACAAGAACATAAATTAGGAGTTACTCTATACCCGCTTCACACAGAACACATCATCGCGATTGCATGTATACATGCATGCCCACTTCTATGTGCTAGACTATATTGCATGCCCACTTCTATGTGCCAGACTATAATTCCATTAACAAACACTCCAAACATAGTTGTATCTCAAGAGCTATCAAGACTAGTTCATATTTGATGGTTTTATTAAAACTGCAAACAGGACAACAATATGTAGTGATAGATAAAACGTCGAATGTCACCATAAATATAATAAATAATAGACGAAAGATTAAACTCACCCTAAGTCCTAACCAAACATAATACCCAGCACTGTATATACAAAGGAACAACTGTACATGAGTCAGTAATGGCATACACACACTATGTAGACGCAGCTTTGAACTAAATGGATGTGTTTATATACCACTTAAACACAAACTATCCTTTGCTTTGGACCAAGATATAAACCAATTTCAAATGTTAATGGATGCATTAGAAAATAGAATGGGATAAAACGGCTTTTGGTTCCCGATCATTCCTGTAATCTCATCCATTTCCCGATCTGTTTGCTAATCTTATTCATCGCAAGTCGATTTAGACCATAATAAAGAATACATATAGAAATATAAGTTGTAATCAGTTTTGTTTGTGTTTGTGCTTAAAGTTGCGCAGACAACTTCGATAATATGGCGACTCTTCTGTTGGTTTTTATTTGAGGGGGGAGACCACGGGTGCCCCGCCGATCAGGATGCGGTAGAACGTCCAGCAATACGCAAGGCAGTTGTAAAGCTTCCAATAGCCTCGGAACAGGCGTCGATATATATTTGCCTCGTTAGTCAAATAAATATATTTTAACACAGATACTAGTAATTGGGCCGTATGGAGTTTCTGATAATTTCACTCTAATGTCATTTTGCCAGAAGTTAAAAATCGACAGAATGGAACCCAGGCTAAGCTTCCAAATACGAAATACTTCAACACCTCTAGTGGGCTTCTAACATACAGCGGTGACAGGCAAGTGATCTAAACCACACGACGACCACAGATGCCGATAAGTTGTAGACAGTCCGTGTTAGTGAACACCTCTATTAATCAACGAGTTTATATTATATTTGTATTGTGAGGCGATCCGGGCTCTCCGAACCACCCAGACGCTACATGCCAAACTATTTATGACTTTTCCAGATTTCTTTCAAATACATTTCTCAAATTATCTCACTTTCGCTATGTTCTTGCACCGTATAATACGTATTATATTATTGTTATATGCTAAACAATAACACTAGTTCTCAATTACGTATTGAAAGAATTATCTGCATACCGACGAAACATTACTATTACAAATATAACATAGTCCGGCTTATGTTGATATGTCATAGCCAGTATGTATTGCACTTACTTCAATGGATCCGTGTTCGTTACACTTGTTCTGCGACCCTTGCTGGAAGGACTCCGTGTTTCAACTGGTGTGATACTGACACGATTAGACATAGACAGTCGACGCTTCATACCTAATGGTATATACGTCTCGCGGTATATAAATACTCCCTTTGCTAACAGAACAGACGAATATGTAGTCCAGTGGTAACACGCTGGACTGGTAATCCAGGGATCGCAGGTTCGATCCCCCGTCTGACCTTAATAAAATTAACAGTCTTTCAGATGGGACGTTAAACCGAGGTCTCGTGTCGGTGCTTTACATCGTAGAGGAGACTCTGGAATGGGTCTCTGTCTGTATCATGCACTATCCTCCAAAAATCTAAAATGACTAATCTCTTCAGGAGGCGTCGCTCATATGGACAACCGGTAGCGACGATAAATAAACGTAAAACACACACACAAAGAAAACACTAGGTTCCACCATTAAATCTCAAAATCACACAGAATGAAAATGCAATACTACCAGATGCGCGTTCTGGTACCACACCACGAGTTAATTGCATATATATTTTAAATAATCGCCACACATTTATAAGTTTATTCCTAATCCACATTCGACCATATATATTAAAGTAGCATCTTAGAATCAATGACATATAGTATTTATGTATCGTTCCAGCACATTGACAGTAATTGCTTCCTAATACGTGTATTTGGGTTGCTTTGAGTTCAACAAATAGTATTAATGGATTAGTGGACTGAAATATAACAAGTCCTTAAGCCACACGTATATTCAGCACAAAGCTGTCGGAGGAATACTGTGGTAAGTTGGACAGTCAGTCACTTGTAGGTAACTTAGAGAATTAATTCATCTCGCATAAGTGCAGCATAATCTGGCGAGACGTGGCGGTGCCTTGCGGGCGCTCTGTATGGGGTATACGTTTATTTATCAAACCGAAACATATTTTATTGCAAAATCGGCAATGACCTTACATTTGACAATACAATGTACATACATAATATTATACATGACACGAGAAACAAAATGTAATATACACACATTACATTGCCATGGTGTTATAGATCGTCGTCTATTAGTCGTGGCGACGCCTCCAGAAGCATATTCGTTTAACCCATTTCATTCTGGATACCGTTCAAACAGTATTAGCAAAGAACATTGAGCCATATCAGCCACCACGGAACGTGCTGTTTGATCAGGTTCTATGCTGTTTGCTATTCAGATGATCTTGCTAAGACACTTGGCTATGTAGCAAACAACATAGACCCTGATAAGCACGCAGCGTCACGCTGCGGCTGATCTGGATCTATGTTGTTTGCAAAAGCCTTTAAATGTATCCAGAATGAAATGGGTTAAACACTATTTATTTCTTTGATAAAACATAGTCAAGTATAAATAATATGCACATAGCGTGTATTAGTCAGACGGATATGTAGTCCAGTGGTAACACGTTGGACACTAATAATACAGGAATTGCAGGTTCGATCCCCCATCTGACCCTAATAAAATCAACATTCTTTCAGATGGGACTTTAAACAGAGGTCTCGTGTCGGTGCTTTACACCGTGCACGTAAAAGAACCAGAGGAGACTCTGGAATGGGTTTCTGTCTGTATCATTGCACTATCCTCCATACATCTAAAATTACTAATCTCTTCAGGGGGCGTTGCTCATATGGGCAAACGGTAGAGACAATAACGTAAAACACACACTATATTAGTCATTGCCCAGAATAATCTCCGGTTCTTTTACATGCCTGTTATTAGCACCGAATCATGAGATCACGGTTTATAGTCCCATCTGAGAGAGTGGTCATAGTATTATGGTCAGAGGGGAATCGAACACGCGATTCCTGGAGTCGTTGTCCAATGTGTTAACTGTATTTTTACGTTTATTTATCGTCGCTACCGGTTGTCCATTTTATTAGGGTCAGACGGGGATCGAACCTGCGATCCCTGGATTACCAGTCCAGCGTGTTACCACTAGACTACAGATCCGTATGTGGTTAACAATAACGTGCTGTGGTTATAAACGTGTTAACACTTGATGAACGTAATTTTCTAGAGTTTGACTGTTTAAATAGTTATGGTTGCAATGTTAACACAATAGTTTTAGCGCGGACGCGTTAATACTTACATACTATAAATAGTCAATAAACATGATACTACACAAGTAACATCCGGTTGGGGGGGGGGGGGGATAGAAGCACTATATTTCAATATGTAATTTACAACATTTGACGAGTGGAAGTCGTGAAAGCGCAGTGTATGCGCGTTCGCTTCGGGTGCGAACGGTCCGGAGTTCGAGCCCCGCTGGAGCCGTTACGAGTGTGCCTTTAGGCAAGGCATTTAAATTCCACGTTGCCTCTTCTCCCTCCCTCGTGGCGATGGATTCCATCAGGTATGAGGTCTCGAGAGTGATTAATATAAGTTGTACGAACTTGTTTCGCAATCGAGCTAAAATAAATTGTGTATAAACAACATGCAGGCCCGTCGCTGGGCATACGCAAGTACGCACGTGCGTATCATTGGTCACAGAAAATGAATGAAAACAATAAAAACTCCAATCATTCATTAAACCCCCAGATGGGGGGGGGTAGTAGGGATACATAGACGCCGTGATGCGTGGAGTGGTGGAATAATTGAGCCCATTGCAAATATGGTGCATCTCGAAATTTAGTTTGTGCTATTTTACGTGCTTGTTTAATTGCCCCCGGACCCCCATAGCGTACTCGCTCGCTATGCTCATTCGACAAACAAGCATATTTGGCCGTGCGTATCATCAAAATAGCTCCAGCGACGGCCCTGACATGTGACCACATTTAAATCTTAGTAACACTATGAAACGAATTAGAAAAACAATTGTAGTATACCAGGGGTGGAGCAATACTAGGCGGGGCAACTAGAATGATATTTATTGTAGTATACCAGGGGTGGAGCAATACTAGGCGGGGCAACTCGAATGATATTTATTGTAGTATACCAGGGGTGGGGCAATACTAGGCGGGGCAACTTGAATGCCATTTATTGTAATATACCAGGGGTGGAGCAATACTAGGCGGGGCAACTCGAATGATATTTATTGTAGTATACCAGGGGTGGAGCAATACTAGGCGGGGCAACTTGAATGCTATTTATTGTAGTATACCAGGGGTGGAGCAATACTAGGCGGGGCAACTCGAATGATATTTATTGTAGTATACCAGGGGTGGAGCAATACTAGGCGGGGCAACTTGAATGCTATTTATTGTAATATACCAGGGGTGGAGCAATACTAGGCGGGGCAACTCGAATGATATTTATTGTAGTATACCAGGGTGGAGCAATACTAGGCGGGGCAACTCGAATGATATTTATTGTAGTATACCAGGGGTGGAGCAATACTAGGCGGGGCAACTTGAATGCTATTTATTGTAATATACGAGGGGTGGAGCAATACTAGGCGGGGTAACTTGAATGCTATTTATTGTAGTATACCAGGGGTGGAGCAATACTAGACGGGGCAACTCGAATGCTATTTATTGTAGTATACCAGGGGTGGAGCAATACTAGACGGGGTAACTCGAATGCTATTTATTGTAGTATACCAGGGGTGGGGCAATACTAGACGGGGCAACTCGAATGCTATGTATTGTAGTATACCAGGGGTGGAGCAATACTAGGCGGGGTAACTCGAATGATATGTATTGATCATATTTAAGTTTATTTACGATATTTTGTGCTGCGGTCGCTAAAAAAAAGTTTATACTTTATTTATCTTACAATAAGCTTTAACAACTGATATTAATCACGTTCTGTGGCGCGAATGAAAGCGTAACTGTGGTCATTCATGTGGAGGGAACCGGAGTACCCGGGGGAAATGCACCTGTCTGATATGGCGACCACCGTACCATCTCACATACTTCCCGGTCCGAGGATCGAACTCGGGTTGCATTGGTGACAAGCGATCGCTAACGAAACCTTGCACATAGTTTGCGGTGAATCCTATATCTGAGCAATAATTTATACTTCATCGCACGTGGAGTGAAGAAACCGGCAAAACTGAACCCAACTAATGGCAAGGTGTATTCGGACGGATGGGCGATCGGACAGACTGGCACATTCTCTCTGTGAACTTGGCGGACACGTGGATACGCTGACAGTCAGCGGATAAATCAGTGTACAATGCAATCAGACGTACGTCTTGTTCACTTGACTATCGTTATGTTATATACATTAGTGGAAGTCGTGATAGCACAGTGGATGCGCGTTCGCTTCAGGTGCGAGAGGTCCGGAGTTCGAGCCCCGCTGAAGCCGTTACGATTGTGCCCTTAGGCAAAGCATTTAATTTCCACGTTGCCTTTTCTCTCTCCCTCGTGGCGATGGATTCCATCAGGAATGAGATCTCGAGAGTGATTAATATAAGTTATAAGAACTTGTTTCGCAATCGAGCTAAAATAAATTTGTATAAACTAAATACATTAAGGATTAACTTCGACATTGACATAGCCGAGTATTAATACGCGCATATTTGGATGATCGATTGTCACTCGCAGTTACCTCAATTAATACATAATCTGCATGGACTATGTTAATGTGACACTTTAAGCATACGATTTATGAAGGGCAATTACTGCAAAGTGTATGCCTAGATAACGTTTCAGAGTGTTGTCCCTTTATTCCATCGGCGGTTCGTTCAATCCGTCCATCATTAAAGACGAGCGTGTACATATTATACATGAATTTTACATTTGCACAGGTTGATCTAGCCTGGGAACAGACGTCGATATATTTTCAGTCAAATAAATATATTTTAACACCGAGACTATTAATTGGAAGTCGTGATAGCGCAGTGGATAGGCGTTCGCTCCACGTGCGAAAGGTCCGGAGTTCGAGCCCCACTGGAGCCGTTACGATTGTGCTCTTAGGCAAGGCATTTAAATTCCACATTGCCTCTTCTCTCTCCCTCGTGGCGATGGATTCCATCAGGAATGAGGTCTCGAGAGTGATTTAAAATATAAGTTGAAATAACTTGTTTCGCAATCGAGCTAAAATAAATTTGTATAAACTAAATTAATTGGGCCGTATTGAGTTTCTGATCATATCAATGTCATTTTGCCAGAAGTCTGTATCATTGCACTATCCTCCAAAAAATCTCAAATGACTAATCTCTTCAGGAGGCGTCGTTCATATGGGCAACCGGTAGCGACGATAAATAAACGTAAAACACACACGTAGGCTCGCGATATGGACAAAATAGTAATATTGTTTGTGTTGCAATACACACGACCTAGAAGACGAATATCAGTTTATACTTGTTTGCCCGTGCTATTCAGATTTGAGAAAACTTTACATAAAGAAATATTATTTTGCTAGACCAAATATGCTTAAGTTTATTGATTGTTGCAATCTAATAAAAGAAATATCCTATATAATTTAGCTCTATAATAAAGCAGTTGACATTAAAATAACACTCTTAAATAATATGACATAAATCCAATATCAGCACTAATTATTGTTCATCCTCATAATTAGATGCATTTTCTTATTATTATCAGATTCTATTAGCCACATGACCACGATAAAATTGTTGTATATATTTACATCATATATATTTGTATATATGTATTTGACGATGTACCATGTACAAGTCTTAATAAAATTTCTGTTCTGTTCCTGTTTGAAACAATCACCTAGCACGGGGAGGGCACTAGCTAATGTTGGTAAAACTTGTTGCCCAACCCATTTGCTTCTAGATTGTATTCGTGCACTGTGCAAGTATAAGCATAGCATTGCAGTTGTATCATTTTGCTTATATATTTACCATGTTTATATTTGTAATTGTATTGTATATAAATAAGCAATAAAATATGATTAAACTAAAAACTAAGCATGGTAACGCCACATAATAGCGCGTGCAACATTGAGCACACCACAACTCAACTCTAGATAGATATATATTTGGTTTAAAGCGACACTATATAGATGAAAAAAGTACTTTTATTTCTACAGAATGCAATTTCCTATTATATGGTATCATTTGTATTTCAACCAATAATGTATGCAACGTTTGTTGACATAATAAAATAATTAAAACATTGTCAACATCCATGCGCATTACAATTCGTATATCCCCAGTAACAAGATTTATGGTACAGATTTACCGTTATATCTCACATTGTGCCTGCGCACATTTATTGCTAGAACTAATCTGATTTAAATGATCTCTAAACTACAGTATAGACTCTGGACACTCAATTCAGGAGTGTGGCTGGCCGTTATATGAAATCCTAATTTCAGTCTTGATAGTTTGTAAGCTGCAAAACCACTGGTCGTTGATTCAGGAATTTGTATTAGCAATGCTATTTATATGTAAGCATGCATTTTTCTTTCTTTTTCCGATGTAATGTCGCTTTAATGTCCCCATCACATAAATGCATTTGGGCAACTAATTGAGCATAAACACGTGTGTTATATACCTCTATATATCCTGGGCATATCCTCTGAATATCCTCTTAACACCCCTTAAAATCCCATTGACATCCTCTTCATATCCTCTTAACTCCCCTTAAAATCCCATTGACATCCTCTTTATATCCTCTTAACTCCCCTTAAAATCCCATTGACATCCTCTTTATATCCTCTTAACTCCCCTTAAAATCCCATTGACATCCTCTTTATATCCTCTTAACACCCCTTAAAATCCCATTGACATCCTCTGAATATCCTCTTTCCACCCCTTAAAATCCCATTGACACCCTCTTCATATCCTCTTAACACACCTTAAAATCCCATTGACACCCTCTTCATATCCTCTTAACACACCTTAAAATCCCATTGACATCCTCTGAATATCCTCTTAACACACCTTAAAATCCCATTGACACCCTCTTCATATCCTCTTAACACACCTTAAAATCCCATTGACACCCTCTTCATATCCTCTTAACACACCTTAAAATCCCATTGACACCCTCTTCATATCCTCTTAACACACCTTAAAATCCCATTGACAACCTCTGAATATCCTCTTAACACCCCTTAAAATCCCATTGACACCCTCTTCATATCCTCTTAACACACCTTAAAATCCCATTGACATCCTCTGAATATCCTCTTAACACCCCTTAAAATCCCATTGACATCCTCTTTATATCCTCTTAACACCCCTTTAATATCATCCCGTTAATATCCTCTTCATATCCTCAATATATCCTCTTAATATGTCATACCTATACATATTTAAGACACGTGCATTTAAAGACACATTACTTTCCTGGCCTACATTACACTTTAACAGTCGAATCAGAAGCATTATTATTAACACTGTCCTTGCTAAATGTGCTAAGAAGATAATTCCATTACGCAATTAAAGTCATTTGTAAATACATGCCTGTCTACTCTTGTATGTTGTGTATTTGCTATAGATATATCACTATGATACATGATGTTCTTGATGATGTTGTTGGTTGTTGGTCGTAAACCAGTACATAACGTTCACAGTAGTGCTATGTGTATCGTAAACCAGTACATAACGTTCACAGTAGTGCTATGTACATCGTAAACCAGTACATAACGTTCACAGTAGTGCTATGTGTATCGTAAACCAGTACATAACGTTCACAGTAGTGCTATGTACATCGTAAACCAGTACATAACGTTCACAGTAGTGCTATGTGCATCGTAAACCAGTACATAACGTTCACAGTAGTGCTATGTACATCGTAAACCAGTACATAACGTTCACAGTAGTGCTATGTACATCGTAAACCAGTACATAACGTTCACAGTAGTGTTATGTGCATCGTAAACCAGTACATAACGTTCACAGTAGTGTTATGTGCATCGTAAACCAGTACATAACGTTCACAGTAGTGTTATGTGCATCGTAAACCAGTACATAACGTTCACAGTAGTGCTATATGCATAGTAAACCAGTACATAACGTTCACAGTAGTGCTATGTGCATCGTAAACCAGTACATAACGTTCACAGTAGTGCTATGTGCATCGTAAACCAGTACATAACGTTCACAGTAGTGCTATGTGCATCGTAAACCAGTACATAACGTTCACAGTAGTGCTATGTACATCGTAAACCAGTACATAACGTTCACAGTAGTGCTATGTGCATCGTAAACCAGTACATAACGTTCACAGTAGTGCTATGTGCATCGTAAACCAGTACATAACGTTCACAGTAGTGCTATATGCGCTGAAACCCTATGCAAAACGTTCACAGTTGTGTTATATGCGTCATAAACCACCGCATACATGCACAGTTGTGCTAAATACGTCATAAGTTTAAACTGTATTTAGTTTACAACGATTGCGAGGCAAGTTGTAAAAACTTATATTAATCACTGTCGTTGATGAAAGAGTAAATGTGGTCATTCGTGTGGGAGGAAACCGGAGATCCCGGAGAAAACCCACCTGTCCGATCTGGCGACCACCGTATCATCTCACTTACATCCCGGTCCGAGGATCGAACCCTGGTTGCATTGATGAGAAGTGAGCGCGCTAACCACTGCGCTAATCGGAAATACGTCATAAACAACCGCATAGGTTCAACGACGTGTTAAATGCGCAATAAATAACAACATACACGCACAGTTGTGCTAAATACGTCACAAATAACCGTATAACGTCCACAGTTGTGCTAAATAAGTCACAAATAACCGCAAAAGGTCCACAGTTGTGCAAAATACGTCACAAATAATCGCATAACGTCCACAATTGTGCTAAATACGTCACAAATAACCGCATAACGTTCATAGTTGTGCTAAATACGTCACAAATAACCGCATAACGTTCATAGTTGTGCTAAATACAGTACTTCACAAATAACCACATAACGTCCGCAGTTGTGCTAAATACGTCACAAATAACCGCATAACGTTCATAGTTGTGCTAAATACGTCACAAATAACCGCATAACGTTCATAGTTGTGCTAAATACGTCACAAATAACCGCATAACGTTCATAGTTGTGCTAAATACGTCACAAATAACCACATAACGTCCACAGTTGTGCTAAATACGTCACAAATAACCGCATAACGTTCATAGTTGTGCTATGTGTTCAAAACCACCGTTGACTGTAAAAAAAAAAACCACATACGTGCAAAGATGTGTTAAATGCGTAATAAACAACTACATACGTGCACATTTGTGATGAATATGTCATAAATAACCACATACGTACACAATTTTGCTGAATACATCACAATTAACCGCATAACGTTCACAGTTGTGCTATGTGTTCAAAACCACCGTTGACTGTACTCCATTTGTATACAGTAATTGGCTCAAACAACAGTTATTTTGCAATTATATAATGCAGTACATATTAGGTTTATGAAAACCCAATTGGATTGGGTACATCAGCCCGTCAAATGTACCCTAGTCTACGAAACGCTTACTAGAATAGCATACCTTCTGCCCTGACTTCCTACGGAAAGGGTAGACACCGGACGCTCCTCCGGTATCTTACCTACACGCCGGCTAGCCATCACTTTACTCATGTTTTCAAAGTAAACACGTATTCGGCAATCGATGATGAGAACAAAATCTCCACTTGATAACTATGGAACTCCGACACCGTTTTATGATCTGCTGTTATATTCAACAATGCTGCTATGTATTCTGATCATATATTAGTGTCATAAAACCTATCTTATTGTCATCATTCAAACTATGTATTTATAAAATCGATGCTATGTCTGTGCTTGAACTTCTCTCACAGTTTATGTTTAAAACTCCATGTTACGTAATACGTAATGCACCAATAAAATCCGACACATATATTTCTATCTCTCTGTTACACCGCCATCCATACCATTACCCGTGTTACGTTTGTCTAGCATAAAAACAGAAAACGCGTTGTTATTAATGCCTTTGCACATTCAAGGTATATAACACAACACGGTCGTAATTAGTTACCGTTATCCTTCCATGTGCAACGTCCAGTTATGCTTACACTACAAAATATAACTGTAAAAAAATCTGACATAATATTGGTGCATTGTTAGGTGTGTTAATTATTGTTTTCTATACTGTATTTCACACGTTCACTGATAAATCAAACCCAGGTAAAACAGCTTTTATAAAAGCCACAAAAGTAAATCCAACTAATCTGTTAGTATTTGAATACAATAAAAATAGATTATTGTAATATTAGCTATTAGATTGTAACACAACCAAAAGACATACATATTGCACTTAAAGAGCTATTCACGGAGATAATTTTCGGGTGAAAATATCGATTTTTTTTTCAAAAATAGTGGAAAAGTATTTTTGACGTATTAACTATTATGTGATTACGTCATTAATACGGCTTACTACAAATATACACTTTATATTCACGTTGCATTGATAGTACATGAATTAAATACATAAATCACTAGCATATATTTATATACACTTACAGTTTGAATGGTCTGTGGGAGTCGAAATCACGGCCTCTGGATTTGCATCCAGCGTGTTAACCACTGGACCACTGTACAACATTGTATGTTCCATTAATGTCAAACCCCTTGCCGAGACGTAGCCATGTTTTCCCAGGCAAGCTTAGCCGACCTAAGTGGTTAACCAGTAATACGCAATGTGTGTGAGGTGCCTTTGTTCCATTAATGTCAAACCCATTGCGGAGACGTAGACATGTTTTCCTAGGCAAGCTTTGCCGACCTAAGTGGTTAACCAGTACTAAGCAATGTGTGTGAGGTGCCTTGCTCAATGACACTACATACGTGGAATGACCGAGTATCGAACCCGGGACCGATCGATTCCACTGGACCACGGTTGCCACCACATTGCTAAGGATTACTAACATCTAACTTATGGTCACTAGTATAGGATATATTGCAACATTCTTGTAGAGAAATAAAATACAACCAATGTGGTGGTTCTAGCGCGATTCGAACTCACAACCTCTCTATTACGAGAAAGACACAGTACCCATTTCATCACATGGGCTCTCTTTGAATTCGTATTTGGAATTTTGTTTACACCAACCTGTAATCGGGTAACTTTAAAACTAAAAGTTCGATTGCAATATAGCTTTAAACAAGATTTGTAAAATTTGAAATATCCCGATAGCTATTATATGCCTCTTCGGAATAATTGCTACTGTTAAAATGATAGTTGGTATTGAGCGAAGGACATCATTTATAAAGATAACGGCTTCCTATCATGTTTCGCTTCTCCTTTTTATGTCAAAGGCGATGTTCCGCAGGCGAGCCTAATGATTTATCTATGTCATTCTCCACAATATACTTCTATTATAGTGCAATAATACAGACAGAGACCCAATCCAGAATCCCCTCTGGTTCTATTACGTGCACGGTGTAAAGCACCGACACGAGTCATCGGTTTAACGTCCCATCTGAAAGACTGTTAATTTTATTATGGTCAGACGGGGGATCGAACCTGCGATCCCTGGATTAACAGTCCAGCGTGTTACAACTGGACTACAGATCCGCCTGTCTTCTAGTTTATGCTCTAACATGTATAATGCATGTTATTTGGTTGCTAACAGGGTGTATGCGCATATAGTCCAGGCATGCGGATGTTATTCCTGAGCCGCAGGCATTATTACCCCGTCGACCGTCTCAAGTGAGTATTTTCGCGATGGGTGAATTTTACCTCAACACCGGCACGTCCAGATTTGGGATACCACAAATGTTAAATATATTTTCATATAGTGCTTCGCTGTTAAAAACATTCAACATATAATAATATTTACATTATGTAAAATGACATCCATATGTATTTAGGCGTCTGATGCAGATGCATTACACAGTCCAATCGATTGCGCAATTTCCGATTGTATTCTAAGAATCTAAAGGCACGCGAAATGTATTTATCTTAGCCCGGAGCTATCACAATATATTTACGGCAATGAGGGTGAGAGAAGCAGAAGTGCCTTGCCTAAGGGCACAATCGTAACGGCTACAACTGGGCGCGAACTCCGAGCCTTACAGACGGACCTGTAGTCCAGTAGTTACACGCTGGACTGGTAATCCAGGGATCGTAGGTTCGATCCCCCGTCTGACCCTAATAAAATTAACAGTCTTTCCGATGGGACGTTAAACCGAGGTATCGTGTGGGTGCTTTACACCGTGCACGTAAAAGAACCAGAGGAGACTCTGGAATGTGTCTCTGTCTGTATCAATACACTATCCTCCAAAATCTAAAATGACTAATATATTCAGGAGGCGTAGAGCAACCGGTAGCGACGATAAATAAACGTAAAACACACACGCCTTTCGCACGCACTACTACAGCGCTGTCACGTCTTCCACAGGCTCCAGTATTTAGCTCTTTTATCAGTATCAAAATTACTTACTATTTGAGACATTTTTATAATATATCTATCGGTGTTAATAAACTATATACACAAAGGGAACACTATTTGATTTCTTAATTGATATTGAACTATTATGCCCACTGTGTATTAAACTCATGAAAGACACACATACTATACAGGGCACGTTATCCGGCATTTCAATTAACTACGGACAATAAAATATAAATTAAAAACACGCTTGTATTTTTATGCCATGTAATTATATTTAAGCTAATATCATGACTGGTTCTGGTTACTTTAAGAATTGATACTATAGGTACCGGTCTGGGTTATTGTAGTCTGCGTCAGTCAAAGGCACATTAAAATAAACACATTGGTTGATATGTTAATTTCTTATTATGTAACCCGACTATAAAATGCTGTATCCCCTTGAGTATTGACACATGTCTGATTCCGTCTGAAGTATGAGTCGTTACGCTCCCCCATGTGGTTCTCCGGTGGCGCGAAGACAAACAAACTTAAAGGCATGATATAATTGGAAATGAGTAAGTGCTTTTCAGGCAACTATTATAATAATATTTTGTTGTAACAATACATGTTCTTCAAAATATACTATATTTTGCAAATATTATGTCAATTTCTCACAACAAATTATATTCAGAAACTAACGCTAATTCCTGCAGTGGAAGTCGTGATAGCGCAGTGGTAGAGCGTTCGCTTCATGTGAGAAAGGCCCGGAGTTCGAGCCCCGCTGGAGCGGTTACGAGTGTGTCCTTAGGCAAGACATTTAAATGCCACATTGCTTCTTCTCTCTCCCTCGTGGCGATGGACTCCATCAGGAATGAGGTCTCTCTCCAGTGATTATTATAATATAATTTGTAGGAACTTGTTTCACAATCGAGCTAAAATAAATTTGTCTAAACTAATTCCTACATCTGTAGCAAAATGCGTTGCAAGATTCCGTTAATATTTAATTCTATTTATAAATATCCTCACCGGAGATCGTGGTATTTTATATTCGTTAAGAGTTCGGAGAAATAAGTTTATATTTCCGGAGGATGTGTCGTCACTCAGGACAAACTGGTGCAAAACTACGATCGTGTGTTTGTGTATTTACGTTTATTTATCGTCGCTACCGGTTGCCCATATGAGCGACGCCTCCTGAAGAGATTAGTTATTTTAGATTTTGGAGGATAGTGCATGCTACAGACAGAGAGAGACCCATTCCAGAGTCTCCTCTGGTTCTTTTACGTGCACGGTGCAAAGCACCGACACGAGTCCTCGGTTTAACGACCCATCTGAAAGACTGTTAATTTTATTAGGGTCAGCCGGGGGATCGAACCTGCGATCCCTGGATGACCAGTCCAGCGTGTTACCACTGGACTACATACTGTAGAACTACGATCGCCATTGTACAAATAAGTCATATTAACTGGGAGACAACTCATCCCGTCTTGTTCACTTCATGCTAAGTGGTGACGCATACTTATCGTTACTGTACATTGGGTTATGCGGTATTGGCAGTAAATGTCCATCATTGGTCAATCTTAATCCATAACCTGCCGAATAAATTGGACGGAATGTGCAAACAACATAGATCCAGATCATTACAACAATATTGGCAAGCATTGAAAAGTGCATGGCCTTAAACCGTTCTGCCTTTGATAT
The DNA here is from genome assembly GCA_014843695.1 of Archivesica marissinica. Classification (NCBI taxonomy): domain Eukaryota; kingdom Metazoa; phylum Mollusca; class Bivalvia; order Venerida; family Vesicomyidae; genus Archivesica; species Archivesica marissinica. Next base: position 59,578,888 of record CM026387.1, read on the forward strand.
GTACATGGCCCACTAATAGATTATTATCATACACAGTCATTGTATTGTTGTGGAGAACACCACCCATATTTCCTTGGTAGAAACCAGTAGGGCCTACTTAAATCTCCAATCTCAGCAAACGACTGACGAGTGTGTGTTTTACGTTTATTTATCGTCGCTACCGGTTGTCCATATGAGCGACGCCTCCTGAAGAGATTAGTCATTTTAGATTTTTGGAGGATAGTGCAATGATACAGACAGAGACCCATTCCAGAGTCTCCTGTGGTTCTTTTAAGTGCACGGTGTACAGTACCGACGCGAGACCTCGGTTTAACGTCCCATCTGAAAGACTGTTAATTGTATTAGGGTCAGACGGGGGATCGTTACCAGTCCAGCGTGTTAACTATTGGATTACAGACCCGGTTGTAACGACTAACCGTTAACGACTTTCAAACATGTCATTTGATCATTATATATTAGGGAGTGAACTTAAAGCTCCACAGGTTCGATCCCCCGTCTAACCCTAATAAAATTAACAGTCTTTCAGATGGGACATTAAACCGAGGTCTCGTGTTGGTGCTGTAAACTGTGCACGTAAAAGATCCAGAGGAGAATCTGGAATGGGTCTCTGTCTGTATCATTGCACTATCCTCCAACATTCTAAAATGACTAATCTCTTCAGGAGGCGTCGCTCGGACAACCGGTAGCGACGATAAATAAACGTAAAGCTCAGCATATAGTGGTGAAAGGCGGTTCTAGTGATGGTGTGCTATAGCACTCAAACACGGACGTTTCAACCATTGTTTCACTAGGAGTTTATGCAACAACATACAACAATATTGACAAGCATTGAAAAGTCCGTACTATACTTACATTTAATTCGAAACATTGAATTATTTTAAACAACTGGTTCCGTAGTGTAGTGGTTATCACGCTCGCTTCACACGCGAGAGGTCCTGGGTTCGAGCCCCAGCGGAACCAAGTAATAAATATTTTTGTTATATTCTAATACACAATTCATAAACGCCAAAATATAGCGACATACATATATATAACAGCATATGATATTTGAGATGGAGTGATACACATTCCTTGTGGTATATTATCAATTGAAACTGACAGCATTGAAAACATTTCCAAACAACGTGCAATGAATTAAATTGACAGATTTTAAACGAACTGGTTCCGTAGTTTATTGGTTATCACGCTCGCTTCACGCATGTGTGATGTCCTGGGTTCAAGCCCAAGCAGAAGAAAATGCTTCATATTTAGTTATATACTTAGTTTATACAAATTTATTTTAGCTCGATTGCGAAACAAGTTCTAACAACTTATATTAATCACTCTCGAGACATCATTCATGGTGGAATACATCGCCACGAGGGAGAGCGAAGAGGCAACGTGGAATTTAAATGCCTTGCTTAAGGGCACAATCGTAACGGCTCCACTGGGGCTCGAAATCGCATACTTGCACATATCATAAAAGCCAGATAATTCACCAGCGGAACTACCGTATCATAAGTATTAACAACAAAAGACATTTTGTAATATTCGTGTTTGTATTTGTTTTCTATTACCAATGGAAATAGCCCACACAATACACACTCCACATACACCAATAGTGGCTAGCATTGAAAAGTTCATACACATTACAAACACATTCGAGCCAAACTCCACTGCTCAATTCCTACCATTAAGAGTGTAATGTGTTTGTTTTTAGGAGTTTAAAGGTGCACCGATAGTTTATGAGTTTAAAGTTGGACCGATAGTTTATGAGTTTAAAGTTGGACCGATGGTTTATGAGTTTAAAGTTGCACCGATAGTTTATGAGTTTAAAGTTGGACCGATAGTTTATGAGTTTAAAGGTGCACCGATAGTTTATGAGTTTAAAGTTGCACCGATAGTTTATGAGTTTAAAGGTGCACCGATAGTTTATGAGTTTAAAGGTGCACCGATAGTTTATGAGTTTAAAGTTGCACCGATAGTTATGTCATTATTATGGTGGCCCCCAGCTATTCTTGATTATAGGAAGATCCCCGATGCCCTTCCGAGTATTATTTCTGGTACAGAAGGGGCACCCGTGTATAACGACATACCTTCCGCAAATCAACTGGATAGCTTCCACACATGAAAAGGAAGCGCCCAGTACTCCACTCTACACGAGTTGACTGCAACGACCTAATTGAAAGTGGTTGGTGTTTTTTAAAGTGTGTTTATCGTCGCTACCGGTTGTCCATATGTGCGACATGCAGTTTACCTAATAACACATTCCATGGGAAGGCACTTAGTTAGTTAGTTAGTTAGTATTTAGTGCACCAATCTCCGTAACAAAATGCCAACTGAACGGAGTTCGAACCCGTGACCATCAGTGATGATAGGTTACAGTGGTATACAAATCAACGACATTAACAACTCTACCATGGAGGCGGACGAACAGAAAGTGTCGAGTTCTGCTTGCTATAATTATATGCATGCAATAATTGACTCAATCCAACATACAGACGGATCTGTAGTCAAGTGGTAGCACGCTGGACTGGTAATCCAGGGATCGCGGGTTCGATCCCCCGTCTGAGTCTAATACAATTAACAGTCTTTGAGATGGGACTTTAAACCGAGGTCTCGTGTCGGTGATTTACATCGTGCACGTATAAGAACCAGAGGAGACTCTGGAATGGGTGTCTGTTTGTATTATTGCACTATCCACCATAAATCTAAAATGACTAATGACGAAGACACAGGTGGTGTGCTTGTATTGTATAATAGTTGTAAATTGCGATTTGAATACGAAACATATCTCAATAATATTCCATATAATTTACGATACTTAATATCTAGGTTAAGAATTTCAGCTCATTCATTAAGAATTCATACAGGTAGATATGGCCAAAATAAAATACCACAAACCGAACGGTTTTGCTCATGCTGTAAATCGAGAGCTTTGGAAGATGAATACCATTTCTTACTTGTATGTAAATGCTATATGCATTTGCGAATCAAATTTATTATAAAATACTACTTTGTAAGACCAAATATGGCAAAGTGTATTGAATTGTTACAATCAAACAATAGAACTATATTATTGAACTTAGCATTATACTACAAACAAGCTGTTGCTATAAGAACGTCGATATTAAATATCATAGAAGTGCATTAACCTCTATAATAGGTTATTAAATACAGTATACTATTGTTGTTGATCAAGTTGTATACAGTTGTACGTAGAATAAGCGGTAAGCAACATTCAATATACTTACCTTGTTTCCCAGAATAAACAAGTAGACATACACATGGATATTTGCATAAATACTAAATAAGTTATTTGTAATTGTAAAGTTTATCCTCTCTAAAAACAAATATATATATATATTCTAATTCTATTCTAAAAATTCTACTCAATACATGTATAATTTGCTTGTATGACATTGATCACGTGTAAATAGTATGTATAATATGTATATACTTATGACTATGTACTATATGTAGATGTTGCTGTTATGGATGAGATGTTGCTCATATGGGCAACCGGTAGCGACGATAAATAAGCGTAAAACACACTCAACCCAAGAGAAAGCGTCAAGTACTGCAATTTACACGAATTGACTGCATCGACCAAACAGAAGACGTGGAGGAAAAGTAGCAATGCAACAAGCGTGACAAACAGATAACGGTTAAGATAATTGACGCACTAATTGGCGGTTCATTGATTCTTTGTTTCTCCGTAATTTACATTTTGATTAACAACTGGTGGAGATATTAGATTGGGCAGAATGTTAATCGTTTAGCAACAACCGTTCAGCAGTATAGGGGAATCTACACATCAACATCGGGACATCCGTAGCCGATTGGTTAAGGTCGTTGACTTCAAATAATTTGCCTCAGACCGCTGTGTGTTTCGACGCCCACTGCATGGGTGTCGGATTCTATCATGTGATGAGGTTATCACAGTTACTTGGGTAAGGTATGTGGTTCTACCCGGAGTGCTTGTCTGTTTCGGACACACTGCTCCGAAGGGCACCCGGTGTCTGTCTCCACAAATACTACTTGGAGGATCGCCATGTGATCTAAGCTACGACTTCAAAAACCCCGAACACACACATTTCATTAACATAAACTAGTAGGACACAGAGCCTAACCACCGTGTACACCCCGGTAGAACTGAGGACAATTGATACAAACAATGGAACACGAATATCGATAATTATTTATCTTAGTTTACAGTAATTCGATGGGTTGTGATGATTATTCAAGTGGAGTGTTTAAATCCATAATTACTTCGTGCAACTCAGATGGTATAAATAGTAGAGTGTAGAGCTCCAGGTTTGATCCCCCGCCAGACCCTAATAAAATTAACAGTTTTTCAGATGAGACTTTAAACCAAGGTCTCGTGTCGGTGCTTTACATCGTGTACGTTAAAGAACCAGAGGACACTCTGGAATGGGTCTCTGTCTGTATCATTGCACTATCCTCCAAATATCTAAAATGACTAATCTCTTCAGGAGGCGTTGTTCATATGGGCAACCGGTAGCGACGATAAATAAAACGTAAAACACACACTATATTAGTCATTGCCCAGAATAATCTCCGGTTCTTTTACATGCCTGTTATTGGCATCGATTCACGAGACCACGGTTTATAGTCCCATCTGAGAGAGTGGTAGAACTGTGCATTTTCACTAATGTAGTGTCGCTTTAAGGTAGCCCATACCTATCTATATACATTGATCCCCCGTCTGACCCTAATAAAATTAACAGTCTTTCAGATGGGACGTTAAACCGAGGTCTCGTGTCGGTGCTTTACACCGTTCACGTAAAGGAACCAGAGGAGACTCTGGAATGGGTCTCTGTCTGTATCATTGCACTATCCTCCAACAATCTAAAATGACTAATCTCTTCAGGAGGCGTCGCTCATATGGGCAACCGGTGATCATATGTATCGTAATAATAATAATAATAATAATAATAATAATAGTAATAGTAATAATAATAATAATACGTTTATTAGGCTAACGGTCTGTACTTTGCAACATAAAACATTGAAACGGGAAACAGAATTATGGCACACTTGGTCGTTTCCATGTATATATTGATAACATATCTCTAATTGATAGTCTACCTTTAGCAGACCTCTACTTTTAATTGACAATCTACCTTTAAAATAGCATACTTACTTTACGATAGCACTCTGGATCTTCATCTTAGATTTGAGTATACGTTTTCCGTGGTTGTCCATAGAATCGTCATTAATCTGGGCCATATGGGCCAAATGAACTATCTTTCCAAACATGATGGCACGTGTGTTGGTTTTGTTAACTTGATCTCAGTTGGCGCTTTCAAAGCTCACACATATATTTGACACAATTTATGTCTTATCCAGGAAAATACATGTCGGCAACTGAATGAAATGTACGCCTTATCCAGGAAAATACATGTCAGTAACTGAATGCAATATACGCCTTATCCGTGCAAACACATGTCAGTAACTGAATGCAATATACGCGTTATCCGGGCAAACACATGTCAGTAACTGAATGCAATATACGCCTTATCCGGGCAAACACATGTCAGTAACTGAATGAAATATACGCCTTATCCGGGCAAACACATGTCAGTAACTGAATGCAATATACGCCTTATCCGTGCAAACACATGTCAGTAACTGAATGAAATATACGCCTTATCCGGGCAAACACATGTCAGTAACTGAATGAAATATACGCCTTATCCGTGCAAACACATGTCAGTAACTGAATGAAATATACGCCTTATCCGGAACAACACAAAGTCATTCCAGCAATACGTATTTCCAATTGAATGAAATGTAAGCTGAGTCTGTGCAAGAAACGTATCACGAACTGAATACAGATGTACAAGAAACATATCACGAACTGAATACAGATGTACAAGAAACGTATCACCAACTGAATACAGATGTACCAGAAACGTATCACCAAATGAATACAGATGTACCAGAAACGTATCACGAACTGAATACAGATGTACCAGAAACGTATCACCAAATGAATACAGATATACCAGAAACGTATCACGAACTGAATACAGATGTACCAGAAACGTACCACCAACTGAATACAGATGTACAAGAAACAACTGAATACAGATGTACAAGAAACGTATCACCAAATGAATACAGATGTACCAGAAACGTATCACCAAATGAATACAGATGTACCAGAAACGTATCACCAAATGAATACAGATGACCAGAAACGTATCACCAACTGAATACAGATGTACCAGAAACGTATCACAAACTGAATACAGATGTACCAGAAACGTATCACCAACTGAATACAGATGTACCAGAAACGTATCACCAACTGAATACAGATGTACAAGAAACGTATCACCAAATGAATACAGATGTACAAGAAACGTATCACGAACTGAATACAGATGTACAAGAAACGTATCACCAACTGAATACAGATGTACAAGAAACGTATCACCAACTGAATACAGATGTACAAGAAACGTATCACGAACTGAATACAGATGTACAAGAAACGTATCACGAACTGAATACAGATGTACAAGAAAAGTATCACGAACTGAATACAGGTGTACAAGAAACGTATCACGAACTGAATACAGGTGTACAAGAAACGTATCACCAACTGAATACAGATGTACCAGAAACGTATCACGAACTGAATACAGGTGTACAAGAAACGTATCACGAACTGAATACAGATGTACAAGAAACGTATCACGAACTGAATACAGATGTACAAGAAACGTATCACGAATGTGTGTGGTTTGTGTGTGGTTTGTGTGTGACGTATACGAACTGAATACAGATGTACAAGAACGTATCACGAACTGAATACAGATGTACAAGAAACGTATCACGAACTGAATACAGATGTACACGAAACGTATCACGAACTGAATACAGATGTACAAGAAACGTATCACGAACTGAATACAGATGTACAAGAAACGTATCACGAACTGAATACAGATGTACCAGAAACGTATCACCAACTGAATACAGATGTACAAGAAACGTATCACGAACTGAATACAGATGTACAAGAAACGTATCACCAAATGAATACAGATGTACAAGAAACGTATCACCAACTGAATATAGATGTACAAGAAACGTATCACCAACTGAATATAGATGTACCAGAAACGTATCACGAACTGAATACAGATGTACAAGAAACGTATCACCAAATGAATACAGATGTACAAGAAACGTATCACCAACTGAATACAGATGTACAAGAAACGTATCACGAACTGAATACAGATGTACCAGAAACGTATCACCAACTGAATACAGATGTACAAGAAACGTATCACCAAATGAATACAGATGTACAAGAAACGTATCACCAACTGAATACAGATGTACAAGAAACGTATCACCAACTGAATAAGATGTACAAGAAACGTATCACCAAATGAATAAGATGTACAGAAACGTATCACCAACTGAATAAGATGTACAAGAAACGTATCACCAACTGAATACAGATGTACAAGAAACGTATCACCAACTGAATACAGATGTACAAGAAACGTATCACGAACTGAATACAGATGTACCAGAAACGTATCACCAAATGAATACAGATGTACAAGAAACGTATCACCAACTGAATATAGATGTACAAGAAACGTATCACCAAATGAATATAGATGTACCAGAAACGTATCACCAACTGAATATAGATGTACAAGAAACGTATCACCAACTGAATACAGATGTACAAGAAACGTATCACCAACTGAATACAGATGTACAAGAAACGTATCACGAACTGAATACAGATGTACCAGAAACGTATCACCAACTGAATACAGATGTACAAGAAACGTATCACCAACTGAATACAGATGTACAAGAAACGTATCACCAAATGAATATAGATGTACCAGAAACGTATCACCAACTGAATATAGATGTACAAGAAACGTATCACCAACTGAATACAGATGTACGCATTATCCAAAACACGTATTACCTGAATACAGATGTACTCAGTATTCAAAAAAGTATTACCTACAGTATATCCACTACCCGTGTTCAGATAAACCCGAATATCGTATCACCAGATACTGGTCAGCAATCGAATGCTCTGTATTCCAATCCGAATATTTTGTATTCGAAACTTCAATTATTCTACCAAGTGATTACAAATTCTAAAACGCGCCTCGCAAAATCCATTGTTATCCACGGTGTAAATCATGCGAAAACACTGTTGTCAAAGCAGCCACATGCACAGTTTTAAGTTTCTTCAATATATTTTCCAATCGAGTGTACACACACATATACGTGAAGCTTACGATGCACGCTATATATATATATTCTTTTATCTGTATTTGCTTATCGTTTTCATCATTTACCCGTTCCAGTCGAGTCATCCATCCATGTTAGATATTTATACAGACATCACCACAACCAACTAAAACTATTGATATATTCTTTTCAACGTTTTCAAAGTGGTGTCGCTAAACACACGGCTAAGCTCACTATAACATTCATAAATCTAATTGAATATATGAATTTCAAATCATACCATCTTTCATAAATGTTTCACGAGTTACGCCGGATAACAGCATCAAAGAGAAGAGCTGTCCGATTAGCGCCGGGGTTAGCGCGCTCGCTTCTCACCAATGCAACCAAGGTTCGATTCTCGGACCGGGAAGTATGTGAGATGGTACGGTGGTCGCCATATCGGACAGGTGGGTTTTTTCCGGGTACTCCGGTTTCCTCCCACACGAATAATCACATTTACCCTGTCATCCGAGCCAACGAGAGTGATTAATATAAGTTGTTAGAACTTCGCAATTGTTGTAAAATAAATAAAGTTTATAAAAGAGAGAAGAGACTACTCCATTGACAAACTAGAAGATATATATATATCTGAATAATTGCATGACAATTACTGAATAGTAGTCCAGTGGTTAACACATTGGACTGGTAATCCAGTGATCGCAGGTTCGATCCCCCGTCTAACCCTAATAAAATTAACAGTCTTTCAGATGGGACTTTAAACCGAGATCTTGTGTCGGTGCTTTACACCGTGCTATAGCACACCGTCACTAGAACCGCCTTTCACCACTATCTGCTGAGCGGTGATGATTGAGCTTATTTACCCTCGCCACCGGCGAACCATATGGGCGAGCGTCTGCTGAGCTTTACGTTCGCTCTCTAATATATAATTATAAAATGGCATGTGTGAAAGTCGTCAGTCATTACAGACGGGTCTGTAGTCCAATAGTTAACACGCTGGACTGGTAACGACCCCCCATCTGATCCTAATAAAATTAACAGTCTTTCAGGTGTGACTTTAAACCGAGGTCTCGTGTCGGTGTACACCGTGTACGTAAAAGAACCAGAGGAGACTCTGGAATGGTTCTCTGTCTGTATCATTGCACTATCCTCCAAAAATCGAAAATGACTAATCTCTTCAGGAGCCGTCACTCATATGGGCAACCGGTAGCGACGATAAATAAACGTAAAACACACACACACACACACACACACACACACACACACGACAATTGCAGAAGGTTAATGAAAGGTGACGTGATTAAATGAAATAGTAGTGCACGACCATGAATACATAATAATGAGTATAGTATTTATACGATTTTATATATTTAAAAAAATGAATATTAATCAGTTGTCCTTTACAAAGCGTCCCATGCATACGTTATTCAACACCTCCACAGATAATAGAGTTTATAGAATTCAAGGCAGTCAGCTGTCACAAACTAAATTACAATACTCATATAACGAATATTGTAGTTTTAATTCGTTTTTATAGCTTTTGAAATTATATACATTTTGAAACAAAGTGTAACGTACATTTTTAAAAATAATTGGTCCTACTTAAAAGTACACTACGCTGGTCGTGTGCACTTTGTATTACTATAAAAATAAATGGAAACGGATGAGTAATTTAGATATGTATAATATATTATACCGATTGATGTCTTTAACAACATAAACAAACATAGTACATACTATACCCCAACGATAACGTGATTCCCGCGAAAAAGATAGCACGGGCTAATATTATTATAACGGGTAAAAAGAAGTTTATTATTATTTATGTATGCATTACTTGGCACACAGGATTATTTACTACACCCTACGTATTGATTTGGCTTATTCCAAACCTATTTATAGTACTGTTTGTAAATAACACGTTATCGTTGGGCCTCTGTACATGTATATATAATCCGTTGTTTCACTAAAGTGCATACATACACGTGCACCTAAATCAAGAGAATAAATAGTCAGAGATGCACATCACATGCATTTGACACAATACCAAAATGCCTAGAATACGCCCATCATCTGTCGAAGCCCAAACATGTGTGTACATCTTGTCAATAATCCGCTATGTCAGTTTATATATATATTTCTGGTTTTACGCCTGCAACAGCACCATTTTGGGCTATATCGCCGGCGGGCAGTTTACCTAACAACACCTTTCCTGGGTAGGCTCCAGCGGTTAACCAGTACTTGGATGCACCAACCTCCGTAAGAAACTGCCAACTGTTTCATATAAATGAGACACGGCCTGAGCGGGGCTCGAACCCGTGATCATCAGTGATGATAGGTTACAGTGGTATATAAGTCAACGACCTTAACCACTCGACCACGGAGGCGGACGCTATGTCAGCTATGGAGCAGGTAAGTTGAATGGGCAATGAAAAATACATGCAATTTTCAATCGAACCCACATATCCCACGAATGCTGTCTCTAACATATGCAGCCACATGATTCTCGGTGGCGGGCCTGTCGACCAGCGGTTAACACCATTGATCGGTAATCCAGAGATCGCAGGTTCGTTCCCCCGCTATACCATACTAAAATGACTCATACCATAGTTTAGTTTAATCATATTGTATTGCATTCTGTATATACAGTATACAATACAAAACAAATGAACAAACTTGTATAACTATCCGTAATGCATGATTCGTGGCATTGTTTGCTCAAGGATTGTCATTATATATTGAAGCAAATGGGTTGGGCCACAAGTTTTAACAACATTAGTTACGGCCCTCCCCAAAAGACTAGATTGTAATTAACAAAGAGACTGAATACAAGAGTTGTGCTAGTACTTTACTAAATACTAATAGAAAAAGGGTAAAATGATTAAGAGAATAAGCAACATTTTAGATAATAAGAATTTAGAAACAAAAAACAACAATAAACAAACCAAAAAAAGTTTAGGAAATGTAACTGTAATAGCTACTCCAATCAAGTGTCCCACCATACAACGTTACCCAGCCAGCCACACCCGTCACCACACCCTAACATAGATCGTCACAAGAGAACAGCCTATATATATATACAGATCATGTGATTATTTGCTCAAAGCCTTTAGTCGTTTTAATATATGTTTGAACTTGTGTGAAAATATATTCATATACCATAGTCTTTCTGATGAGACTTTAATCCGAGGTCTCGTGTCGGTGCTTTACACCGTGTCCGTAAAAGAACCAGAGGATACTCTGGGAGGGGTGTTTATATACGTATCAGCCACTCAATGTATAAATGCAACGCGATATTGAGGACGATACCATTACACTAAGATATAGTGAAACACGCTTTTATTTTGACTAAGTGATTGTATCTCATTATACCTTGTCGATACCAACTACCTGGAACACCTATATCGTGTTTATTATATTGCTTTTCTGTTTATATACATATTTCACATATCGCCTTGGACCAGTACAGCGAACATATTCTGGATAGTTATAGTATGTATGTATATTGTATAATAAAACTATGAACACAATGGGAAGTACTGACTGGTTAATGACACCGCGCACAATTTCGATTTCCTGAGCCCTCAGGTACCACGTGTGATGTAACAACCTGCCCTAGGTACCACGTGTGATTTGACAACCTGCCCTCGGTACCACGTGTGATGTGGCAACCTGCCCTCGGCTATCACGTGTAGTGTGACAACCTGCCCTCAGGTATCACGTGTAGTGTGACAGCCTGCCCTCAGGTATCACGTGTAGTGTGACAGCCTGCCCTCGGTATCACGTGTAGTGACAGCCTGCCCTCGGTATCACGTGTAGTGTGACAACCTGCCCTCAGGTATCACGTGTATTGTGACAGCCTGCCCTCAGGTACCACGTGTGATGTGGCAACCTGCCCTCGGCTATCACGTGTAGTGGTACAACCTGCCCTCAGGTATCACGTGTAGTGTGACAACCTGCCCTCGGGTATCACGTGTAGTGTGACAACCTGCCCTCGGGTATCGCCTGTAGTGTGACAACCTGCTCTCGGTATCACGTGTAGCGTGACAACCTGCCCTCGGTATCACGTGTAGCGTGACAACCTGCCCTCGGTATCACGTGTAGTGTGACAACCTGCCCTCGGTATCACGTGCAGTGTGACAACCTGCCCTCGGTATCACGTGTAGCGTGACAACCTTACATTTTCTCCGTAGACAAACATCAGAGAAGTTGGCATGAGTCTTTAAGTCGTGAGGGAGTACACGACGGGTTCATGTCATTACGCGTAGTCGCCCACTTACAGTGCCTTCGGTTGGACACACCTTTATAATCTCGAACACGCACACCAGATGTTTCTGACCCGGGTCATATACGTATGTTCCATAACTGTAATGCTTAAATATTCAATTTTGCTGACACAATATTGAAAACCACTCTGCCATCAAAGGTTTATTTCTTAACACGATTATTTAATAAAGACAAAATTGAGCAGGTGTTAGCACTTTATTAGGTGAGTATCGCCTAAACAAGCAGGTCCTGTAATTTGCCATACACGTGTCAAGTGGCCACATGTTAGCGGATATATGAACGTATGACAACTAGCATGTCCTCTGTATCCCGGCAACAGCAATGTGTCCGTACAGGTATATCTCTTTTAAAGCAACCACGAGGCATTATTAGTATGGACAGACGGATCTGTAGTCCAGTGGTAACTGGTAACACGCTGGACTGGTAATCCAGGGTTCGCAGGTTCGATTAATTGTTTGGTTCCGCTGGGGCTCGAACCCAGGACCTCACGCGTGTGAAGCGAGCGTGATAACCACTACACTACGGAACCAGATGGCTGAAAATCATACGATGTTAGCACGAATTCGATTTAAGTATAGTACGGACTTTTCAATGCTTGTCAATAGTGTTGTATATTGTTGCAGTGACTCCTAGGGAAGCAATGTTCTCTCTCTCTCACACACACACACACCACACACTCTCTCTCTCTCTCTCTCTCTCTCTCTCTCTCCTCTCTCTCTCTCTCTCTCTCTCTCTCTCATCTCTCTCTCTCACTCTCTCTCTCTCTCTCTCTCTCTCTCTCTCTCTCTCGCCAGTTCATCATTACATGTTTTGAAAGTTGAAATCGTGAATTCGTGGAAGTTGAAATATATATATATATATACGCTTGGAACGGACCAGTATTATGTCAATAGAGAACGTTTATCCTGTCTAATCACTATGTCCACGTCAAACAAACACAATGTTACACATTTGAGATCGATGGAAAAACAATTCAACTGCTTTCATTAACAAACACATCATTGCAACCATTACATTTTGAAATAAAAGATCATTAAGTAAACAACCCACAACCTAGTTGTTTTATGGACATGTACCCTTTTTCAAATACAAAACATCTCTAATAGACATGCGAGACAGTGTCTGTCGGAGGGTACTCATTTATAAACTCCAAGAGAAGAACTTGTTTGTCTTTATCATGTAAACATAATTTTTTATAGTTATATTTATTTGCCTTCAAATAATCTATGGCTATATCAGCTTTAAAGCGACACAACATCTGTAAAAAACGCAAATGTCTGCAGAATGTAATTTCCTATTATATGTTATAACTGTTTTTCCAACATTTGCCTAAAAAACTGAGTATTTCAACAAATAAATAAGCGTCATATACGCGGTTTGTTGACAGCAAAATAATGTAAATAGGGTCGACATTCATGCGTAATACAACGCGTGTATCCTGAATAACACAATTTATCGTACATATTTACCGTTATATCTCCCATTTGTGCCTATGCATATTTATTTGTAGACTATTCTTAGTTAAATTATCTCTAAACGAAAGTATCGCGCGTTTAGTATTGACTCCAATGACAAACAAACGTCATTTCAGGAATCCTACTTTCACTTTTGAAAACCTTTGTAGACCACAAACACAGTGTTTATTGATTCAATGTTTGTGTTGGAATGTATTCAGAAGAATTTATGGTAGCAATGCATTGACACGTGAAAACATGCATTGTATTTGCATTTTGCGATGTAATGTCGCCTTTTCCGTTTGAGCATATATATGCCATTATATTGAAATAGATTAGTAGGAATTCAGTTTTCAATGGAGATATCGAAAGGAAATTAAGTTAACTCAAGTATATTAATATACATATTAAATCACACTTGATCAATGTGAATCGATATAATTATGCATGTACATATACACACTGCCTTCCTATCATGGTTAAATCACTAGACGGGCTTAGTTACTAACCTTATTATGTTCTAGTTCGGGTTTTACGCCTGCATCAGCACCATTTCGGGCTATATCGCCGGCGGGCAGATTACCTAACAACACCTTTCCTGGGTAGGCTCCAGCGGTTAACCAGTACTTGGGTGCACCAACCTCCGTAAGAAACTGCCAACTTTTTCATATAAATGAGATACGGCCTGATCGGGGCTCGAACCCGTGACCATCAGTGATGATAGGTTACAGTGGTATACAACTCGACCACGGAGGCGGACTGGTTACTAACCTACCTAGGATTTAGTCTATATATATGTATATGAGATATCGATATAGTGGTTGGATCCGGGCGCACATAGACCAGAGATGATGGGACTGTAGTGGGAGATTGGTACGTGGCAGACAGAGAGGGATATAATGAAATGAGAGGGAGAGAGAGGGAGAGAGGGACGTAGTGACAGAGGGCGGGCGAGAGTGCGTGGAGGAACGGAAGGAATGACGTAAGAAAACGGACATACGGGTAAAGGGACGGAAAACGATACTGGTGGAGGGAAAGAAGAGAAAAAGGAACGTAATGACGAATGGGAGGGACGGACTAGCGGACGGACGGACGGACGGACGGGTGGCTGAACGGACGGACACATAACAGGGTATATTGTGTGACCTATATAACTGATATTGCTATCGATGATTAAATGCTACACTTCAAGTGGACTGTCCAATAACTAAATACAGATACTACCTTCTTCTCTGCTGAACAGGTACACGGTGATGATCCGCAAGTGGAATCACCGTCATACGACGCATGCTGGCACGACTCCCATATCCCATACGCGGCAAATTCATTGCACGTAATTTCCAAGCATTTACTCAAATTATTATTTTATCAAAACTACATTTTACATGATTCCAACGCAATTATCTTTAATAATTACAACTTTTTATCTTTAAAAACAGTCATAATTCCATGTTATATTGTTTATATTACCACCAAACTCAGCCAAAATACGCACTATAAGCGACGATACCTTGTTCAAAAATGGTGTCCAAAAATATTCATTTGAAAACTCAAAAGGGCAGAAAATCAAGTGGGTCTATTTGAATAATCATTGTTTACTTTTATCTTTACGTTAATGTATTCAAGAATGAAATATTAACATAATTGTGTACTCGAATTGCATTAAGATGTTTTAGCGTGGTTTGGGGAGTAGCCACAGTGAGTACATTACGGATTGAATGTGTAAAGATATTAAACAAACATTCAAAATTGATAAATATCACCATTTCACACCATTAAAAACAATGTTTCATCGAGAATCCAGCGACAATCTATGCTCCGATGATATAATGTTTAATATTTATTTCCTTTCATGCAGGGTCTCAGGGTCTCATGGCTAGCTGCATATATCTTTATTTCCGTTTGTGAATTATTTTAATTTGTGTTAGACAATAGGTGACCGCTGCCTGGATAATGGACCCCGTGTGATATTGAGCAAAATTCATAACACGAGATTTGAGTTGGTTCCCAGTAACTGTTTTAGATTTTATTCTTTATTTACGTCTCATCAATGTACAACAAACAACATTCAATATAATAAAAACATATCGATGTACATTGCCACTCAATACTGAATTATAAGAGACAGTAACAGTAACAATTCACAATATAACACGATTCAACATATACGTTTCTTAAAACTAGAGGTTATAGAGGTTGATCCAGACCGATACTCTCACAAACTGAAGACAATCGTCAAAATGGTGACGGGCACATTGCCACCATTACACCACAGCCGCAAAACATGGCGTGAGGGACCATATGTGTGAAAATCCCACCATTCCCTCACGCCCGGTGTATTGCCAGTCATGTCACCACCATCACCATGTGCAACCGCTATCAGTGAGATTCTCGGTCCAAAACAAGACCTACTCTTAGATATAAATTTGTTAAGTCTAAATTGCCTACGCTATCTTATCTAAGAAGTGCTTAAAATATTTATTAAAACACTGATATTGAAAAAGAGCACTAACGCGCTTATTAATTAAAAAATGGTATAAAAAACAATTATCACCTCTGATCAGATCAGTGTGAATAATTCCAGCATTTATCTTCATTAGTTGTTCAGCTACAGCAGTCAGTAGATTGCACAATGTGAATCTTTGATCGTCATCACTTCGTAACTGTGCACATGCATGTTTAGTGTTTTACGCATATAGATCAGAACGTGTAGAATATACTCAAACTAATTCCATACTAACTGATGTGTTCTACGATGAACCTATGCTAGTGCAATTCATAACCCAATGAACAATATTAAACCTAATCACGTGTAATAATAAATGACACAGTCGGTGAAAAATTCCCATCGGACTAACTTGAAATAATTACCCCCCTTTGTATTTTTTCAGTTATTTACGGAAACGTTGTTAATTATTGGGACGAATAAATATGTGTTATTTAAAAATGTTTCGTATGTTTTTATTGGTTTACTCTATGCACACTAAACGGTGTTTTCTGGAACTATTTTCTATGCAATGTCTTAATTAATTATTTCTATAGCTTGTCTAGTTGTTATGTGATGATGGTGTGTGCGAGAATCCATATATAGATATCTCTACAACTACAGTGTTGTTCACAGACGGATATGTAGCCCAGTGGTAAAACGCTGGACTGGTCGCAGGTTCGATCCCCCGTCTGACCCTAATAAAATTAACAGTCTTTCAAATGGGACGTTAAACCGAGGTCTCGTGTCGGTGCTGTGTTGTTCATCAAAATGCTGGTTCATACACCCACGAACATCAAAATCATCGACACAAACTTTGTTTTTGGAGTTTAAAGTCGCTTAGGTCATATGGCGCCTCTCCAGCTATTATTGGTGGAAGAAGACCCCGGGTTCCCCTCCGAGCAGTGTTTCAGGCACGGACATAAACCCTCGTAGAACCACAGACCCCCCGCAACGCAGTTGGATAGCTTCTTCACTTGAATTGATTCCAATCTACATTGTCACGGGACAAGTGAGTTTAGTTGAACAACATTAACCACTCGGCCACTCGTTGATAAAACAAATTACTTGGATTTGTTAAATAATTTTTCGAGATCTGAATTAACCAACATTAACGTATTTTCTCATTTGTTTAGAATTCAAACGTGTAGGTTTGCTAGAAATAGAACTGAACAATTTATACAAATTTATTTTAGCTCGATTGCGAAACAAGTTCATATAACTTATATTAATCTCTCTCGAGACCTCATTCCTGATGGAATCCATCGCCACGAAGGAGAGAGAGAAGAGTCATGTGGGATTTAAATGCCTTGCCTAAGGGCACACTCGTACCGGCTCCAGCGGGGCTCGAACTCAATGCCTTTCGCACATGAAGCGAACGCGCTACCACTGAGCTATCTCGACTTCCACAAAGAAAGCTATTGTGTACATTACTATATTATTCCAATGTGCAGTTCTCACTTATAGTGCTATCTTTTGATTGCATTTGATTGTATATATGTTGAGGGCCTCATGGTAGATTAACTTTTGTTAAATGAGTAC
Source organism: Archivesica marissinica (assembly GCA_014843695.1). Classification (NCBI taxonomy): domain Eukaryota; kingdom Metazoa; phylum Mollusca; class Bivalvia; order Venerida; family Vesicomyidae; genus Archivesica; species Archivesica marissinica. The sequence goes on from CM026387.1 coordinate 59,596,903, forward strand.
TCTCGTTAAATAAAGTCTTTATTATTATTATTATTATTATTATTATTATTATTATTATTATTTTATTATTATTATTATTATATATTATATTATTATTATTATTATTTTATATTATTATTATTATTATATTATTATTTTATTATTATTATTATTTTTTTTTTTATTATTATTATTATTATTATGTAGTAGTAGTAGTAGTAGTAATATTGAGGATGATACTTTATATGTATATGTTCTTGTTTTAATGAGCCCAGGAATGAATGCATTATGAAGTAGTTATATCAAAGGCACTCAGTGTTTGACCTAATACAATCTACCAAGAACACTATTTTAGCTAGATATATTTATCAAAGAACTTCACTTTTTAATAGTATGTAATGTGTTCAATATATTGATATTACAAACTGTTGTGTACCAATTATTTATATATTGTATAATTATGTGTGTATATTTGACGATGTACTGTGTACATGACTGAATACATGTTCTGTTCTGTACATATACGAAGCCACCTCGGTATTTCATATATGTGGTACACCTGGTATTTAAATGGCACCCCCTGTGTATTGGTTCACTAAGACAGTGGTACGCTTCGTCCGTCATTGTTATGTTTAATAATATGTTATTGTTTTCTATACATGTTGTAAAATTCAAAGCTCATACACTACCAGGTTCACAAATGGACCTGGCGGGCCGCAAGTTCTTTTAACATTAGCAATGAGAGACATCTGTAATTTTCTATTACCTCCCTTGGCAGATAAAGTCTGATTATTCCAATATGTCAATAGGTCCTTCTAATTAGAATCCTTTGTTTTTACTGTTGTGCCCTAACCGGGTCTTGCGGTATGATAATTGCGATTTTATCAAAATCGTTTTAATTAACTGATAGCATTGTTTTGCAAATAAGTACCCATTGCATACGCTGTAGGAGATCTGTCGAGATATAGTAATAATAATAATAATAATATAAAGCGATAGCGGAATAAAATTGCTAGCATGTTGTGCAAAGAAAACAACGATAAAAACAGAGGAAAACACTTAATAGGACCTATCTACTTTTAGGGAGTATTCAGAGGCAGTAACTGACCGATGTCTCTCATTGGCCTTTCTTTCCCAACGACTTGAAACCGTACAAAAACAAGAATTAATGACTTTACGTAGACGGATCTGTAGTCCAGTGGTAACACGCTGGACTGGTAATCCAGGGATCGCAGGTTCGATCCCCCGTCTGACCATAATAAAAATAACAGTCTTTCAGATGGGACATTAAACCGTGGTCTCGTGTCGGTGCTGTACACCGTGCACGTAAAAGAACCAGAGGAGATTCTGGAAAGGGTCTCTGTCTGTATCATTGCACTATCCTCCAAAAATCTAAAATGATTAATATCTCCTGGAGGCGTCGCTCATATGGGCAACCGGTAGCGACGATAAATAAACGTAAAAAAAACAACACACACACACACACATACTTACGTAGAACCTAGGTGAATCAAGCAGATGTTGCCTTACGTTAACCGAATGTTGTCAGTTTTCTTGGATTGTTGTGTCAAAACTCGTCCAGTATATTGCGGAGTCATTGAAACTGACGGTGGTGTATTCCGGTGTCGATACTGTAGGCATCACGGTTTTGTACCGTCGTCAATGAGGATCTACTTTTTTAAATATTAGCTCCATTTTACAAAACTTTTTTTCTCACCCCGTTAGGGATATTTATACATGACCAACTCTGGAGCATTATCGTACACAGTCAGTATGCACTGGTGGAGAAGACCACCCACATTTCCTGGATAGAAATCAATACTCAATTCTCCAACCTCCGCAAGCGACTGACAACTTTCTCACACACCATCAGTTATCACTTGTCCCTGATAGGGAGCGAACCTGTGACCCTAATTATGTATGGTGAGTTCTAACAATACCGTGCTAGACCACTCGACCACGGGGGCTCTGCAGCAAGTGTCGGTGTTTGCGTCAATTAAGCGTTGTAAACTATATGTTTTAATATAAAGATTTATGAAATGGTAAAATAAAAAATATTATGTACTCCAGGTAGACAACTCTTATATAAGCAATATGTTGCGTCATACACGATAACGTCCCTTGTTATTCATCGCATTAACTGTGTGACTGGTATATCAAACAAAGATTTTAGTATATTAAAAGTAAAGTAAAGTTATGTTATGTTATATTTCGGGTTTTACGCCTGCATCAGCACCATTTTGGGCTATATCGCCGGCGGGCTGTTTACTTAACAACACCTTTCCTGGGCAGGCTCCAGCGGTTAACCAGTACTTGGGTGCACCAACCTCCGTAAAAAACTGGCAACTTTTTCATATAAATGAGACACGACCTGAGCGGGGCTCTAACCCGTGACCATCAGTGATGATAGATTACAGTGGTATACAAGTCAGCGACATTAACCGACCACGAAGGCGGACAAAGTAAAGTAAGTTGATTGGACATAAACACTGTTCAATACCTGTATAGAATGGATAAATACGGAGCGGTTTTGGCAAATCGAACTGATGTATGACTAGCTGGTAAATGGTGACACGTATGTGCATTTTGTAATCGGTGCAGCAGTTTGAGGGCAAATCCTCCCCCATGCAAACATACTTAGCCAGTATGTCGATTGTTCACCTATTTACTCCAGTGATATTATCAGAAACTCAATACGGCCCAACTAATTAAAATATATTTATATGACTGACCAGACAAAATAATTATACCAACGCCTGTTCCCAGGTTAAATCAATACTGTATAGTATAGGGAACATAAGCTTCACATGTTCAAAGAAAATGTATTGTAAGACGAATGTAGTAACGTGGGTAGATGTCACCCCACCACCAGCATCATTCTAAGAAACTATTATTGAATTCCAGCTAGTGATATGTGATTACATTCTGAATGGTATTGTTAAAGTTCATCCGTTTACCTTTGTTTTAATTACATGTATTTGGGTATAAAAGGACCGCCACCCAAGGATAATTCCTGCGATGTTTTGTACATACAGATCAAACGGTGTCAGAGGAAATCACCAATACCACATACATTACCAATACCACATACATTACCAATACCACATACATTACCAATACCACATACATTACCAATACCACATACATTACCAATACCACAAACATTACCAATACCACATACATTATCAATACCACATACATTACCAATACCACATACATTACCAATACCACATACATTACCAATACCACATACATTACCAATACCACATACATTACCAATACCACATACATTATCAATACAGCATACATCACTAATTCCACACACATTACCAATACCACATACATCACCAATACCAATACCACATACATCATCAATACCACATACATTACCAATACCACATACATTACCAATACCACATATATTACCAATACCACATACATTACCAATACAGCATACATCACTAATGCCACACACATTACCAATACCACATACATCACCAATACCAATACCACATACATCATCAATACCACATACATTACCAATACCACATACATTACCAATACCACATATATTACCAATACCACATACATTACCAATACTTTTTGTTTTGACCACATTACCAATACCACATACATCACCAATACCAATACCACATACATCATCAATACCACATACATTACCAATACCACATACATTACCAATACCACATATATTACCAATACCACATACATTACCAATACCACATACATTATCAATACAGCATACATCACTAATGCCACACACATTACCAATACCACATACATCACCAATACCAATACCACATACATCATCAATACCACATACATTACCAATACCACATACATCACCAATACCACACACATTACCAATACCACATACATTACCAATACCACAAACATTACCAATACTACATACATTACCAATACCACATACATCACCAATACCACATACATTACAAATACCACATACATTACCAATACCACATACATTACCAATACCACATACATTACCAATACAATATCACATAGAGTGACACTTTGACAGTGTAGAACCCAAACCAACATTTATAATGAATGCCACAATCTCATGCAATCCCAGTAATATAGCGCGTGATAGCGCATTGCTAGCGTGTTCACTTCATGTGCGAAAGGACCGGAGTTCACGCTCAGTTCGAGCCGTTTCAATTGTGCGACAAGGCGGTACGTAAATACCACATTGAATCTTCTCTCGCCATCATGGCGATGTATTCCAATGAATGAGGTCTCGAGAGCGATTAATCTAACGTTGTAAAACCTTGTTTCGCAATCGAGTTAAAATAAACTGGTATAGACTAAACTAATATACATGTATTATGCAGGTTGGGTATATGACTGCTTATCCACTGATTGATAGCTAAATGGATATGGTGTGTATGGATATATAGTAGTATATTAGACTAAATCTCTATATCGGAAAGGGCTAACACTCGATCATTACCCGTTCGCATGCTGTGAGAATTCGTTTGAGTGTGCGCAGTGTGCTGGTGGTTTTACTACCAAACGACTCCAATGGAAATCGTTTTTCATGTCCATGCATGTCAATACACGAATAACAAGGAGTAAATGTATCATATATACGCGATGTAATTATCCCCTAGTCATAGTTCAATGCAAATCTCAAAAATAAATAGTTGGTACCATTAAGCAATCGGTAGCAATTTGAACAAGTCTTAAAACGCTTAAGTGAATGTAAATATTGATACGCTGGTTATATAGCATTCAATGACAAACTTGTGTTGCTTTCTCGTCAAAGCCAATTTCAACACGCCGGTGGGTTCTTTACATAATTATTTTATTTAGTGTAAGCATACACACACTATTAATTCCGATACTACCTAAATATAAGTAGGGCTGTGTTCAATAATTCCTCAGCCGTCGTGCTAGCGCAGTTATAGAGCCTTCGCTTCAGGCGTGAAAGGACCGGAGTTCGCGCCCAGTTGTAGCCGTTGCGATTGCGCCATTAGGCAAGACACTTATATTCTACATGGCCTCTTCTCTCTCCCTCGCTGGACTGGTAATCCAGGGATCGCAGGTTCGATCCCCCGTCTGACCCTAATAAAATTAACAGTCTTTCAGATGGGACTTTAAACTGAGGTCTCGTGTCGGTGCTGTACACCGTGCACGTAAAAGAACCAGAGGAGACTCTGGAATGGGTCTCTGTCTGTATCATTGCACTCTCCTCCAAACATCTAAAATGACTAATCTCTTCAGGAGGCGTCGCTCATATGGGTAACCGGTAGCGACGATAAATAAACGTAAAAACAAAAAAAACTCTCTCCCTCGTGGCGATGGATTCCATCAGGAATGAGGTTTCGAGCGCGATTTAACTAATGTATTATGGCTTGGATAGTGACGGGTGTCATTTTAAAACTTGCCTGGATATGGCCTAAGCAACGTGTACATGTATAGTGTCAAGCCTATGGTGTATCATAATGTTCTTAACGAAGATTTAAAAAATATTTTTAGGTTTTGAACCCGAAACCATTTGTCCAGATCCAAGGCCTCTGTGACTGAAGTAGCATGCTATACTAACCAGGTGTCGGGGTGATGGTGCACGTGTTCATAATGCCACCAAAGCATCATTTGATGACATGATTATTGAAGCATATAATATCCACTTGAGGAAAATATGTTCCATTCTCATGACATCCATGTTTGACAACAGATCACCGGGTTGGGACAAAACTTAGGTTGGACCAATCCCCGTACATAAGTATTAGGAAGTCCGGCACTCTGGTATTCAGATCAGCAGTAGTATCCTACTTTCCATCTACTAGTCATCCCGGTGTCATAGTAAAATGTGCAGATCAAATCACCACGTGGTCACGTTTCGGGAGAAGTCGAAACTAGTATTATAAGATAGATGCCAAGGAGGCCATATTGGATTTTGTATGAGCAATAATTTAGTTATAGTGTTCAGCTACTATTTACCCACACACCATTGTAACTATGTCGGGTCAACGGCTCCCGAGAAGAAGCCGAAAATATATTTGCAAGATGATGGCCATCTTGGTTATTTGGAGCACAACAATTGTAAGCGTTACTCACATGACCTAAAATTCACCTACATGTACGTGCATTCTTTATATGGATACGAATTTATATAAATGATTTATGAGAAGCTTGTTTCCCTATCCATTGCAAATGTTCCAATGCCCGCTATATATTGTGCTGACCAATCAACCATATACATAGTCCAGTGATTAACACCATGTACTGGGAATCCAGGGATCGCAGGTTCGATCTCTCGTCTGACACTAATAAAATTAACATTCTTTCAGATGAGACATTAAACCGAGGTCTCGTGTGGGTGCTTTACACCGTGTACGCAAAAGAACCAGAGGCGATTTTGGAATGGGTATCTATCTGTATCATTGCACTGTCCTCCAAAATTCTAAAATGACTAATCTCTTAGGCGTCGCTAATATGGGCAACCGGTAGCGTCGATATATAAACGTAGAAAAAACCCGAGTTGAACTGAAAGAGGTCAGACACATCTCTACAAGGTATCCATGTTTCTCACATAGTGTTTTTTTAATGACCCAGTGTGGGGTTAATGAGAAATACCGCGGACTACCTTGTAATAGACACACGGACATACGGAGGGACACTATTATTATTTAGTCCCGACTTCTGGTGGCGGATAAGTGGGCAGCTGTCGATCCATGTATAAATAATATTATCCTGTATACGAAATGCAGATAAAGAACCAAGTAACTTACGAGAGAAGTGAAGCAAATCCGAGGTGAGCTTTACCGATTTTCCTAAACGCCATTGACAATTTATGTTGACCAGTCTCCGATGGTCCTTCCTGTGCCTGTTGAAGCGCATTCCTGGCTACCTCCGGAGGTCCAACTGACCCATCAGAAGATCTTAGAGGTGAATTCCGATCTGAATTCCTACTGTCGGTGGACACTGTCATGCGCTTGATCGACCTCCATGAACCATGAGGGACCTTCTCCGACGATTCAGACGTTCCCGGCTTCCCGGCAGACAGTCGTTTAAATAATCCTTTCATGCTGGACGTACTTCCGGTACTACTAGCACTACTTCCCCGACGAGATGCTGTCGACAACAGAGACTCTAGTGTGTCTTTATCCAACAAGGTGGAAGAACGACTATTAGATGCCAGCTTAGCCCAAGACATGTTGTGCAGTTAATATATAGTGATTTGTAGGTCGATTGGAGGTTTCAATTTTCTCGAGCAATTTTAGAATATCCGCAGTTTAATTCGTAATTGGTAACCACTCAGATCAATGCTATCAGAGTATCACTTTGACCAAGTATCAACTTTCTAACTATGTTTTACGTGACATCAGAAAAAGACATTAAGTCAGTATTGTGTCATATTTGTTTCTTAGTAAGCTTTGAAATTTAAAACGTAGTTTTTGTTAGAAAACGAGACTTGCACATTGTTTCTAATATGCATAATTGTGATAAAATAAACCCGAGTGCAGTGTTACTTCTAACGAAGTGTATTAACATGTACAATAATATACGGTATGGTACGGTATGGTACGGTATTTTCAGACAACAACATTTAATTTCTTTCGGATATTTATAACTTCAACAAAAGCATTGTTTATTTCAATTCTATGTGTTTTCATTAAAACTACACAACGAAGCCTGCATAGTGTAACATGTTATTAATCGGACATTTCACTTGTATATCCAAATGTAGACAACATAAAATTAAACACACAGTATTCAGCAGACGGCTGGCTGTTACTATTATATCCAAATGTAGGTTTGCTAATAGAGAACTGACCACAACATGTCCAGCAGACGGCTGGCTGTTACTATTATATCCAAGGTAGGTTTGCTACTAGAGAACTGAACACAACATGTCCAGCAGACGGCTGGCTTTTACTATTATATCCAAATGTAGGTTTGATATACTAGAGAACTGAACACAACATGTCCAGCAGACGACTGGCTGTTACTATTATATCCAAGGTAGGTTTGCTACTAGAGAACTGAACACAACATGTCCAGCAGACGACTTCAAATTTTACTTCGGACTCTCAGTTTATTCATCTATATCGCCACACGTGTCTCGTTGCAGCTGTGCATACTTGTTCACACCTACTGAAAAGGGTACCCGAACTATTTAGCTAAGATGTTTCAAGCATTCGAACAGTTGTCCTTCAAAGGCCGCGATATTCCCTATTTCCAAATTATCCAAACTCAAGTGTTTCACTTGTTATGATGTCTAACCACTTACATAAACTACTGTTTATTTTAGTTGTAAGCGATCTTACAATTGCAACCAGCCATTGTCACAACATTGGAATAACTTCCATTTTGTTGACTTTGATCACTGACCAACACAATTTTAATTATTCTCGTAACAAAGCCGTGTTTATGTATCGTTCATTGATAGGGTGTCCATATTGACGTTGCAATTGTATGCGTGTGTTTCGAAGCAATCAAATGTACAGCTGACCACCGATACGAAATCGACATTTTGAATAAATTAGTTTTAAGGGTACATCAAAGCTGGTGACCGTATATCCACCATAGTACTACACCATAGTACTATATATATGGTGTATTATAAAAGGTCTAATATAATATGCTAAATCCAACCGGTGGTCGCCAGATCGGACAGGTGGGTTTTCTCCGGGTAGTCCGGTTTCCTCCCACACCAATGACCACATTTACGCTTTCATCCGCGCCAACGAGAGTGATTAATATAAGTTGTTAGAACTTGCTTCGCAATCGTTGTTAAATAAATAAAGTTTAAACTTTTTAAATCCAAACAATTTCACACACATACTTTAAAAATTGCGGTTACACACTTAAGTAGAATCCGCTTCACATATTCATTCATTATAATAAAAAATAGTAATTACAATATCTTTACCGAATCGAAATACGATAATATGTTGGAAAGATCTTGGGCAAATTAAAAAAAGCAACAATTTACATGCAATTTGTGGTTTCTTTCCTTTCTTTAAAGGCAATGGAAATGACCACGAGCCATTGATTTCAACCAGTTTTTGAAAACCATAAATCTATTGAAAAACATTAGGAATAATAAAGCGAGGTACGTATCGTCAAAACAGAAATACAGAAACTGTGGATATATCTTTGTTCGTATCTTGATTTGTTATTGACCCTAAATTGGACATTTATGGAAATAATTGGCCAGCGAGAAATCAATTTCCCTTTCAGAAAATGTAACGTACGACACAGTGAACATGGTAATTGACGTGACACATTGACACGGAGCGGACTAGGCGGTCATTAATCTCTTCCTGGCTGGAATATTGTTTTAATGAGAAAAGTTGTTCATCGATAACAGATCTATTAATCGTATATGATACTTGACGAATTGCATTGATACTAGGCTATATGTTAAACTAACATGTATTAATATGTTATAGTAATATGTGATGATTATGTTTTAGTCAAAGGCAGCATATTATTGCATAGATACGCCTCATGCAACTCTGACATGTCGGGTTTGGAATCGACCGGTTTCGGGTTCGATACCCAGGTCAGGTCACATATGTAGTGTCTTTGAGCAAGGCACCTCACACGCATTGCTTAGTACTGGCTAACCATATAGGTCGGCTAAGCCTGTCCAGGAAAAACATGTCTAGATCCCAGCAAGGGGTTTGACATTAATGGAACTTAAATACACACATATATACATATATGTACCCGGTCAAATAATACCCTAGACAACTCGACCCTCGGCCTCGTCATATGCCTCAGTGCACCTGGCCATTGTTCAAATATTAACAAAATATACAGTAAATGTATTGTTTTAAAAAAGGCTAAGCAGGTCGATTGAACCATCTCGTTTTATAATGTAATTGTTCACGTAAATGCTGTTATGCATACAAGCATTTACGTGAACAATATGTCACTATGAGAAAATTATGTACAGTGTTGACAATACTATACATATAATGTCCAATCAGCGAAGTGGTTAGCGCGCTCGCTTCTCACCAATGCAACCCGGGTTCGATTCTCGGACCGGTAAGTATGTGAGATGGTACGATGGTCGCCATATCGGACAGGTGGGTTTTCTCCGAGTAATCCGGTTTCCCCCCAACACGAACGACCACATTTACGCTTTCATTCGCGCCAAATAGAGAGTGATTGATATAAGTTGTTAAAACTGGCTTCGCACTCGTTGTAATTTACATTCTCATTATTTTTAGACATTGCATTGAATACAGAAGTATGACAGACGGATCTGTAGCCCAGTGGTAACACGCTGGACTGGTAATCCAGGGATCGCAGGTTCGATCCCCCGTCTGACCCTAATAAAATTAACAGTCTTTCAGATGGGACGCTAAACCGAGGCCTCGTGTCTTTACACCGTGCACGTAAAAGAACCAGAGGAGATTCTGGAATTGGTCTCTGTCTGTATCATGCACTATCCTCCAAAATCTAAAATGACTAATCTCTTCAGGAGGCGTCGCTCATATGGGCAACCGGTAGCGACGATAAATAAACGTAAAACACACACACAAAAGTATATATGGGTACGACACTATAGAATCTGATTGAAACTATAGACATCTTAAAGATATCCAAATAAAGGAAGTTGAACTCAGTTCAAGTAGTACTGTAGTTATAAAGAAGGGAAAGTTACATAAATCAATGTTCATGTCGGAGCAAGTGCGATGGTGTCATGTACCTTCTCCCGTTTGAGAAGTGCCCAAAGTACGGTATCGCCACCAAAATATATCGATGTGAACATTGTGGCGCTTACTGCAAATATGGATGCTCCTCTGAGCAGTATTCCAGACACGAACTGATGCCCATGTAGAACCATAGAGCTTCCGTAAGGCAGCTGTATAACTTCCTCGCATGAAAGTCAACGGACTCACGCTCTCCACCAGGAAGGCCCATTGATGTATTTACGTTTCTGGTTTAAACAACATTTACATTCCCAGCTAGTGCACACACAGTATTAAATATGTTCAGAGAATACATTAATAGGAAATGTGCAAACGATCATTGGGAATATGAAAACACTTTCATCAAGTTTGGAGAAGTTTTAGAAATATTTCCAATCATAATGAAACCGTACAGTATCGTTCAAATCGTACAGTATCGTTCAACCCGTATAGTACCGTTCAAACCGTACAGTACCGTTCAAACCGTACAGTACCGTTCAAATCGTACAGTATCGTTCAAACCGTACAGTACCGTTCAACCCGTATAGTACCGTTCAAACCGTACAGTACCGTTCAACCCGTATAGTACCGTTCAAACCGTACAGTACCGTTCAACCCGTATAGTACCGTTCAAACCGTACAGTACCGTTCAAATCGTACAGTATCGTTCAACCCGTACAGTATCGTTCAAACCGTACAGTACCGTTCAACCCGTATAGTACCGTTCAAATCCAGTATCGTTAAAATCGTACAGTATCGTTAAAATCGTACAGTACTGTTCAAATCGTACAGTATCGTTCAAACCGTACAGTGCCGTTCAACTCGTACAGTATCGTTCAAACCGTACAGTATCGTTAAAATCGTACAGTTTAAGTTCAAGTATTGAATGGAAAGTCTTTTTCATTTTCATTTCATTTGCATTTATAAATGTCAAACTTATTGCGGGGCACCTATGCATATTTTCACGGACAGGTTTAAACGACATAAGCGGTTAACCAGTACTGCTAAACAATGTGTGTCAAGGACCTTGCTCAAGCACACTACATACATGCCGTGACAGAGTAGCGGACCCTCTATTCCAATACGACGCTCTATACTACTGGATCACGGACCCCATTGATACCAATTTAAGTGAAATTATCAATCATATTTTGGAATATCTATGTCTGTTATCTTCTTTATTAACGATAATTTTCATATTAAAGGCATGTAAACACTGTCATACAGATAACACGCTCGTTTATCTGCTGTTTATATACTCTTATAGCTGATTATCAGCAGACGAGAGCGCGCCGAGCTCGCGAGAACTTTAACGTTGAAAGGGAAAACGTAAATAAATAACGCATATTAACTGACAAGACAATTTACTAATCTGAAATGAATGTGCGCATATAGAAATATTACGTTGGTATGTTTACTTGGGTCGATGTATACTTTTGGTGATTTCTAAGATATAAGATTTGTAAAAATAAGTGTAAGGACATTAGACAATGCATACTCTATTTATATCCATCCTATTCTAAACATACTGTATTGTTGTGGGACTACAGACACACCCGGTATACGTTCAAATCTCACAAAAACATACTGTATTGTTGTGGGACTACAGACACACCCGGTATACGTTCAAATCTCACAAAAACATACTGTATTGTTGTGGGACTACAGACACACCCGGTATACGTTCAAATCTCACAAAAACATACTGTATTGTTGTGGGACTACAGACACACCCGGTATACGTTCAAATCTCACAAAAACATACTGTATTGTTGTGGGACTACAGACACACCCGGTATACGTTCAAATCTCACAAAAACATACTGTATTGTTGTGGGACTACAGACACACCCGGTATACGTTCAAATCTCACAAAAACATACTGTATTGTTGTGGGACTACAGACACACCCGGTATACGTTCAAATCTCACAAAAACATACTGTATTGTTGTGGGACTACAGACACACCCGGTATACGTTCAAATCTCACAAAAACATACTGTATTGTTGTGGGACTACAGACACACCCTGTATACGTTCAAATCTCACAAAAACATACTGTATTGTTGTGGGACTACAGACACACCCTGTATACGTTCAAATCTCACAAAAACATACTGTATTGTTGTGGGACTACATACACACCCGGTATACGTTCAAATCTCACACAAACATACTGTATTGTTGTGGGACTACAGACACACGCGGTATACTTTCAAATCTCACACAAACATAATGTATTGTTGTGGGACTACAGACACACGCGGTATACTTTCAAATCTCACACAAACATACTGTATTGTTGTGGGACTACATACACACCCGGTATACTTTCAAATCTCACAAAAAGCACGCAATGTCATCTTCATATACTGTTACTGCTGTGTACAGGATTTACTGTTTATGTGTTTTACGTTTATTTATCGTCGCTACCGGTTGCCCATATGAGCGACGCCTCCTGAAAAGATTAGTCATTTTAGGTTTTTGGAGGATAGTGCAATGAACCAGACAGAGACCCATTCCAGAGTCTCCTCTGGTTCTTTTACCTGCACGATGTAAACCATCAACACGAGACATCGGTTTAAGGTCCCATCTGAAAGACTGTTAATTTCATTAGGGTCAGACGGGGATCGAAACTGCGATCCATGGATTACCAGTCCAGCGTGTTACCATTGGACTGCAGATCCGTCTGTGAGCATAGGATTATATATAGCCTGTGTATATTTACACAGAATAGTTGCAACTAATAAATTGTTACTCAAGCAAACACTAGTACACTCAAACTTATAGAATCCATGGAACATTTTATTCTGGGAATGCGAACATATACAAACCTTCTGGGGGAGAATTAAAGATTTATTTCCGAGAAAGAGATATAATCTTACATATAAATTATGAAACAATCTGTTGCTTACTAACAAAATGGTGTCCCCGAAATGAATTAAGAAAATTCATTATTCTAATAGCCAAATACTTCGTGTACTTAAGTCGAAAATATCGAATCAACATATAGACACATTTATCAAATACCTACAAGGTCGATTGTAAATCGAACAAACTATCGCATTGATGCATGACACATTGGAAACGCATTATACAAAATGGAAGAAATTCCACACATATTAATCGTTCTGTTGGTTTTATGTCTTAATTATATTCTTATTCCAACAAATGTATATAGAGATATATTTGGAATACGGTAGAAGTAGCTCGTACACATATTGAATCTGTTTCTGTATCTGCTGATACGTGCGTATGGCTGTACGAATCTGTTTCTGTATCTGCTGATACGTGCGTATGCTGTACGAATCTGTTTCTGTATCTACTGATACGTGCGTATGCTGTACGAATCTGTTTCTGTATCTGCTGATACGTGCGTATGCTGTACGAATCTGTTCTGTATCTGTTGATACGTGCGTATGCTGTATGAATCTGTTTCTGTATCTGCTGATACGTGCGTATGCTGTATGAATCTGTTTCTGTATCTGCTGATACGTGCGTATGCTGTACGAATCTGTTTCTGTATCTGTTGATACGTGCGTATGCTGTACGAATCTGTTTCTGTATCTGTTGATACGTGCGTATGCTGTACGAATCTGTGGATGGTTGGGAGAAAGTAAGAGGGAGGGAGTGGATGAGCATAACATATTGTATGTCAATTCGATAGTGCTATCATCGTAGCGGTTCGGGTGCGAAACCTGGTTTTTGCGGAAGCTATGCCTATATATTTAGCATAGTTATACTCAGATTGAAAATCAGATTGATCGAAGAAATTAATAAAATATATAGGAAAATAAAACAACTTACACCAATGACGACCTTCGACGGCCCCTCTGTGGTATCGGTAAATTATCCACCTGTAGGAGATATTGTACTTCCCCACATGAACCCCTTTTTGAAATACTACCCCTCCGACTCGACGGTTGGGGCACGGATAATGTACCGCTCTCCGAGGATCCACGCCGGCTGCCGGGCATTTTCACAATTAAACTTTGTCACTTACTAAGACTTTAAGTTGATTTAAATAACAATCGGGAATATAAATTATTAAATCGAATAAGTTCCCAAGTGTTTCTTGCAATTTATAGAAACGATAACTTTAGTTTAAACTTAGGATAAACTGGTAGAAAACTGATGTTGCGCGAAATGTAACGAACGTTAAATGTAATACATGTGGTTATATAGGTAGATTTATTGTATACAAATGTAATCAATGTACAACAACACATATAGTCTCGTCATTCCACTTCACATAAGTTATTCCTATATTCCTGATTGCATTTAGCGGACCATTTCCCAACAATTGTACCCCCCGTACAAGTATCATACACGTTATGACATTTAGGTGTCGGAAACTCCTTCCCCTAACTGTGAGCTTAATGAAATAGTTTCCATCCTCTCAGATGAATCCGCACACAAGATGCATGACACTAATGCTGACAGTGATACCTTCAACACAGATTTGTTTCTGACTGAATTAGCTACTGTAAACACCGACAATATCGCGACAAATAATGTTGGCAAAATAAAAATTAGATGGTCTTCTATGTTTAATAACACCATACGAAATTCAGTTCACCAATCACCGAACATTTGGCGACCAAACTGGTATGGGATAATCGAAATTAGATGGTCTTCAAGGTTTAATAACATCATGTTAACCTGTGTTTATCACATTCCTTATTTGACTGTAAAGTGTTTTTATCTCTAAACGTTTAACATATAACAAATATATCAACACTGATATGGTCACTTTATATGCCAGACAGACAGTGGATAGACAAGACACCAATCAATTTGCGCCCATCTCCTTTACAAAAGCTGCTTAAAGAACATATTGACAAGATCTTCACAGTGTCTTCATCGCATTAACATTTAGTAATGTCCATGCTTTCACACACGTGTGCAATAGGTGCACGGGTATACGTACACACGGATGCACTAGGTACACGGGTATACGTACACACGGATGCAATAGGTGCGCGGGTATACGTACACACGGATGCAATAGGTGCACGGGTATACGTACACACGGATACAACATGTGCACGGGTATACGTACACACGGATGCAATAGGTGCGCGGGTATACGTACACACGGATGCAATAGGTGCACGGGTATACGTACACACGGATACAACATGTGCACGGGTATACGTACACACGGATGCAACATGTGCACGGATATACGTACACACGGATGCACTAGGTACACGGGTATACGTACACACGGATGCAACATGTGCACGGGTATACGTACACACGGATGCAACATGTGCACGAGTATACGTACACACGGATGCAACATGTGCACGGGTATACGCACACACGCGTGCAACATGTGCACGGGTATACGTACACACGGATGCAACATGTGCACGAGTATACGTACACACGGATGCAACATGTGCACGGGTATACGCACACACGCGTGCAACATGTGTACGGGTATACGCACACACGCGTGCAACATGTGCACGGATATACGCACACACGCGTGCAACATGTGCACGAGTATAGGTACACACGGATGCAACATGTGCACGGGTATACGCACACACGCGTGCAACATGTGCACGGGTATACGCACACACGCGTGCAACATGTGCACGGGTATACGCACACACGCGTGCAACATGTGCACGGATATACGCACACACGCGTGCAACATGTGCACGAGTATAGGTACACACGGATGCAACATGTGCACGGGTATACGCACACACGGATGCAACATGTGCACGAGTATACGCACACACGGATGCAATAGGTACACGGGTATACGCACACACGCGTGCAATATGTGCACGGGTATACGTACACACGGATGCAACATGTGCACGGGTATACGTACACACGGATGCAATAGGTGCACGGGTATACGCACACACGCGTGCAATATGTACACGGGTATACGTACACACGGATGCACTAGGTACACGGGTATACGTACACACGGATGCAATATGTGCACGGGTATACGTACACACGGATGCAATAGGTGCACGGGTATACGTACACACGGATGCAATAGGTGCACGGGTATACGCACACACGCGTGCAATATGTGCACGGGTATACGTGCACACGGATGCACTAGGTACACGGGTATACGTACACACGGATGCAATATGTGCACGGGTATACGTACACACGGATGCAATAGGTGCACGGGTATACGCACACACGGATGCAATAGGTGCACGGGTATACGTACACACGGATGCACTAGGTGCACGGGTATACGTACACACGTATCCAATAGGTGCACGGGTATACGTACACACGGATGCAATAGGTGCACGCGTATACGTACACACGGATGCAACATGTGCACGGGTATACGTACACATGGATGCAATAGGTGCACGGGTATACGTACACACGGATGCAATATGTGCACGGGTATACGTACACGCGTATGCAATAGGTGCACGGGTATACGTACACACGGATGCAATAGGTGCACGCGTATACGTACACACGGATGCAACATGTGCACGGGTATACGTATTCACGGATGCAATAGGTGCAAGGGTATGCGTACACACGGATGCAATATGTGCACGGGTATACGTACACACGGATGCAACATGTGCACGGGTATACGTACACACGGATGCAATAGGTGCACGGGTATACGTACACACGGATGCAATAGGTGCACTGGTATACGTACACACGGATGCAACATGTGCACGGGTATACGTACACACGGATGCAATAGGTGCACGGGTATACGTACACACGGATGCAATAGGTGCACGGGTATAGGTACACACGGATGCAATAGGTGCACGGGTATACGCACACACGGATGCAACATGTGCACGGGTATACGTACACACGGATGCAATAGGTGCACGGGTATACGTACACACGGATGCAACATGTGCACGGGTATACGTACACACGGATGCAACATGTGCACGGGTATACGGATACACGGATGCAACATGTGCACGGGTATACGTACACACGGATGCAATAGGTGCACGGGTATACGGACACACGGATGCAATAGGTGCACGGGTATACGTACACACGGATGCAATAGGTGCACGGGTATACGTACACACGGATGCAACATGTGCACGGGTATACGGACACACGGATGCACTAGGTGCACGGGTATACGTACACACGGATGCAACATGTGCACGGGTATACGTACACACGGATGCAATAGGTGCACGGGTATACGGACACACGGATGCAACATGTGCACGGGTATACGTACACACGGATGCAACATGTGCACGGGTATACGGACACACGGATGCAACATGTGCACGGGTATACGGACACACGGATGCAACATGTGCACGGGTATACGGGAAACGGCCTCTTTAACCATTAACCTGCCAACTAAATTGGACGGAATGTGCAAACAAAATATATCCAGATCAGCCACGGCGTAACGCCGCGTCTGATCAGGATCTATGTTGTTTTCTATTCAGACGAGTGTTTAAGCTCCACTATCCGAATATCAAACAGCATAGAGCCTGGTCAGATGGCAGGTTATATGCCGACTGTTGTGGCTCTGTGCTGTTTGCAAAATCGACATTAGTTGTGATTGCTAGGTTAAGGGTTAAGATAAATGGAAGCACACCATATCTGGTTTCATTCACCAAAAGGGCAACATAATTTATAGTCTAAGGTAACAACATGGCATTTAGTAGGTCTACACAGCACAGAACACGCTGTTTTACTAATATGTAGACAGCAGTATAATAATATTAGTATTCATCTTTGTGAAACTTCCCTGGGAAGCTGCAATATGTTCATTTATGCAATTACACGACACGTGACACGTGTGCTAAATATCTTCTCTGAATAAAACCAACCTGTCAATAAGACTACCTGTCGATATAGACCACCCCATATATGCCACCTGTTGATATAGACCACCTGTCGATATAGACCACCTATCGATATAGACCACATGTTCATATAGACCACCTGTCCATATAGACCACCTGTCCATATAAACCACCTGTCGATATTGACCGCCTGTCCATATAGACCACATGTTCATATAGACCACATGCCAATAAAGTCCACCCCATATAGACTACCTGTCCATATAGACCACCTGCCAATAAAGTCCACCCCATATAGACCACCTGTCCATATATACTATCAGCCCATATATACCACATGTCCATATAGACCATGGATGCACAGTGAGATCTCAACTGACGTTGAAGTTACACATATGTATAGTTCTAATACGCATTTCCTCGCCTTTTCAAGTCGACATTTGACATTGCCCTTGTGATCAAATTGACGATAGTATTGCCGCGTTTGGATACTGTATCATTGGATCTAGATAAAGCTTGTTGTATCTGATTGTGTCTAGGTGAATTTAGTTAATTTACCATAATCCAACAATGGCATGTCCGGTTATGAAAGAACATAACGTTTAGTTTAAACATATTTTATATATCAATTATTTACAGCAATACAGGGTATTAATACAAAATAAAGGATGCGAATGAAAGACTAAGTGTTATATAGTGACAGTGTTTGACATTTCTATTAGAACCAGACAAAATACATGTTCAACAAGATCACAGTTCATACATGCTATGATATTAATACAAAATAAAGGATACGTGTGAGTTTTACGTTTATTTATCGTCGCTACCGGTTGTCCATATGAACGACGCCTCCTGAAGAAATTAGTCATTTTAGAGTTTTGGAGTACAGTGCAATGATACAGACAGAGACCCATTTCAGAGTCTCCTCTGGTTCTTTTACGTGCACGGTGTACAGCACCGACACGAGACCTCTGTTTAATGTCTCAACTGAAAGACTGTTAATTTTAGTATGGCCAGACGGGGGATCAAACCTGCGAGGATACGAATGAAAGAATAAGTCTTATATAAGTGATAGTGTTTGACATTTCTACTGGTTCTCAGACAAAATGCATGCTCATCGAGAACACAGTTCATACATGCTTTGATTTATCCAGTGCCACACTACGGAGACAAAGGTTTGAGGTTTAACTGTCGTCTCTCATATTGATCTGTGTCCAGTATACGATTACGTAACAATATCAACTCAATAATACAGTTGATATAAGAAATAACACAGGAGCGGCGGTGAAGGATTTAAAAATACATTATGTGTAAGCCGTAACGACATGCATGGTAACAGCAAAGCAACGGTGTATATATATGACACAGCAAAATCGGGCATATGGACCTTTACAGATACAGATGTTTTGCAAACTTTACAACTGCAGCTGTTTATAACTACAGAATATTCCAAATACAGACAAATACAGAATGCTGCAAATCTGTGACAGACGATTACAAACACAATCAAGCCTTTCCGTATAGTATAGGCTACCAGTTGGAATGCCAATAATGGAAACAAGCTGGCCATCAGGACGATCAGTTTATTCAGGCTGGTCTATGTGTGCATTACCATTGCTATAGTTACTAGATTCTGTGAATGACTGTCTTTAAGATGATTTCATATTTATTTTCAAGATACCTCTATAAGTCATATCTGCATATTGTTATATAGATTTATTGTCATTAATCGTCTCATTCCCCCTTTTCTACTCTATTAGACAATTCCATAGATCAGCATATTCCATAGCATAGCATTTCTCTACTTTTCAGGTTTAACATTACTATATAATTCCAATGTGCAGTGTTACGCCGCATAGAGCTCCTAACCCATAGAGCTCCTCGAGGAGCTCTATGCGTCGTTAAAGAACCGCATAAAGCTTCTGTCCGATAGAGCTTCAATGCGTCAATATGCCCGATCGTCCCGCATTGAGCTCCTCTGTTGTCAACTACTAAAACATATTAAACTACTGACTATTTTATGCTCACCAAAGGGAGAGCATATAGTTCCCACTTTGTCTGTCCGTCCGTCCGTTCGTCCGTCCGTCCGTCCGCCCGTTCGTCCGGATACTTCTTGTCCGGAGCATAGCTCGAAAAGCATAGAAGGAAATCAAATGAAGCTTGAATCTGTGATGGAGGGCAGTGAGATGGAGAGCAGAGCGCAAGAACCATAACTCTCTGTGTTGTCATTGATGAATTATCTCCCTTTTCATTTTATTAAATGCTTGCTGTAGCATAACTCGTAGAGTATTGAATGAAATCTAATGAAACTTGAAACGGTGATAGAGGGAAATGAGGCGGTGTATAGAGCGCGAGAACAATACATCTCTGTGATATACCTACTGAATTATCTCGCCTTTTCACCTTATTATGTGCTTGTCCGGAGCATAACTCGAAAATTATTGAAGGTAATAAAAAGAAACTTGAAGCAGTGATAGAGGGCAATGAGGCGGAGTGCAGAGCGCAAGAACCATAACTCTCTGTGTTGTACTTACTGAATTATGTCCCATTTTCACTTTATTAAAGGCTTGTTAGGCCCCTACTGGTCGAAGACCCGGTAATGGGGACTATAGGATTGGTCGATGTCCATCCGTCATTCCGTCCGCCCGTCCCATCGTGCCCGGTCCATATCTCCTAAACCTCTTGAAGGATTTTCACGAAACTTGGATCAAATGTTCACCTCATGTTCCAGCCATGTAGGTTCAAAGTCAAGGTCGCACTTTGAGGTCACAAGTCAAGTGCCTAACATGTCGTGTCCGGTCCATATCATGTAAGTGTGAATAGGTGTTAGGTGTTAATACCTACAACGCGTACGTGCGTTTGTATCTACACGTGCACGTACAAGTCATCTCAACATCTCAATTATCGGAAGTGGGGAGCTCTATGCGTCAGGTTGAAAGACCCATTTTAAAGTTGATGTGTACCTTCGACCGATAGGGCTCTCGGGAGCTCTATGCGTGTTTGCCTAACGCATAGCGCTTCTTAGGAGCTCTATGCGTTGTGGCCTAACGCATAGAGCTACATGGGAGCTCTATGCGTCATGCCACAACGCATAGAGCTCCTCGGGGAGCTCTATGGGTTAGGAGCTATATGCGGAGTTACAGTGCAGTTTTCACTTATAGCCCTATCTGTTGATTGCATTTGCTTTGTATATATGTCCAGGGCCGCGTGGTAGAATAACGTTTGTTGTTAGTTATCTCGTAAAATAAAGATGTTATTATTATAGCTCTCGTTGCAGTGTACATGTATTTAGTATATTCTTAAATTATCCCACAGAAATAAAATAAATAAATAATAGTACATACGTAATGCACATACTATTATTACGGGCCGTTGTCTAATGTTGTTAAAACGTGTGCCCCAAACCATGTGTATGTTCATGCTATGTATGTATGTATGTGTATGACATATGTACTATTGATTTGCAATAAAATATGGTTAAATGAAAAATAAACATACTATTAAAAGCAAGAGCAAATTACTTACAGCTGCGACGATCTGCGTCTGCCTCTATTATCCGCCGGGAGTTGCAGACTACCGTCGAACGAACCCCTCAGCACACTGCCCCGACGGCTTACCGACGGCGATATTGTGAGAGTTTCCAATTGGTACGATGATTCTCGGCGACTTGACATTTTGTAATCACACGTATTTTCGTTAAGAATTAAAATGTCTTGGCATTTTCGGTAAATTCTATTATTTCTAGTTTTCACAATATCCGATGTTACCCAGATTTAGTTTATCTCACACAACGAGAAAAGGTTATTATACTTTAAAAATGATTCGCCATTGTTATTTAACCGTTAGACCTCTTGGTAAAGCTAATAAGCTTAAATGAAGCGATGAAAAAACGCTCCAACTTTTTATGACACACCAAGTTTCTAATTAGACCGAATTGTATGATTTTATCCTGGTGTTATTACTCTGTGCATTTCCTTTCTCTAATAATATTGACCCTGTGTCATATTACACAATTCAGTACTTAACATTTCGAATATTTTGTCTAATATTGAGAGAGAAAGTCAAATATGTGTTCATTTCAAATCAAATCTATATGAATTTCACAAATCACCGGTTAATAGTTTAATCAAATTTCAGGTTTTCTTAATGAAGTACGTTCCAATTCGCATGAAAATGTGATAATGGATACCCAGTCCATAGGATAATTTATGTGTGAAGTACAGCTTGCCTCGATCAAGTTACACACACTCTCAATTTTCATTAATAATT
This sequence comes from Archivesica marissinica, assembly GCA_014843695.1. Classification (NCBI taxonomy): domain Eukaryota; kingdom Metazoa; phylum Mollusca; class Bivalvia; order Venerida; family Vesicomyidae; genus Archivesica; species Archivesica marissinica. The sequence continues at coordinate 59,619,672 of CM026387.1, forward strand.
GATTTCCATACTTTGGGTTTATTTCAAATCCTTTCAAACGCAATATTCCCATCTACCCATAAAACATATCCTTGCAATTTCCGGCTAATCTACGGTCTAGCAAAATAATCAAAGAAGCATAAACCCGTCACAGTAATGACACAATGTCGAATGAAACCGTAATTAGACGAACGTATGTGTGCTTCGTGATTAAGTTTAGATCGAATGTTTAATTGTATCATAGAAAAGGGTGATATCGAAATACAATACGACCAGACAATACGACCAGACAATACGACCAGAAAATACGACCAGACAATACGACCAGACAATACGACCAGACAATACGACCAGACAATACGACCAGACAATACGACCAGACAATACGACAGACAATACGACCAGACAATACGACCAGACAAGTGGAAAGAAACTGTATCAATATGGGAATAAGAATATGTCAAAGAACGCAGGTTGCCTGATTACATATTCTCTAGAGTATATATTATCTGTGTGTGTGTGTGTTTACATTTATTTATCGTCGCTACCGGTTGCCGATATGAGCGACGCCTTCTGAAGAGATTAGTCATTTTAGATTTGTTGGAGGATAGTGCAATGATACAGACAGAGACCCATTCCAGAATCTCCTCTGGTTCTTTTACGTGCACGATGTAAAGCACCGACACGAGACCTCGGTTTAACGTCCCATCTGAAAGACTGTTAATTTTATTAGGGTCAGACGGGGGATCAATATATATAGATAGGTATGGGCTACCTTAAAGCGACATTACATTAGTGAAAACGCCAATTTCTACAGAATGTATTTTCCTATTATATGGACTAATTGTTTTCCAAATATTTGCCTCAAATACTGAGTATTTCAACTAATAAACAAACGTCGTATACGCGGTTTGTTGACATAACAATATAATGTAAATAGGGTCAACATTCATGAGTAATACAACTAGTGTATTCTGTATCCTTACACGACATTATCTCGCAGTTAGTATTGACTCCGATGACAAACACATGTCAATTCAGACGTTATATGAAATCCTACTTTCAGTTTTGAAAATGTGTAGATCACAAAAACAACCCTGTTTATTAATTCAATGTTAGTGTTTGAATGTATTCGGAAGAATATGTAGTAACAATGCATGTATACGTCAAAAATGCATTTTAGTTGCTTTTTGCGATGTAATGTCGCTTTAACATCATATGACTGTTGTACGTTCATTGGTTCATTGCTCAGCAATGCAGCCATTGTTTCATTGCTCAGCAATGCAGTCATTGTTTCATAGACCAGCAATGCACTCATTGTTTCATTGACCAGCAATGCAGGCATTGTTTAATTGACCAGCAATGCACTCATTGTTTCATTGACCAGCAATGCAGGCATTGTTTCATTGACCAGCAATGCACTCATTGTTTCATTGACCAGCAATGCACTCATTGTTTCATTGCTCAGCAATGCACTCATTGTTTCATTGACCAGCAATGCAGCCATTGTTTAATTGATCAGCAATGCAGTCATTGTTTCATTGACCAGCAATGCAGGCATTGTTTCATTGACCAGCAATGCAGTCATTGTTTCATTGACCAGCAATGCAGTCATTGTTTCATTGCTCAGCAATGCAGTCATTGTTTCATTGCTCAGCAATGCACTCTTTGTTTCATTGACCAGCAATGCACTCATTGTTTCATTGACCAGCAATGCACTCATTGTTTCATTGACCAGCAATGCACTCATTGTTTCATTGACCAGCAATGCAGTCATTGTTTCATTGACCAGCAATGCAGTCATTGTTTCATTGCTCAGCAATGCAGTCATTGTTTCATTGCTCAGCAATGCACTCATTGTTTCATTGACCAGCAATGCACTCATTGTTTCATTGACCAGCAATGCACTCATTGTTTCATTGACCAGCAATGCACTCATTGTTTCATTGACCAGCAATGCAGTCATTGTTTCATTGACCAGCAATGCAGTCATTGTTTCATTGCTCAGCAATGCAGTCATTGTTTCATTGCTCAGCAATGCACTCATTGTTTCATTGACCAGCAATGCACTCATTGTTTCATTGACCAGCAATGCACTCATTGTTTCATTGATCAGCAATGCAGGCATTGTTTCATTGGACCAGCAATGCACTCATTGTTTCATTGCTCAGCAATGCACTCATTGTTTCATTGACCAGCAATGCACTCATTGTTTCATTGACCAGCAATGCACTCATTGTTTCATTGACCAGCAATGCACTCATTGTTTCATTGCTCAGCAATGCACTCATTGTTTCATTGACCAGCAATGCACTCATTGTTTCATTGACCAGCAATGCACTCAATGTTTCATTGACCAGCAATGCAGTCATTGTTTCATTGACCAGCAATGCACTCATTGTTTCATTGACCAGCAATGCAGTCATTGTTTTATTGGCCAGCAATGCACTCATTGTTTCATTGACCAGCAATGCAGTCATTGTTTCATTGTCCAGCAATGCAGGCATTGTTTCATTGACCAGCAATGCAGGCATTGTTTAATTGACCAGCAATGCACTCATTGTTTCATTGACCAGCAATGCAGTCATTGTTTCATTGACCAACAATGCAGGCATTGTTTAATTGCTCAGCAATGCACTCATTGTTTCATTGACCAGCAATGCAGTCATTGTTTAATTGCTCAGCAATGCAGTCATTGTTTCATTGATGAGGAGCAATGCAGCAGAACGCTTTTTATTTCAAAATTATTTTCTTCCTACTGTATTTATTTTACAACGATTGCGAAGCAAGTTCTAACAACATATATTAATCACCCATGTTGGCGCGGATGAAAGCATAAATGTGGTCATTCGTGTGGGAGGAAACCGGAGTACCTGATTTAATCATATTTTGTTGCATAGGTAATACATTCGGCAATACAATATTACATACGAGCATGAATCAGATGTGAAATAAGTTAACAGATTATAAGGCACATATATACACTTGTGCAACATAGCAAATGGGAGTACCCGGTGAAACCCACCTCTCCGATCTGGCGACCATCGTACCATCTCACATACATCCGGTTCACAATCAAGCAGACCATAATTTGATGATGCTTTATTGTAGAAGCAGAGACTGTTTGCATTTCTTACTGTGATTGTTGTGCATCTGTGGCATTTGTGCTCATTTAAAGAAGACTGTGTGTGCATTTATTTCAGTACTACTTGCTCCAGCTCATTGATGAGTAAACAGCCCTACATGACAGCTAGGATTCCTACGCGCTCTATTTTTAACCGGTGTTTGTTTACATTTGAAAATTGTGAAAAACGTTGATGGTGATGCCATGACTTACTTGTGTCTAACAGCAAGCAGCAGCCCTGGAGTTTACAGAACTGCATGCGGTAAATGTCGATTCTTGTTTGGAACTGAGAATTTGAAAGTGGCAGTTGATCGATTTACTATAGGAGAAAATTCAGTGGTGTGCATCCACAAACACAATCAGTTTTGTTTACATGTATTTCGTTCTGGTTTATTTTCAGCAAATCTTATGTTTCGTGCAATGAGTATATGTAAGTGTTTGATGTGATTCAAATCCCTGCCAATAAATCAGTTCTCCACCGTTGTCTAGTAGATTATCTCGACAATCAACACAATGAATACGTACTTTAGGAGTTGTATATGCGCGTGGATATGCTATTATATTAAAGCAGTAATGTATAGATTGCGATCACTTGTAGTCCACTCTCTATTTATCTATGTATTAAACGTACCGGGTTGGGATTAGTACATGATAGATTCAAACACAATTGACTGGATACCTATCCCATTGAAGAATAACGCGACCCGTCTTGTATTGCTTAAATTTGTACGGAGAAACATATGTATTGTATCTTATCGTTTAACTTTGTGAATCAAATTGATAAACTTTATAATTCAGATAAACCTAGGTTCTCATATTTGTTTGACGTGTGGTTTACAAAAGATCTCGCATTGCAGTTAATGAATTCCGTGTCCTAGGTATAATTAATTTGCTCTGTATTACATTGACCACGTGTAAATGGTGTGTATCATATGTAAATAATTAAGATGTACTATATGTATACGCTTAAATAAACTTCTGTTTTGTTCTGTCCTAAATGTCGACAAGGATATAACTTTATGTTAGGCATTAAACTTAGCCCTATCCTAAAGTAACAATTCACATAATTCGATCACCTGCATATGTATGTATGTATGTTCCTTTAATGGCAAACCCCTCGCGGGGACTTAGACATGTTTTCCTGGGCAGGCTTAGCCGTCCTAAGCGATTAACCAGTACTAAGCAATGTGTGTGAGGTGACTTGCTCAATGACACTACATACGTGGCCTGACCGAGTATCGAACCCGGGACCGTTCGATTCCAAATCCGACGCTCTACCACTGGACCACGGATGCCACCTGAGTGTCGAATACCATATTACTAGTAAATAAAACCATTCAGCGTGTGTACATGTGTGTAGAGTTTACAGACACACGGACGTACACTTAGCACCAACTGCCAGGTCGGGACGACATATTGTTTGACACGGCATATAGTGCATGTAACATCTATGTTTAGTGAAGAAACCCATCATATTGTTTGACACTGCATATAGTGCATGTAACATCTATGTTTAGTGAAGAAACCCATCATATTGTTTGACACGGCATATAGTGCATGTAGCATCTATGTTTAGTGAAGAAACCCATCATATTGTTTGACACGGCATATAGTGTATAAGCATCTATGTTTAGTGAAGAACCCCGTCATATTGTTTGACACGGCATATAGTGCCTGCAGCATCTATGTTTGATGTAGTGAAGAAACCCGTCATATTGTTTGACACGGCATATAGTGCATGTAACATATATGTTTGATGTAGTGAAGAAACCCATCATATTGTTTGACACGGCATATAGTACATGCAACATCTGTGTTTGATGTAGTGAAGAAACCCATCATATTGCATGACACGGCATATAGTACATGTAACATCTATGTTTGATGTAGTGAAGAAACCCATCATATTGTTTGACACGACATATAGTACATGTAACATCTATGTTTAGTGAAGAAACCCGTCATATTGTTTGACACGGCATATAGTGCATGTAACATCTATGTTTAGTGAAGAAACCCGTCATATTGTTTGACACGGCATATAGTGCATGTAACATCTATGTTTGATGTAGTGAAGAAACCCATCATATTGTTTGACACGGCATATAGTGCATGTAACATCTATGTTTGATGTAGTGAAGAAACCCATCATATTGTTTGACACGACATATAGTACATGTAACATCTATGTTTAGTGAAGAAACCCGTCATATTGTTTGACACGGCATATAGTACATGTAACATATATGTGTGATCATTGGTGGAAAATGTAACCATTCCTCATCAGCATTGAAAAACATGTATTTGTGATCAATGTCGTGAAGAACGCATCATTTCCAGATGAAGCACCGATAGATATCTGACTGGTACACAACCAGGTTCTATTACTTTGGTAATTTCCACTCCAAATACTTTACAGTGAACATATTAAAGCGACATTACATAGGATAATACAAATGTACGTATTCATAGCATTGCTACTGCAAATTCTTCCGAAATAATCAGAACACTAACTTTCAATCAATAAACTATGTGCTTTTACTGTTTACAAATTCTCAAAAGTGAAAGTAGGATTTTGTATAGCGGTCAGGAACGCTCCTAAATTGACGTGTGTTTATTATTGCAGTATATACTAAGCTCTTGATACTGTCGTTTAGAGACAATTTAAATCAGATCAGTCTAAAAAGAACTATGCATAGGCACAAATGTGAAATATAACGGTACATATGTTCCATAAAATGTTGTTATTCTTGAAACACGAGTTGTATTACGCATAGATGGTGACCCTGCTTACATTATTTTGTTATGTCAACAAACGTCGTATAAGATATTCATTTATTATGTTGAAATACTCAATTTATTTTGCAATTGTTTAGAAAAAATGTTACACCATATACTAGTAATAGGACATTAGAGTCTGTAGAAATTTACGTTTTCACGGATGTAGTGTCGCTTTAAGCATACTAATGTTTCAGTTAAAATAAATGTGGGCCGCTCCCTATCAGGTACAAGTAATATATTATAGATATATGTCGTTTGTTGTACTGTTTTTTTAAATAATATTTTAGTGTATTTTGTTTCGTACATTACATTACAATTATGCACACAATGAAATACGTAGAAAACAATATGAAATGGATTTATTATTATTGCTGTATACTATTTAATCGGGGGGGGGGGACCGAATGGGCTGGGCTACAAGTTATGTTGTTGGTTGTACTGGTTGCTATATATACCCAGTAAATGTGTGTAGTATCCACATCTAAGTTATATTCAGAAATTATGCTTGGGCAGAAATTGGAGAAAAAAATGAATCCACATATCTTCAGCAGTATCATCTTAGTAGACGTGACGGTATGCTTAAAGCAGCATTACATCGTATGAAATAAAATATATTTGAAAAATTCAATTTTTACGTATGGGTAGCAATGCCGCTACACATTCTAACATTATACTTTGTATGCTTATGTTCATTTGGTAAACAGTGTTTTTTTGCGATAAAACAAACTCGAAACCGAAAGTAGGACTTTCCGAGTTGATCGGTCACGCACTTGTTTACAACCGGAACGCTTCTTCCCCCAGTGTTTACATTCAGAATGCATCGACCCCATTTGTCCCACGTTGTCTTTTTTAATTAAATTACTTGAAATGTTGATTCATGCCTTGTTAGCTAAGTCTTTTAGGGGCATTTCTACATCCCCGCGAGCGGTTCGACGTTAGAGGAAGATAGATAGATAGTATTTCATGTTCAAAATATATACGTTGTTTTCTACATCCTCTGTTGTTTCACGCATGCGCGCTGTGCGTGTTTACATTTCGTGTGTTGATAAACAAATTCGCGTATACGACGGTTTAAATTTATTGGATTTTTATGGTTTCTGAGCGACTATTTCGATTTTTGTAAACACACACACATTAGTATTTATATTTTACCCAAAACATCCTTTATTACGATGTAATGCTGCTTTAAGACATGGACGCTGGCTAATGAAATATATATCTATGGAGAACACTTACATTTTCGATTTCGTTGTCATCATCACCATCATTTTTGAGAATTTATCCCCTTTAGATTCTGCAGTTGTACTTGGTGATCGTCCATGGTCATCCTCGTTGCTGAAACAAAGTTTCATATAGTTTGTTGTCAAGTATTTTTCAAATAGTTATGTATAACAGGCATTGTCCAGGGCCCCGTTTTATCAACGGTCGTAAGTCTGGTCTTAGCTAAATTATGGCTTGCGACCGACTTTGTTTATAAAACGGGGCCCTGGAGTGTATGTAGTAATGCGGATTATTGCGGCTTTTGCCATTGGCTATATATATACATGTATACCGCAATGATCCGCATAACGCATATATATATATATGAATTATGATTCCTTTCCATTTACGTTGACAGTTTACGATTTATTGTTTATCAACAAATGTTAATATTTCTAGGTTAATAATGATACGATTTAAAGAAGGATAGGTGACGTTATTTATCTCGTTCCGAAAGTTAGTGTGTACCGCGATATGTCAATACCAGTGGTGTCAATACCAGTGGTATGTTATGAAACATCTATGCATCCTCATACATGTCTATAGACCAGACTGTATACCAGTAGTGCTTGGTGGCGCAGCCCACAGGGATTCGGCACGTTTGGGGGTACTAGTATATATATTTAAGTACACAGGGATTCGGCACGTTTGGGGGTACTAGTATATATATTTAAGTACACAGGGATTCGGCACGTTTGGGGGTACTAGTATATATATTTAAGTACACAGGGATTCGGCACGTTTGGGGGTACTAGTATATATATTTAAGTACACAGGGATTCGGCACGTTTGGGGGTACTAGTATATATATTTAAGTACACAGGGATTCGGCACGTTTGGGGGTACTAGTATATATATAAGTACACAGGGATTCGGCACGTTTGGGGGTACTAGTATATATATTTAAGTACACAGGGATTCGGCACGTTTGGGGGTACTAGTATATATATTTAAGTACACAGGGATTCGGCACGTTTGGGGGTACTAGTATATATATTTAAGTACACAGGGATTCGGCACGTTTGGGGGTACTAGTATATTATTTAAGTACACAGGGATTCGGCACGTTTGGGGGTACTAGTATATATATTTAAGTACACAGGGATTCGGCACGTTTGGGGGTACTAGTATATAATTTAAGTACACAGGGATTCGGCACGTTTGGGGGTACTAGTATATATATTTAAGTACACAGGGATTCGGCACGTTTGGGGGTACTAGTATATATATTTAAGTACACAGGGATTCGGCACGTTTGGGGGTACTAGTATATATATTTAAGTACACAGGGATTCGGCACGTTTGGGGGTACTAGTATATATATTTAAGCACACAGGGATTCGGCACGTTTGGGGGTACTAGTATATATATTTAAGCACACAGGGATTCGGCACGTTTGGGGGTACTAGTATATATATTTAAGCACACAGGGATTCGGCACGTTTGGGGGTACTAGTATATATATTTAAGCACACAGGGATTCGGCACGTTTGGGGGTACTAGTATATATATTTAAGCACACAGGGATTCGGCACGTTTGGGGGTACTAGTATATATATTTAAGTACACAGGGATTCGGCACGTTTGGGGGTACTAGTATATATATTTAAGTACACAGGGATTCGGCACGTTTGGGGGTACTAGTATATATATTTAAGTACACAGGGATTCGGCACGTTTGGGGGTACTAGTATATATATTTAAGTACACAGGGATTCGGCACGTTTGGGGGTACTAGTATATATATTTAAGTACAGGGATTCTACTCTGTGGGATGTCAGATTTCGCATCGATCTGTAAAATGGCCCTATCTGAAACAATTTTGTACAAATCTGTCCAAATATAACGCCTATCCCGAGTCTTTATATTGTTCTTCAAATAAAACACAACTTTAAGCTGCATGCATGTATACTTTGCAAACAATTGTCACATACATTGGCCATAGCAGGTCACATTTCCGTACTAGGACACGGGTTCTGTCAGCAACAAAAAAAAATCTTCGACGGGAGAGATTTAACTGTGAATAACATTATCAATAACATGTGTTTCCACTAACGTGTATGTTTATTCGGCAAAAATGTACGTCAAAAAGAGATTTCGTAGAATTTTCAATTTGTTTTGAACATTTCTAAAGCGGCGCAATTCGCGTTGAAACGAGCGTTCAAATAGGGCCATTTTACTGATCGATGCGAAATCTGACATCCCACAGAGTAGAATCCCTGTACTTAAATATATATACTAGTACCCCCAAACGTGCCGAATCCCTCTGGTGCAGTATATGTGTGATTTCTCTAACCTGGCCTTCTCTAAGTTTTGTAACGTTGATATCAAAATTCACTGTACGGATCACAATGGAAATAAGAGAGCTTTATTGCTCTCTTTATGTGTTATTCTTGGTATTTATTTTATACACATTTATTTTAGCTCGATTGTGAAACAAGTTCTTTCAACTTATATTAATCACTCTTTCTGGTGGAATCCATCCCCATGAAGGAGAGAGAAGAGGCATGTGGAATTTAAATGCCTTGCATAAGGGCACAATCGTAACGGCTCCAGTGGGGTTCGAACTCCGGACCTTTCGCACCTGAAGCGAACGCGCATCCACTGCGCTATCACGACTTCCACTTCTTGGTATTGATTATATGTCATCTACTCTACACGTTAATGTTCACATGTGCTATGTTGGTATTGATTATATGTCATCTACTCTACACGTTGATGTTCACATGTGCTATGTTGACATTGTATTTGTATTATGGCATACAGTCAAACCTGTGTTAGTGGTCACCTCTATTAAGCAACAAACCTGTATTAAGCAGCCAGTTTCCAGATTCCCAGTATGCTGTTTTATTATACATTTGACCTATATTAAGCAGCCAACTCTACTAAGCAGCCACTTTCTTTGATTCCCTTGGCTGGTTGCTTAAGACAGGTTTGACTGTACTGTATTTACATTAGCATACGTTTTTAGTAATTTTATTTTATATTCACAGACGGATATGTAGTCCAGTGGTAGCACGCTGGATTGGTAATCCAGGGATCGCATGTTCGATCCCCCGTCTGACCCTAATACAAGTAACAGTATTTCAGATGGGACGTTAAACCGAGGTCTCGTGTCGGTGCTTTACACCGTGCACGTAAAAGAACCAGAGGAGATTCTGGAATGGGTCTGTCTGTATCATTGCGCTATCCTCCAAAATCTAAAATAACTAATCTCTTCAGGAGGCGTCGCTCATATGGGCAACCGGTAGCGACGATAAATAAACGTAAAAAACCAGTAATTTTATTGCTGGTAGGTTATCGGAACCATGAACTGTATCATTGTTCAGTGTTTCAATACCGCAATCAACAGATCAATGTCAGAATTATACAGCACAATGATATCTAATACATCTCCATTACAATATACTTAAATGAAGGGCATATTCGGGTAGGTGAATGGACAAGAGACGTGAGACTAATTTCTAATTTGCTTTACAACTTCGGTGAATACTTTTTTTTTTGTCTCGGCATGAATTAATTAGAGAATAGGAATGGGGATGAGCTTAAATAAACGCATATTAATCTCTCACGAGATCTCATTCCTGATGGAATCCATCGCCAGGAGGGAGAGAGAAGAGGTAACGTGGAATTTAAATGCCTTACAATCGTAATGGCTACAGCTGCGTGCGAACTCCGGGCCATTCGCACCTGAAGCGAACGCGCTAGTTTATACACATTTATTTTAGCTCAATTGCGAAAGGTCATATGTCAACTCTCTCTCTCTCTCTCTCTCTCTCTCTCTCTCTCTCTCTCTCTCTCTCTCTCTCTCTCTGATATTATTGGTGGAAAGGGACACCGGGTTCTTTCTCCGAGCAATATGTCAGGCACAGACGGGCACCCGGGTAGAACCGCCGACATTCCGCAAGTCAGACGGACAGCTTTCTCATATGTATAATTCGACACCCCTGGTGGGTTCGAACTTACAGTGGTAAGGACAAATGATTTGAAACCAACGACCGTAACCACTCGGTCACGATGTAGCCATTGTAACGAGGGAGTGGTACATTGGATGCATGGTCACCGGCACTACTAGAGTATACACTCAGTAATGTACTACTCTAAACCTATTGAATATAGTTATGTTATATGTTATATTTCGGGTTTTACGCCTGCATCAGCACCATTTTGGGCTATATCGCCGGCGGGCAGTTTACCAAACAATACCTTTCATGGGCAGGCTCCAGCGGTTAACCAGTACTTGGTGCACCAACCTCCGTAAGAAACTGCCAACTTTTTCATATAAATGAGACACGGCCTGAGCGGGGCTCGAACCGTGACCACCAGAGATGACAGGTTACAGCGGTATACAAGTCAGCGACCTTAACCACTCGACCACGGAAGCGGACGAATTGAATATAGAATAACGCCGCCAACATAGTATAGACAGTGAACAGCGTAGATACTAACACAGCACACGACTCACAGAATACTAGTGAACCAGAATCAATTCGAAGCATGAATCACGTTATTATAACATTCGCAGAAATGGTAAAGACACCACTACCGCAAACAGATGACCAACTTGGAATAATAATAATTCGGAACCCATAGCAATCAGGAACGCAGCTTGATCAGGAACACTCGGGGGGAAATCTGACACAGTGTTGGACAAGAATACAGGGGGAAAAGCCCAATGTAAGTATAGCTACACAAAACAGCCAGTGCCTTAGCTACACAAAACAGCCAGTGCCTAGACGACTTCAACAGATCAGATTAGCTGTGTGGTTAGCACGCTCGCTTCTCACAAATGCAACCCGGGTTCGATCCTCGGACCGGGAAGTATGTGAAATGGTACGGTGGTCGCCAGATCGGACATGTGGGTTTTCTCCGGGTACTCCGGTTTCCTCCCACACGAATTACCACATATACGCTTTCATCCGCGCCAACGAGAGTAATTAATATAGGTTGTTAAAGATTGCTTCGCAATCGTTGTAAAAATAAATAAGGTTTAATAAAATAAAAACAGATTACAATTCGAAAACAATTAGTCCGTCTACACAAACCAAAATACAAAATGCAAAATCAAATATGATGCTGAACGTAATCACGGTTAGTCACGTGTATTCAAATGCATATCTACCGTTGCTCAATGAAACATGTATGTATGTATGTTCCATTAATGTCAAACCCCTTGCGGGGACCTAGACATGTTTTCCTGGGCAGACCTAGCCGACCTAAGTGGTTAACTAGTACTAAGCAATGTGTGTGAGGTGCCTTGCTCAATGACACTACATACGTGGCCTGACCGAGTATCGAACCCGGGACCGTTCGATTCCAAATCCGACGCTCTACCACTGGAGAACGGACGCCACATGTTCGACAGACATCAAATTAAATTTCTGCTGGAATGTCCATTGAAGTTACAGTACAGCACATTATATGCACACTTTAAATAAAATAAAGATAGTAAGTTGTGCATACAAAGTGCTATATTGTAACAAACTTGAATGGGGATGGATTTTACCACATGCATTCTAACGATCTGAATGGCAAAACACGACGTTGTGAATATACGGCCTAAGGGAAATAATATGAACTACCCAGATATGCTACTGTTTGTGGAATGGTTCAACTTGTTTCTGCTTATGAATGTCCTCACCCGGATATGCTACTGTTTGTGGAATGGTTCAACTTCTTTCTGCTTATGAATGTCCTCACCCGGATATGCTACTGTTTGTGGAATGGTTCAACTTCTTTCTGCTCATGAATGTCCTCACCCGGGTATGCTACTGTTTGTGGAATGGTTCAACTTGTTTCTGCTTATGAATGTCCTCACATGGATATGCTACTGTTTGTGGAATGGTTCAACTTGTTTCTGCTTATGAATGTCCTCACCCGGATATGCTACTGTTTGTGGAATGGTTCAACTTCTTTCTGCTTATGAATGTCCTCACCCGGATATGCTACTGTTTGTGGAATGGTTCAACTTCTTTCTGCTCATGAATGTCCTCACCCGGGTATGCTACTGTTTGTGGAATGGTTCAACTTCTTTCTGCTCATGAATGTCCTCACCCGGGTATGCTACTGTTTGTGGAATGGTTCAACTTGTTTCTGCTTACGAATGTCCTCACTAGCTTTAGACGAGATCATTCTGCTAGTTTCCGTTTATTAGGAAAAACGTTGGTTTAAACCTATTTATTCGACATTATATAACATTACAACGTTAATATTTAGTATTGAAGAACCTTCTTGTTGGGCGTTTTTTAAATTTTAAAGAAACTTGTAAATGGACGCTTTATGGACAGGAACAGTCATGTCGTACAATTGTTTTAGAGGAAAACATGTAAACAATTGTCAAAACTCTTATGTGTGGTCTGGATCATCTGAACCAATTAGCGCAGTGGTTAGCGCGCTCGCTTATCACCAATGCAACTCGGTTCGATCATCGGACCGGGAAGTATGTGAGATGGTACGTTGGTCGCCAGATCGGACAGGTGGGTTTTCTTCGGGTACTCCGGTTTCCTCCCACACGCTTTCATCCGCGCCAACGAGAGTGATTAATATAAGTTGTTAAAGCTTGCTTCGCAATCGTTGTAAAATAAATAAAGTTTAAACATTTGAAACATGCATGTTTTAGGCACAAGGGTAATGAAGTTGTTGAAACTGCTCATACTTACTCTTGTTGTTTCGTGGATGCAGTCTGCCTGAAATACAAAGAAATCAATGCGAACTATTTATGAAGTTACTGTGTCAACTTGGCCGATTCTACGAAATGGGGATTGCACCCCGCCCCATTCTCATAGCAAAGTTAATATATCTGAAAGGTAAACGGCAAGTCGTACGTGAATTTAGTCTATACACATTTATTTTAGTCTGATGTCGAAACAACTTCTCATAAATTGAGACTATTCGCATCATATACCTTATTCCTTATGGAATCTAGCACAATGGGGGAGAGAAGAGGCAATGCTGATAATGAGGGAGAGAAGAGGCAATGTTAATTGAAGTGGTTCGACCTCACTATACTTGGGTTATGAGGCTGTCACCGCATAGATTGTACCATGGATGTTTCTCTAGGGAATACAGTAATAAGTACAGGGTGTCCTAAGCTGTCGTAAATGCACAAACTAACGAATGCCTAACTACTGTCTAATGCCTAACTACTGACTAATGCCTAACTACTGACTAACTACTGACTAATGCCTAACTACTGACTAATGCCTAACTACTGACTAACTACTGACTAATGCCTAACTACTGACGAATGCCTAACTACTGACTAATGCCTAACTACTGACTAATGCCTAACTACTGACTAATGCCTAACTACTAACGAATGCCTAACTACTGACTAATGCCTAACTACTGCCTAACTACTGACTAATGCCTAACTACTGCCTAACTACTGACTAATGCCTAACTACTGACTAATGCTTAACTACTGACTAATGCCTAACTACTAACGAATGCCTAACTACTGACTAATGCCTAACTACTAACGAATGCCTAACTACTAACGAATGCCTAACTACTGACTAATGCCTAACTACTGACTAATGCCAAACTACTGACTAATGCCAAACTACTGTCTAATGCCAAACTACTGTCTAATGCCTAACTACTGCCTAACTACTGACTAATGCCTAACTACTGACGAATGCCTAACTACTGACTAATGCCTAACTACTGGCTAATGCCTAACTACTGCCTAACTACTGACTAATGCCTAACTACTGACTAATGCCTAACTACTAACGAATGCCTAACTACTAACGAATGCCTAACTACTGACTAATGCCTAACTACTGACTAATGCCAAACTACTGACTAATGCCAAACTACTGTCTAATGCCAAACTACTGTCTAATGCCTAACTACTGCCTAACTACTGACTAATGCCTAACTACTGACGAATGCCTAACTACTGACTAATGCCTAACTACTGTCTAATGCCTAACTACTGCCTAACTACTGACTAATGCCTAACTACTGACTAATGCCTAACTACCGCCTAACTACTGACTAATGCCTAACTACTGCCTAACTACTGACTACTGCCTAACTATTGTCTAATGCCTAACTACTGACTAATGCCTAACTACTGTATAATGCCTAACTACTGCCTAACTACTGACTAATGCCTAACTACTGTCTAATGCCTAACTACTGACTAATGCCTAACTACTGTCTAATGCCTAACTACTGACAAATGCCTAACTACTGTCTAATGCCTAACTACTGACTAATGCCTAACTACTGTCTAATGCCTAACTACTGTCTAATGCCTAACTACTGTCTAATGCCTAACTACTGTATAATGCCTAACTACTAACTAATGCCTAACTACTGACCAATGCCTAACTACTGTCTAATGCATAACTACTAACTACTGCCTAACTACTGACTAATGCCTAACTACTAACTAATGCCTAACTACTGACTAATGCCTAACTACTGTCTAATGCCTAACTACTAACTAATGCCTAACTACTGTCTAATGCCTAACTACTAACAAATGCCTAACTACTAACTAATGCCTAACTACTAACTAATGCCTAACTACTAACTAATGCATAACTACTAACTAATGCCTAACTACTAACTAATGCCTAACTACTGTCTAATGCCTAACTACTAACAAATGCCTAACTACTAACTAATGCCTAACTACTAACTAATGCATAACTACTAACTAATGCCTAACTACTGTCTAATGCCTAACTACTAAATAATGCCTAACTACTGACTAATGCCTAACTACTAACGAATGCCTAACTACTGACTAATGCCTAACTACTAACTAATGCCTAACTACTGACTAATGCCTAACTACTAACTAATGCCTAACTACTAACTAATGCCTAACTACTAACTAATGCCTAACTACTGACTAATGCCTAACTACTAAATAATGCCTAACTACTGACTAATGCCTAACTACTAACTAATGCCTAACTACTGACTAATGCCTAACTACTGACTAATGCCTAACTACTGCCTAACTACTGTCTAATGCATAACTGTCTTGCTTCGTAGACATACCAATACAGCTACAGACAGAGCTCATTTCTAACTTGCTTCATAGACATACCAATACAGCTACAGACAGAGCTCATTTCTAACTTGCTTCATAGACATACCAATACAGCTACAGACAGAGCTCATTTGTAACTTGCTTCGTAGACATACCAATACAGCTACAGACAGAGCTCATTTGTAACTTGCTTCGTAGACGTACCAATACAGCTACAGACAGAGCTCATTTGTAACTTGCTTCGTAGACGTACCAATACAGCTACAGACAGAGCTCATTTGTAACTTGCTTCGTAGACGTACCAATACAGCTACAGACAGAGCTCATTTGTAACTTGCTTCGTAGACGTACCAATACAGCTACAGACAGAGCTCATTTGTAACTTGCTTCGTAGACATACCAATACAGCTACAGACAGAGCTCATTTCTAACTTGCTTCGTAGACATACCAATACAGCTACAGACAGAGCTCATTTCTAACTTGCTTCGTAGACATACCAATACAGCTACAGACAGAGCTCATTTCTAACTTGCTTCGTAGACATACCAATACAGCTACAGAAACTCAGTAATGCTGAGTGCAAAAGAAACAGATTTACTTACTTTTTCATCACATTTCCAAGCAATTTCTTAAAGGCGGCCATATCTGTTGCGTGGAAACTTCAAGTTCTGTTCTTGCTACTCTTCACTGTGAATAAAAACAAAATGGTGTTTGTTAAAGACCTATTTTCTAGATTATTACAAACTATTTCCACTCACAAAAAGCATGCGTTATCAGCAACCCATACTGTTATTGTAGTACACTGCAGGACATAGAAAACGCACACTTCATGTACACTAGAGGACATAGAAAATGCACACTTCATGTACACTAGAGGACATAGAAATCGCACACTTCATGTACACTAGAGGACATAGAAAACGCACACTTCGGATAAGTGTGTTTTTACATGAAAAACAATGACTATATAAATACATAGTTTTAAACATTTTGGAATATTTTAGTTGTTCAGTTTGTAATAAAGATGTGATATATATTTGATGGAATCCTTCGTATTTCGTTTTCATGTAATAATAATCATATAATGTAGGTGTGCGTTTTAAATGTTCTCTAGTATAGTAGCGTGTTTGGACAGGTCAACATTTGTATAGCAGTATTACTTTATATCAGTAACAAGGCAGGAGATACTGTGTGTGTGTTCACTATTGTTGTGCACGAAGTGTATAATCGTTCCCAGCAAACTACAATAAGTAACCGTAGATATTCAACTTCTTGTCTCTCCGGAGACTATTATTAAAATGTGGGTCTGACACGCTTCCCTCCAAGGTAAATCACTATTATGCGAAAAGAATAAAATACATTAAGTGTTGCTTCAAAACCGGACGTTATAGCTGCTCTCGCGGCTCTCGCGGGACGATCCGTCCATTTCGATTTTCTTTTTTACAAAATATCCCAATGCATAAATAGAAAATGTCAACACAGTCTGTATAATCAATTTCCGCGAATATCCATTTCCATTGTATAAGCCTGCATCAAATTAATTACCGAAGTTGACCACGTGTCACGTCCATATGTCACTACCCTTAAAGCTCATCCGATCGGATTTGTCTGCCGAAATGTATTAACAAAACGTTCACGTCTATATGAAAACTATAATATTTATACTAAATACATGTAGTACATTTAATTCACACCTTAATAAAAGTGATTTTAAAAGAACCTTCTTAGGTTTTATGATATCAGAATAATAACTTAGATTGATCTGTTAAATGAGGCTTAAGAATCAATCACAGAAGTGGTATATTATTACAATGCTCAAAAGGCATTCTTGTTAAATAAACATTTAACCGTTCAAATAGTTAATAGCCCTTTTCATGATCAATAAAGTGATGGCTTTTAAAAATCCATTTGCTTTTTTACAAATTATTCGACAAACATACAGAATTACAATACATATGTCGATGACAACGTGTAATTATTGTACAGAAAAATACATTGAGTATGTTCCCGACTCAACTCAGTTGAAACGCTAATTTTAAAGTTTGGTGTTAATGTGCATTCTACCATTGGTGATGCATACATCTAAACTTCCGGTTCATTATTCAGCCAGGAATAAAAAGAAACGTTGTCAGAGTTCTGCGTATACGTGTACCATTCTATAATACAACTCAGTCACGTGCAGAAGAAACGGAAACACGTGTCAGTTTTCCTTGTGGGTCAGATTTATGTATTAAGAATAACACATTTAACATATAATACATTTATATTTCACAATCATCAATTATTATTAACGCATTAATTGGTTCAAGACAACTTTGTATCTCGGCCAGCAACTGGACCTGGAAATTACATCATTAAAATGGGACACTTTAAAACTATTCAATGAATAAAACATTTGAAAAAAAACTGTTAGTGCCTTCTTACGATTCGAAAACAATACAACGAAGAAGTGCACTCTCAATTCATTTGAAACCACGAGACGGAGTGCACTCTCAATTCGTTTGGAACAACGAGACGGACGGAATACAATCTCAATTCGTTTGAAACCACGAGACGGACGGAGTGCACTCTCAATTCGTTTGGAACAACGAGACGGACGGAGTGCACTCTCAATTCGTTTGGAACAACGAGACGGACGGAGTGCACTCTCAATTCGTTTGGAACAACGAGACGGAGTGCACTCTCAATTCGTTTGGAACAACGAGACGGAGTGCACTCTCAATTCGTTTGGGACAACGAGACGGAGCGCACTCTCAAGCCGTTTGGAACAACGAGACGGAGCGCACTCTCAAGCCGTTTGGAACAACGAGACGGAGCGCACTCTCAAGCCGTTTGGAACAACGAGACGGAGCGCACTCTCGGAACAACGAGACGGAGTGCACTCTCAATTCGTATGGAACAACGAGACGAAGTGCACTCTCAATTCGTATGGAACAACGAGACGAAGTGCACTCTCAATTCGTTTGGAACAACTGGAATAAACAAGGAAGACTTCATTAAAACAAGCAAGGTCAAACACAAACGTATGTATGTTCTGCCTAGAAGACACATGTGGAACTTTGCTCAATGGCCCTGATGTAGTACAGAGTACATTCAAACCTGTGTCTATATCCGGTGGTGTATTACAACCAGTCAACTAGTGAGAGAAGTCGAAGTTTTATAACTGGTGGTTTTCGAAATGACTTCCAGTCTTTAATGTATGTGCTTGCATGTCTGTGAATGAAGGATACACTACCATTCACACTAGGGAATGTCCACACCCGCTGCATCAAGGATACACTACCATTCACACTGGGAATGTCCACACCCGCTGCATCAAGGATACACTACCATTCACACTAGGGAATGTCCACACCCGCTGCACCAAGGATACACTACCATCCACACTAGGGAATGTCCACACCCGCTGCATCAAGGATACACTACCATTCACACTAGGGAATGTTCACACCCGCTGCATCAAGGATACACTACCATTCACACTGGGAATGTCCACACCCGCTGCATCAAGGATACACTACCATTCACACTAGGAATGTCCACACCCGCTGTACCAAGGATACACTACCATCCACACGGGGAATGTCCACACCCGCTGCATCAAGGATACACTACCATTCACACTGGGAATGTCCACACCCGCTGCATCAAGGATACACTACCATTCACACTAGGGAATGTCCACACCCGCTGCATCAAGGATACACTACCATCCACACTAGGGAATGTCCACACCCGCTGCATCAAGGATACACTACCATTCACACTAGGGAATGTCCACACCCGCTGCATCAAGGATACACTACCATTCACACTAGGAATGTCCACACCCGCTGCATCAAGGATACACTACCATTCACACTGGGAATGTCCACACGCGCTGCATCAAGGATACACTACCATTCACACTGGGAATGTCCACACCCGCTGCATTAAGGATACACTACCATTCACACTAGGAATGTCCACACCCGCTGCATCAAGGATACACTACCATTCACACTGGAATGTCCACACCCGCTGCATCAAGGATACACTACCATTCACACTAGGAATGTCCACACCCGCTGCATCAAGGATACACTACCATTCACACTATGGAATGTCCACACCCGCAGCATCAAGGATACACTACCATTCACACTGGGAATATCCACACCAGCTGTATCAAGGATACACTACCATTCACACTGGGAATGCCCATACCCGCTGCATCAAGGATACACTACCATCCACACTAGGGAATGTCCACACCCGCTGCATCAATGATACACTACCATTCACACTGGGGAATGTCCACACCCGCTGCATCAAGGATACACTACCATTCACACTAGGAATGTCCACACCCGCTGCATCAAGGATACACTACCATTCACACTAGGAATGTCCACACCCGCTGCATCAAGGATACACTACCATTCACACTAGGAATGTCCACACCCGCTGTACCAAGGATACACTACCATCCACACGGGGAATGTCCACACCCGCTGCATCAAGGATACACTACCATCCACACGGGGAATGTCCACACCCGCTGCATTAAGGATACACTACCATTCACACTGGGAATGTCCACACCCGCTGCATCAAGGATACACTACCATTCACACTATGGAATGTCCACACCCGCAGCATCAAGGATACACTACCATTCACACTGGGAATATCCACACCAGCTGTATCAAGGATACACTACCATTCACACTGGGAATGCCCATACCCGCTGCATCAAGGATACACTACCATCCACACTAGGGAATGTCCACACCCGCTGCATCAATGATACACTACCATTCACACTGGGGAATGTCCACACCCGCTGCATCAAGGATACACTACCATTCACACTAGGAATGTCCACACCCGCTGCATCAAGGATACACTACCATTCACACTAGGAATGTCCACACCCGCTGCATCAAGGATACACTACCATTCACACTAGGAATGTCCACACCCGCTGTACCAAGGATACACTACCATCCACACGGGGAATGTCCACACCCGCTGCATCAAGGATACACTACCATTCACACTGGAATGTCCACACCCGCTGCATAAGGATACACTAGGAATGTCCACACTACCTATTCACACTGGGAATGCCACTACCATACCCGCTGCATCAAGGATACACTACCATCCACACTAGGGAATGTCCACACCCGCTGCATCAATGATACACTACCATTCACACTGGGGAATGTCCACACCCGCTGCATCAAGGATACACTACCATTCACACTAGGAATGTCCACACCCGCTGCATCAAGGATACACTACCATTCACACTAGGAATGTCCACACCCGCTGCATCAAGGATACACTACCATTCACACTAGGAATGTCCACACCCGCTGTACCAAGGATACACTACCATCCACACGGGGAATGTCCACACCCGCTGCATCAAGGATACACTACCATCCACACGGGGAATGTCCACACCCGCTGCATTAAGGATACACTACCATTCACACTGGGAATGTCCACACCCGCTGCATCAAGGATACACTACCATTCACACTATGGAATGTCCACACCCGCTGCATCAAGGATACACTACCATTCACACTGGGAATATCCACACCCGCTGTATCAAGGATACACTACCATTCACACTGGGAATACCCATACCCGCTGCATCAAGGATACACTACCATCCACACTAGGGAATGTCCACACCCGCTGCATCAATGATACACTACCATTCACACTGGGGAATGTCCACACCCGCTGCATCAAGGATACACTACCATTCACACTAGGAATGTCCACACCCGCTGCATCAAGGATACACTACCATTCACACTAGGAATGTCCACACCCGCTGCATCAAGGATACACTACCATTCACACTAGGAATGTCCACACCCGCTGTACCAAGGATACACTACCATCCACACGGGGAATGTCCACACCCGCTGCATCAAGGATACACTACCATCCACACGGGGAATGTCCACACCCGCTGCATTAAGGATACACTACCATTCACACTGGGAATGTCCACACCCGCTGCATCAAGGATACACTACCATTCACACTAGGAATGTCCACACCCGCTGCATCAAGGATACACTACCATTCACACTAGGGAATGTCCACACCCGCTGCATCAAGGTTACACTACCATTCACACTATGGAATGTCCACACCCGCTGCATCAAGGATACACTACCATTCACACTGGGAATGTCCACACCCGCTGCATCAAGGATACACTACCATTCACACTGGGAATGTCCACACCCGCTGCATCAGGGATACACTACCATTCACACTAGGAATGTCCACACTCGCTGCATCAAGGATACACTACCATTCACACTAGGGAATGTCCACACCCGCTGCATCAAGGATACACTACCATTCACACTGGGAATGTCCACACCCGCTGCATCAAGGCTACACTACCATTCACACTAGGGAATGTCCACACCCGCTGCATCAAGGATACACTACCATTCATACTGGGAATGTCCACACCCGCTCGTAGAGGGAGATACAATTATGAAATTAAATGTACACGATATTTGCTACAAACACATTGCTTATTCCGAATTGTATTGTCTTGGTTTCGTTTTCTTATACAGTATTGGTGTTATACATTAGTAATGCATTGCTTTGCACGTGGTTTATATTATGCTGTGTGGTGTGGTGTGGGTGTGGGTGTGGTGTGGTGTGTGTGTGTGTGTGTGGTGTGGTGTGGTGTGGTGTGGTGTGGTGTGGTGTGGTGTGGTGTGGTGTGGTGTGGTGTGGTGTGGTGTGGTGTGGTGTGTGTGTTACGTTTATTTATCGTCGCTACCGGTTGCCCATATGAGCGACGCCTCCTGAAGAGATTAGTCATTTCAGATTGTTGGAGGATAGTGCAATGATACAGAGACCCATTCCAGAGTCTCCTCTGGTTCTTTTACGTGCATGGTGTACAGCACCGACACGAGACCTCGGTTTAAAGTCCCATCTGAAAGACTGTTAATTTTATTAGGGTCAGATGGGGGATCGAGCCTGCGGTCCCTGGATTACCAGTTCCAGCGTGCTACCACTGGACTACATATCCGTCTGTGTGTTATGCTATATATATGGTAGTTGGTTTTATGCTATATAAGTGAAGAGAAAAGAAACTAATTGTTTTAGTCGCAATACTATTGAGATTAAATTGCTTTTATTGTCGGAGTTTTTACAAACAAATAAATTAGCATTATAATAGATTCTAGTGGAAACATGCTTTCTGTACGCCGTAAAACTCAATACCACTAAACCATCCACCCGTCAATCAGCGTGTTCTCGTAAATCAAATAATGCGGACTTAATCTCCCAACACAAATCTACAATTTCTTAAGAATAGATTCAAATAGTTCCTTGAGATACAAGAACAATTGGTAACCAGTGTAATGCATCCTTCAATCTTTCAAGTTAAATCGAACAGATGTCGTCTGCGTAGATCGTGATCGCTGTATTACAGAAGACGCATTGATATTGTCAACTATTTGATTATATATATAGATTAGTGTACGCATTGGTACGTACAGAATGCATACGACGTAGAAGTGCATCAGGGGTAGGGAACCATCCGTGTGTGTGTGGGGGGGGGGGCGTTCGCCCTAGTGGTTAAGTTCGTTGACTGGACAGTGGCATTCTTTCATGCAAGACGTTATTCAGCTGGCTTGCGTCTTGGAAAGGTGAGTGGTTCTATCCGGGTGCGCGTCCGTGCCGGAAATACTGTTCGGATGGGCAACCGGGGTCTTCATTCATCTATCAATTATGCTGGAGAAACCAAGCTATGTTTACCAAGTTATGAGTCACAAAATGGTGGATCATGTATGTATGTATGTATGTATGTACCATTAATGTCAAACCCCTTGCGGGGACCTAGACATGTTTTCCTGGGCATGCTAAACCGACCATAGCGGTTAACCAGTACTAAACAATGTGTGCTAGGTGCCTTGCTCAATGACACTACATACGTGGCCTGACTGAGTATCGAACCCGGACCGTTCGATTCCAAATCCGACGCTCTACCATTGGACCACGGACGCCACTATAGGCATCCATTAGAAGGCTCTGTACGCAAACAATTTATCAGATACTACAATAATGGTACATGTAGCAACCAATGAGAGATATCTCTAATTTTATATTACCTCCCTTGGCAGATAAAGTCTGATTTATTCCAAAATGTGAATAGGTCCTTTTAGTTAGAATCATTTGTTTTTACAGTTGTTCCCTAACCAGATGTTGCGGTATGCATCAAATGAATCCATCAACATCGTGTTAATTAACTGATAGTGTCATTGAGCAAGGCACCTCACACACATTGCTTAGTACTGGTTAACCACTTAGCTAAGCATCCCCAGGAAAACATGTCTATGTCCACGCAAGGGGTTTGACATTAATGGAATATACATACATACAAATAAGTACCCATTGCATATACTGTAGGAGATATGTCATGATATTGTAATTTAATAACCATATAAAGCGATAGTGGAATAAAATTGCTACCATGTTGTGCAAAAGAAACAACGATAAAAACAGAGGAAAACACTTAATAGGACCTATCTATTTTTAGGGAGTATTCAGGGGCAGTAACTGACCGATGTCTCTCATTGGTTAGCACGTTTGGACTGCGAATTTAGGTGTATATATGAAATGATAAAAACATGTATATAATTTAATCAGAATGCAATGATTAAACACATACTATTTGTTTTATACACTATATACCGCCAATACATGTCGCGGCTGCATACAAACATGGGAACGGACCAACTGGACACATTATGAAATGAACATGACCTGTGACGTCGTCATTTAATTGTGTTGATCCATCACGTGTCCACGAGATAGTAAATATTATCTCACAGAATTTCAATAAATTTATGTAGGATTCTTCAACTGTGAGTTAGCGACAAAGATTAACCTATCCAACACTGATGTTTGATATTTTACCTAAACAGTGTTTTTAACCCTTCCGTATGTGCTTTACAAGTTAGGCGTAATAGCGTCTCTCTCTTGTATAATCTATAACTTTATAGACCCGGCTTAGAACAGGGCATAACCGCCTGAACTTCCATATGTGTCGGAAGCTTGGACTAGCTCCATCAACTGCCTGCAGCTGCAACGTAGGGGACCAGACTGCAGAACACATCCTCCAGGAGTGTCCCAATCTTCATGGGCTGAGGAAAACAACCTGGCCAACGGATACTTCTCTCCAGACGAAGTTACATGGCTGCCGGGAGGATCTGAGGAGGACGGCCCATTTCGTGTTTGCTGCCGGCTTGTCCATGTGATTGGCGAACGACAAGAAGATCTATAACTTTTATGTAGGTAATAGGAATGTCACTGCAGTGTACAAGAATGTTTTATCTACTGTTAGATGAGTAAGTTAACATATCGAGTAAGTATTGTATTTGTATAGCAAAGTACTTCCGAAAATTCGGAGTGAATTGTTTTATGCTTCCGGAGTAAGGGCTTCCGAGTTTCCTGATTGATATATGATATGCCTATGGGCTTTATTATGTTTCCGATTTCCGGAGTGATATATGATATGCCTATGGGCTTTATTATGCTTCCGATTTCCGGAGTGATATATGACATGCCTATGGGCTTTATTATGTTTCCGATTTCCGGAGTGATATATGATATGCCTATGGGCTTTATTATGCTTCCGATTTCCGGAGTGATATATGATATGCCTATGGGCTTTATTATGCTTCCGATTTCTGGAGTGATATATGACATGCCTATGGGCTTTATTATGTTTCCGATTTCCGGAGTGATATATGATATGCCTATGGGCTTTATTATGTTTCCGATTTCCGGAGTGATATATGATATGCCTATAGGTTTTATTATGTTTCCGATTTCCGGAGTGATATATGATATGCCTATGGGCTTTATTATGTTTCCGATTTCCGGAGTGATATATGATATGCCCATGGGCTTTATTTCCGGAGTGATATATGATATGCCCATGGGCTTTATTATGTTTCCGATTTCCAGAGTAATATATGATATGCCTCCGGAGTGATATATGATATGCCTATGGGCTTATGCTTCCGGTCATCCGGAGTTATAATAATATCGTTCAAATTGATATGGAATCTATACCAAGTATTGTACGATGCTTTCGGGTGGTTCAATCATTGCCAATCGTTCAATATTAAACATAATAACTATATCTTAGTCTTTGGGGACAATAACATTTGTCCATAATCCTCTATAATATATGTACCATTATAGTGGGAAAACTCCACCATGGACGGTCCTAAGCCCGACTGAGAAAGGAGGAAGGTTGTGCGTAGGGCCAGCAACCCTACCACTTAAAACAACCACACGCTACAGAAACCAACACCACAGCAACTACTACGGAGGATTTAGGGTATCGACCAAGAGGAGAGCGTATGAAACAGAGCAATCTGCGGACAAATCTTCTCTCCCATAAGAACGTCTCACGGATCGGATTTTGGAATGTACGAACACTATACGAAACGGGAAAATCGGCTCAGGTGTCCAGAGAGATGGATAGGTATAACATATGGCCAGAAAAGATCACCAACCAGGAGTTGTGGCGGCGAACAAGACAGGACCCCATCACAGACTCTATCACACAGAGGAAGTGGCGGTGGATAGGTCACACTCTACGACGAGACCAGCCCAACATAGCACGCCAAGCACCGGATTGGAATCCACAGGGCACACGGAAAAGAGGTCGACCAGTTACGACATGGCGAAGGACTCTGGACAGTGAGCTGCGCCGAAGCAGGATGTCCTGGGGGGAGCCAAGGCAGCAGCAACGGACCGGTCAGTGAGAGCAGTGGTGAAGGCCCTATACCCCAACCGGGGTGAAGAGGATTAAGTAAGTAAGTAAAGTATAGTGGGAAATGTATACATATATTCAAATAATATGCAACTAAGGACAATTAAATCCGCACCAATTATATACTACAGGACATAGAAAACGCACACTTCGGATAAATGTGTTTTACATGAAAATAAATATATAAATACATAGTTTTAAACATTTTGGAATAGTTTTAGTTTGTATTTTGTAATAAAGATTGTGATATATCTTTGATGGAATCCTTCGTATTTCGTTTTCATGTAATAATAATAATCATATAATGTAGGTGTGCGTTTTCTATGTCCTCTAGAATATCTACACGTATATACATAAAGTGATAAATGATAAATCAGGTTCGATCCCCCGTCTGACCCTAATACAATAAACAGTCTTTTAGATGGGACATTCAACCGAGGTCTCGTGTCGGTGCTGTACATCGTGCACGTAAATGAACCAGAAGAGATTCAGGGACCGCAGGTTCGATCCGCCATCTGACCCTAATAAAATTAACAGTCTTTCAGATGGTACTTTAAACCGAGGTCTCCTGTCGGTGCTGTACACCATGCACGTAAAAGAACCAGAAGAGATTCTGGAATGGGTCTCTGTCTGTATCATTGCACTGTCCTCCAAAAATCTAAAATGACTAATCTCTTCAGGAGTCGTCGCTCATATCGGCCACCGGTAGCGACGATAAATAAACGTAACATACACACATGTATGATGATAACTTAGCAATGGTGCGATTATCGAAACATTACCTTTTGGCTGATATTAATATAAATCCTGTGTTTTATTTGAAGTCTAAATCCCTTTGGAAGATTGATCACACAGCTAGATCACGTATATGTTTCATTCCATCACCGTAAAACAGACACTAGTATTTTGTTATCCTTGTTTTGAAGAATACGTGTCGCCAACCAACCATAAAAAAGTAATTAAATTTTAAGTGGGTATATAGTACATTGTTTACTGAATAATTTACTAACAATATAAAATTGAATTGTGAATTAAGAAATTAATACATTGCATTCAATAATCCGTTAAAAGATCAATAGATTAACGTATACATGTAACGAATAGGCTTCATCCCCGCTGCGATTAAAACCAAAAGCTGTTCAAAAGTCAACACATCTTAACCAGAGTTAAACTCCCCGTAAACGTTAAATATATTAGGTATTAAAGTATTAACCTGAAGGTTATGCATTTAATGTAGCAATTGAGTATTTGAACATATCGGAGTTACGATTTAGATATATTCCAAATGATTTTAGAATGAAACCGGGTGAATATAATTAGCAGATATTATAATATAGACACAATTAGCAGCATTTATATCGTTGTGAGATATATGAAGATCATTCTTACAACAGTTCAATGCCAATCAACATGTCGTGAAATCCAATGATAGTATATTTAAGTAGAACTAATTGAGCATATAAAGAATTACAATACAAACGTATTTAAAGAAATCAGATCGCTGTTTGTTAAAACATATACTCTGGTTAAGGACTAGGTGAACGTATTACACGCATGTCATTTCTACACGAAAACGCGAGATAATGATGCACCCCGTACATATATGTCATGTATACATACATGTATCAGGGACGTAGTTACGCTTAGTTGGGACAGACAGACAGACAGACAGACAGACAGACAGACAGACAGACAGACAGACAGACAGACAGACAGACAGACAGACAGACAGACAGACAGACAGACAGACAGACAGACAGACAGACAGACAGACAGACAGACAGACAGACAGACAGACAGACAGACAGACAGACAGACAGACAGACAGACAGACAGACAGACAGACAGACAGACAGACAGACAGACAGACAGACAGACAGACAGACAGACAGACAGACAGACAGACAGACAGACAGACAGACAGACAGACAGACAGACAGACAGACAGACAGACAGACAGACAGACAGACAGATATGTGAGTATATCTATGTAAGCATTCTGCAGGAAGTCTCATATTATGGCTTGTAGAAATAAATCCATTAGTTATACAGTGTACATTTAGTTAAATTATCATGCTTTATGACATGACTTATTGCTAAATTTGGTTAAATTATCATGCTTTATGACATGACTATTGCTAAATTTGGTTGAATTATCATGCTTTATGACATGAATATTGCTAAATTTGGTTAAATTATCATGCTTTATGACATGAATATTGCTAAATTTGGTTAAATTATCATGCTTTATGACATGAATATTGATACATTTGGTTGAATTACCATGCTTTATAGCATGACTATTGCTAAATTTGGTTAAATTATCATGCTTTATGACATGACTATTGCTAAATTTGGTTAAATTATCATGCTTTATGACATGAATATTGATAAATTTACACATACATGAATTGTCTATTAGTTTAGTTTATACAAATTTAGTTTAGCTCGATTGCGAAACAAGTTATTACAACTTATATTAATCACTCTTGAGACCTCATTCCTGATGGAATCCATCGTCACGAGGGCGAGAGAGAAGAGGCAACAAATTGTCTATTGATTTGACAGTTTATATTATTGGTTTAAACATATTTATTTTATCAGGATACATGTAATATACACTGAGAAATATACAGAAATGGCAATTTCAATATATTTATTATTATTTGCCAAGCATATTAATCCAATATACCACTAAACTAGTGCAAATTGGGACACACGTATGTCATTTGGTACATATGGTCTTTATAAGGTAATGCTTCATATTCCATAGATTCCCACTTGAAACTCCTAGCTCTTCTTTCAACTAATATGGTAGCCCAACTTCAATGTGTCAAAAGCTGTTGTGCCAATACTTGCCTATTTCACCTGACTTATTGTTACTGTACTGTAGGCTTGGCATCTCTACATGACAGCCGTTGTGTCCACAGCTCTGCACCCATAATCATGATGTGTCGTCTATCCGCATTGAGCAGCCTGTCTGGTGATTCTAGTTTGATATCTACTCATTGCCAATGCATCGAGATGTACGCGGATTTACCTCCTCAACAAGAAATGTTTTGTTTAGTTATTTCACGGATTTGATCATTTAAATTGCTACTTCTTTGATTGTTTTTCACAGCAGCTCTTGAGTGGAGAATATGTCGGACAATCTGAATGGACGGATCTGTCTTGGACATTTGTTCACGAATATCTGAATGGACGGATCTGTCTTGGACATTTGTTCACGAATATCTGAATGGACGGATCTGTCTTGGACATTTGTTCACGAATATCTGAAAGGACGGATCCGTCTTGGACATGTGTTCACGAATATCAGAATGGACGGATCTGTCTTGGACATTTGTTCACGAATATCTAAATGGACGGATCTGTCTTGGACATTTGTTCACGAAGATCTGTAGCTTCTGATCAATGCTCTGCGTGTGTCTCCTCAGGTTTCCGATTCATTCACAGAATTATACATTATAAGTGGCGTACTGGTACTTGGCATTCATTTACGCTGAATATATTCAACTTTGTATTCCTATGGATTGTTCCGCATCTCCAAATCGATTTCATGTGTGACAAAGCTATTCCTGTCCGAGTTATTTCATGCATGTGACAAAGGTATTTCTGTCTGAGTTATTTCATGCATGTCACAAAGGTATTTATGTCTGAGTTATTTCATGCATGTGACAAAGGTATTTCTGTCGGAGTTATTCCGAGTTATTTCATGCATGTGACAAAGGTATTTCTGTCCGAGTTATTTCATGCATGTGACAAAGGTATTTCTGTCCGAGTTATTTCATGCATGTGACAAAGGTATTTCGGTCGGAGTTATTTCATGCATGTGACAAAGGTATTTCTGTCTGAGTTATTTCATGCATGTGACAAAGGTATTTCTGTCCGAGTTATTTCATGCATGTGACAAAGGTATTTCTGTCCGAGTTATTTCATGCATGTGACAAAGGTATTTCTGTCCGAGTTATTTCATGTATGTGACAAAGGTATTTCTGTCCGAGTTATTTCATGCATGTGACAAAGGTATTTCGGTCTGAGTTATTTCATGCATGTGACAAAGGTATTTCTGTCCGAGTTATTTCATGCATGTGACAAAGGTATTTCTGTCTGAATTATTTCATGCATGTGACAAAGGTATTTCGGTCTGAGTTATTTCATGCATGTGACAAAGGTATTTCGGTCTGAGTTATCCAATCCTGTCCTTCACATCTTCTGCAATCCCGCCAGTCTTACTTACAACTCTTCATATACCACTATATCCTCGATAACTAGATCTTCTACAAGAATTGGTGATTCATTCATTGGCGTTTTGTACGTTTGGATCTCTAGCCATGTGGAGTTTTTCTTTCTGTAGAGGCATTCATAGTTATTGTAGAGGCATTCATAGTTATGAATGTGCCAGTATTTCAGGGTGTAGAGACATTCATAGTTATGACTGTGCCAGTATTTCAGGGTGTAGAGACATTCATAGTTATGACTGTGCCAGTATTTCAGGGTGTAGAGGCATTGATAGTTATGAATGTGCCAGTATTTCAGGGTGTAGAGACATTCATAGTTATGAATGTGCCAGTATTTCAGGGTGTAGAGGCATTCATAGTTATGAATGTGCCAGTATTTCAGAGTGTAGAGGAATTCATAGTTATGAATGTGCCAGTATTTCAGAGTGTAGAGGAATTCATAGTTATGAATGTGCCAGTATTTCAGGGTGTAGAGACATTCATAGTTATGACTGTGCCAGTATTTCAGGGTGTAGAGACATTCATAGTTATGACTGTGCCAGTATTTCAAGGTGTAGAGGCATCCATAGTTATGAATGTGCCAGTATTTCAGGGTGTAGAGACATTCATAGTTATGACTGTGCCAGTATTTCAGGGTGTAGAGACATTCATAGTTATGACTGTGCCAGTATTTCAGGGTGTAGAGGCATCCATAGTTATGAATGTGCCAGTATTTCAGGGTGTAGAGACATTCATAGTTATGAATGTGCCAGTATTTCAGGGTGTAGAGGAATTCATAGTTATGAATGTGCCAGTATTTCAGAGTGTAGAGGAATTCATAGTTATGAATGTGCCAGTATTTCAGAGTGTAGAGGAATTCATAGTTATGAATGTGCCAGTATTTCAGGGTGTAGAGACATTCATAGTTATGACTGTGCCAGTATTTCAGGGTGTAGAGACATTCATAGTTATGACTGTGCCAGTATTTCAAGGTGTAGAGGCATCCATAGTTAGAATGTGCCAGTATTTCAGGGTGTAGAGACTTCATAGTTATGAATGTGCCAGTATTTCAGGGTGTAGAGACATTCATAGTTATGACTGTGCCAGTATTTCAGGGTGTAGAGGAATTCATAGTTACGAATGTGCCAGTATTTCAGGGTGTAGATGCATTCATAGATACGAATGTGCCAGTATTTCAGGGTGTAGAGGCATTCATAGTTATGAATGTGCCAGTATTTCAGGGTGTAGAGGCATTCATAGTTATGAATGTGCCAGTATTTCAGGGTGTAGAGACATTCATAGTTATGACTGTGCCAGTATTTCAGGGTGTAGAGACATTCATAGTTATGACTGTGCCAGTATTTCAAGGTGTAGAGGCATCCATAGTTATGAATGTGCCAGTATTTCAGGGTGTAGAGACATTCATAGTTATGACTGTGCCAGTATTTCAGGGTGTAGAGACATTCATAGTTATGACTGTGCCAGTATTTCAGGGTGTAGAGGCATCCATAGTTATGAATGTGCCAGTATTTCAGGGTGTAGAGACATTCATAGTTATGACTGTGCCAGTATTTCAGGGTGTAGAGGAATTCATAGTTACGAATGTGCCAGTATTTCAGGATGTAGAGGCATTCATAGTTACGAATGTGCCAGTATTTCAGGGTGTAGAGGCATTCATAGTTACGAATGTGCCAGTATTTCAGGGTATAGAGGCATTCATAGTTACGAATGTGCCAGTATTTCAGGGTGTAGAGCATTCATAGTTACGAATGTGCCAGTATTTCAGAGTATAGAGGAATTCATAGTTACGAATGTGCCAGTATTTCAGGGTGTAGAGGCATTCATAGTTACGAATGTGCCAGTATTGCAGGGTGTAGAGGCATTCATAGTTATGAATGTGCCAGTATTTCAGGGTGTAGAGGAATTCCTAGTTACGAAGTGCCAGTATTTCAGGGTAGAGGCATTAATAGTTACGAATGTGCCAGTATTTCAGGGTTGTAGAGGCATTCATAGTTACGAATGTGCCAGTATTTCAGGGTGTTGAGGAATTCAAAGTTACGAATGTGCCAGTATTTCAGGGTGTAGAGGCATTCATAGTTACGAATGTGCCAGTATTTCAGGGTGTAGATGCATTTATAGTTACGAATGTGCCAGTATTTCAGGGTGTAGAGGCATTCATAGTTACGAATGTGCCAGTATTTCAGGGTGTAGAGGCATTCATAGTTATGAATGTGCCAGTATTTCAGGGTGTAGAGGCATTCATAGTTACGAATGTGCCAGTATTTCAGGGTGTAGAGGCATTCATAGTTATGAATGTGCCAGTATTTCAGGGTGTAGAGGCATTCATAGTTACGAATATGCCAGTATTTCAGGGTGTAGAGGCATTCATAGTTACGAATGTGCCAGTATTTCAGGGTGTAGAGGCATTCATAGTTACGAATGTGCCAGTATTTCAGGGTGTAGAGGAATTCCTAGTTACGAATGTGCCAGTATTTCAGGGTGTAGAGGCATCCATAGTTATGAATGTGCCAGTATTTCAGGGTGTAGAGACATTCATAGTTATGACTGTGCCAGTATTTCAGGGTGTAGAGGAATTCATAGGTAGTTATGAATGTGCCAGTATTTTAGGGTGTAGAGGAATTCATAGTTACGAATGTGCCAGTATTTCAGGGTGTAGAGGCATTCATAGTTATGAATGTGCCAGTATTTCAGGGTGTAGAGACATTCATAGTTATGACTGTGCCAGTATTTCAGGGTGTAGAGGCATCCATAGTTATGAATGTGCCAGTATTTCAGGGTGTAGAGACATTCATAGTTATGACTGTGCCAGTATTTCAGGGTGTAGAGGAATTCATAGGTAGTTATGAATGTGCCAGTATTTTAGGGTGTAGAGGAATTCCTAGTTACGAATGTGCCAGTATTTCAGGGTGTAGAGGCATTCATAGTTACGAATGTGCCAGTATTTCAGGGTGTAGAGGCATTCATAGTTACGAATGTGCCAGTATTTCAGGATGTAGAGGCATTAATAGTTACGAATGTGCCAGTATTTCAGGGTATAGAGGCATTCATAATTATGAATGTGCCAGTATTTCAGGGTGAAGAGGAATTCATAGTTATGAATGTGCCAGTATTTCAGGGTGCAGAGGCATTCATAGATACGAATGTGCCAGTATTTCAGGGTGTAGAGGCATTCATAGTTACGAATGTGCCAGTATTTCAGGGTGTAGAGGAATTCATAGTTACGAATGTGCCAGTATTTCAGGGTGTAGAGGCATTCATAGTTATGAATGTGCCAGTATTTCAGGGTGTAGAGGCATTCATAGTTATGAATGTGCCAGTATTTCAGGGTGTAGAGGCATTCATAATTATGAATGTGCCAGTAGTTCAGGGTGAAGAGGAATTCATAGTTATGAATGTGCCAGTATTTCAGGGTGTAGAGGCATTCATAGTTACGAATGTGCCAGTATTTCAGGGTGTAGAGGCATTAATAGTTACGAATGTGCCAGTATTTCAGGGTGTAGAGGCATTCATAGTTACGAATGTGCCAGTATTTCAGGGTGTAGAGGCATTCATAGTTACGAATGTGCCAGTATTTCAGGATGTAGAGGCAGTCATAGTTACGAACATGCCAGTATTTCAGGGTGTAGAGGAATTCATAGTTATGAATGTGCCAGTATTTCAGGGGGTAGAGGCATTCATAGTTACGAATGTGCCAGTATTTCAGGGTGTAGAGGCATTAATAGTTACGAATGTGCCAGTATTTCAGGGTGTAGAGGCATTCATAGTTATGAATGTGCCAGTATTTCAGGGTGTAGAGGAATTCATAGTTACGAATGTGCCAGTATTTCAGGGTGAAGAGGCATTCATAGTTACGAATGTGCCAGTATTTCAGGGTGTAGAGGCATTCATAGTTACGAATGTGCCAGTATTTCAGGGTGTAGAGGCATTCATAGTTACGAATGTGCCAGTATTTCAGGGTGTAGATGAATTCATAGTTACGAATGTGCCAGTATTTCAGGGTGTAGAGGAATTCATAGTTACGAATGTGCCAGTATTTCAGGGTGTAGATGCATTCATAGTTACGAATGTGCCAGTATTTCAGGGTGTAGAGGAATTCATAGTTATGAATGTGCCAGTATTTCA
>CM026387.1:59656023-59666023 GCA_014843695.1 Archivesica marissinica
TCAAACCCCACCCTCAGACCTATGCATTCAAACCCCACCCTCAGACCTATGCATTCAAACCCCACCCTCAGATCTATGCATTCAAACCCCACCCTCAGACCTATGCATTCAAACCCCACCCTCAGATCTATGCATTCAAACCCCACCTTGTATTTAGCATGTGTTCATGTTAGGAAGCTACTCAGCTGGCTTGCATAATGGTCAGTGATTCTACCTGGGCACCCACCACTATGCTGCCAACACTAAACTAGCGTGCCTGTCATGTGTGGGCAATAGTCTAAAAGGTGTGCACCTGGTTTGAACATATTGGGAGTATGGTGTTGTGGGGTGAAGGGGGTGCATGACCCACTAACCTCACTCCTAGAATTTTTATTATCAAAAATAAACTTTGTATATTTACATAAGTGGAATTTTTATTGTCAAAAATAAGCGTTGTATATTTACATAAGTGGAATTTTTATTGTCAAAAATAAGCATTGTATATTTACATAAGTGGAATTTTTATTGTTAAAAATAACCGTTGTATATTTACATAAGTGGAATTTTTATTGTCAAAAATAAGCATTGTATATTTACATAAGTGGAATTGTTATTGTTAAAAATAAGCGTTGTATATTTACATAAGTAAATTATTTGGAATCTGTGATATATTGTAGGTGTAGTTAGGCTTGCATATTGAACCAAGTTTAAATGTGCTTTATTGCCGTAGTAGTGTTCACTTTGATTATGTTATGCAATCATTCCGTCCATGTAACATGTATGTAATGCATGTCACTGTTTCTTCTACATTTATACTATAGTTTATTGTAAAGTGATGTCCAATATATAAAATGTTCATTGTTTATTTTCTTCAACCTTTGTGTCTTAAATATACATGAATTGTGTGGTTGATGTTGCGTATTATGTTTTGTTGTCCGCCGGCATTTATTGGCAACATTTTTCTCCCCTGCCATTCGCCATTGTGACAGGTTGAGCAAGTGTGACAGGTTGAGCAAGTATGACAGGTTGAGCAAGTATGACAGGTTGAGCAAGTATGACAGGTTGAGCAAGTGTGACAGGTTGAGCAAGTATGACAGGTTGAGCAAGTATGACAGGTTGAGCAAGTGTGACAGGTTGAGCAAGTATGACAGGTTGAGCAAGTATGACAGGTTGAGCAAGTATGACAGGTTGAGCAAGTGTGACAGGTTGAGCAAGTATGACAGGTTGAGCAAGTATGACAGGTTGAGCAAGTGTGACAGGTTGAGCAAGTATGACAGGTTGAGCAAGTATGACAGGTTGAGCAAGTATGACAGGTTGAGCAAGTGTGACAGGTTGAGCAAGTATGACAGGTTGAGCAAGGTGACAGGTTGAGCAAGTGTGACAGGTTGAGCAAGTGTGACAGGTTGAGCAAGTGTGACAGGTTGAGCAAGTGTGACAGGTTGAGCAAGTGTGACAGGTTGAGCAAGTGTGACAGGTTGAGCAAGTGTGACAGGTTGAGCAAGTATGACAGGTTGAGCAAGTGTGACAGGTTGAGCAAGTGTGACAGGTTGAGCAAGTGTGACAGGTTGAGCAAGTGTGACAGGTTGAGCAAGTGTGACAGGTTGAGCAAGTATGACAGGTTGAGCAAGTGGACAGGTTGAGCAAGTGTGACAGGTTGAGCAAGTGTGACAGGTTGAGCAAGTGTGACAGTTGAGCAAGTTGACAGGTTGAGCAAGTATGACAGGTGAGCAAGTGTGACAGGTTGAGCAAGTGTGACAGGTTGAGCAAGTGTGACAGGTTGAGCAAGTGTGACAGGTTGAGCAAGTGTGACAGGTTGAGCAAGTGTGACAGGTTGAGCAAGTGTGACAGGTTGAGCAAGTGTGACAGGTTGAGCAGTATGACAGGTTGAGCAGTGTGACAGGTTGAGCAAGTGTGACAGGTTGAGCAAGTGTGACAGGTTGAGCAAGTGTGACAGGTTGAGCAAGTGTGACAGGTTGAGCAAGTGTGACAGGTTGAGCAAGTATGACAGGTTGAGCAAGTGTGACAGGTTGAGCAAGTGTGACAGGTTGAGCAAGTGTGACAGGTTGAGCAAGTGTGACAGGTTGAGCAAGTATGACAGGTTGAGCAAGTGTGACAGGTTGAGCAAGTGGACAGGTTGAGCAAGTGTGACAGGTGAGCAAGTGTGACAGGTTGAGCAAGTGTGACAGGTTGAGCAAGATGACAGGTTGAGCAGTTGACAGGTTGAGCAAGTGTGACAGGTGAGCAAGTGTGACAGGTTGAGCAAGTATGACAGGTTGAGCAAGTATGACAGGTTGAGCAAGTGTGACAGGTTGAGCAAGTATGACAGGTTGAGCAAGTGTGACAGGTTGAGCAAGTGTAACAGGTTGAGCAAGTATGACAGGTTGAGCAAGTATGACAGGTTGAGCAAGTATGACAGGTTGAGCAAGTGTGATAGGTTGAGCAAGTATGACAGGTTGAGCAAGTGTGACAGGTTGAGCAAGTGTGACAGGTTGAGCAAGTGTGACAGGTTGAGCAAGTGTAATAGATATAGATCATATGAATATTTTTTATTATTTCATTATTTTTTACATAGTCCATCGCCAAGTGCCTTGCCTTTGAGCACAAAACTGCTATAGCTTGGCACAAGCTCCGGGTCTCTCGTACCTGAGGTGAACGCGCTACCCCTGCACTATCAAGACATCCATCGACATGTGTACGTTGTTGTTGAATTATTGTTGGTTATCATTTGTTTATTGTCATAGTTATATTTAGTCCTATGTTTGCTCAAGTAATATTGTTATGTTGTATATATTTATAGCTTGGTTCCTTTTTTAGTGGGGGTATAAATTCAGGGTTCCCTCTGTCTGAATGTTTGTCTGCACCACTTCTGTCGCCAATTGAAAAACACTGAAGCCAATTTAAAAAACTTAGAGTCAACTAAGAGCCATATAGTTCACAAATAAATATTTGAAGCCATGAACATTTGCCAAAAAAAAAACATTTAGCGCCAATATTTGTTTTTTGTTACAATTGGCGCCATTGGCGACCGACAGTTAATTAATGTCATGGCTTGGTCAGTGTGTGTCTGTCTTTCCTTCTGCTCCTGATATATATAGCTGCTATTTCCACACAGCATAATACCCCATGTCACCAATAGTCCACATTCAAGTACACCATATTTTGAAATGTAAATATAAATGGATATTTTCGCACAGTGTAATTTACATTTTTCAATAATAATTTATTCAGATGTACAAGTAAACAATTTTAAGACCTCACACATGAACTGGTTTTTGTGAAATAGCTACATATCATGAATCAATTTGTTTGTTTATAATAAATACCAATGATAAATTCATAAGTGGCGTCCGTGGTACAGTGGTAGAGCGTCTGATTTGGAATCGAACGGTCCCGGGTTCGATACTCGGTCAGGCCACGCATGTATGTATGTCAGGCCACGTCATTGAGCAAGGCACCTCACACACATTGCTTAGTACTCGTTAATCGCTTAGGTCGGCTAAGACTGCCCAGGAAAACATGTCTACGTCCCCGCGAGGGGTTTGACATTAAAGGAACATACATACATACATAGTATACTCTATTGTTTCATTTAAAGCGACATTGCATTGCAAAAGGCAAACATAT
The DNA here is from genome assembly GCA_014843695.1 of Archivesica marissinica. NCBI lineage: Eukaryota > Metazoa > Mollusca > Bivalvia > Venerida > Vesicomyidae > Archivesica > Archivesica marissinica. The sequence goes on from CM026387.1 coordinate 59,659,627, forward strand.
ACATAGGTTACATATAAATAGCATTGCCAATACAAATTACACTAACATTAGATCAATAAACAGTGTTCTTTTTTTTAATATATTCGTTTTAGAACCCTCAAAAGTGGCTGTTGGCCCCATTTAAAATAATTTGTTTAATAGTTGAAATACTCTGTAGAAATTTGCTTTTTCACTGATGTAGTGTCGCTTTAAAGAAATATTGTCCTTTAAGACTTCTGCCCACATGAATGCTGTACATCCTATTCAACCGGATACAAGTAATTGTATTTACTGTGTAAAACTCATGCAAGGAATCACGAAAATCTATTGTAAATTGCTTTCAGTTCTTTTAATAGTTTTTTTAAAATTATTTTTGCAATGAAATATAGAAATATCACTGAAATAAAATATGTTATTATTGGAAGTAGTGGAATAACACATTTTACTTCTCACTGCTTTATGCTTATGGGTTCCACCCACCGCAGTTTGAAATATTGTCAAAGCATGTCCGGTTAGCGCACGCTCGCTTCTCACCAATGTGACCCAGGTTCGATCCTCGGACCGAGAAGTATGTGAGATGGTACGGTGGTCGCCAGATCGGACAGGTGTGTTTTCTCCGAGTACTCCGGTTTCCTCCCACACGAATGACCACATTTACCACTTTCATCCGCGCCAACGAGAGTGATTAATATATGTTGTTAAAACTTGCTTCGCAATCGTTGTAAAATAACTAGCGTTTAAAAAATATATATATATTGTCAACCGGAACTTACTCAGTGATGTCATTTATGACGTTGTCAAAGTGCAAAGTTCACCATTTAGCATATGGATGCACCATTTAGCATATCAATGCACCATTTAGCAGATCGATGTACCATTTAGCAGATCGATGCCTTATTTGCTATCATAAAACTCTCAAAATACTTTTCAGCCTAAAATATAAGAAAGTTTGCCCGTTTAAGTGAATGATCAAATAATATAGCACTCGTGAACATAGAAACTTACCTATTATCACTTAGTGTGCTGCTTGTGTGCATTGCTGTTCATTCGCTGAAATATAATTTGATCATACGCTGATACCAATAAATAACCTCACTGTGTTCCGTTGTATCAATGTTTTACACTAAAACTACTTTGTTATATGAGGTTGCATATAATGTTGGACCAGCTGTAGAATTTTACTATGCTTTTAAATAACATCAAAATATGCATAATTAATTAATTAATACCACATGTCAAAACCATTAACATGCTTATATATGAAATGTCATAGAGTAAAATATACATAAACAGGGTATCTGAATTTGTATTTTATTATATGGAGAGATCTAAATAAAGTAGGTGATAGAATATTGTTGGCATGAATCCAGGATATATCACAACGTATGGAGAAATACAATTTTTCTGCCGAGAGGAGAAGACAAAACTGTGGAGAGAAGACCATGGAGTGGAGAAGACTTTGGATGTGGAGAATACTGCAGAGAGGAGAAGACTGTGGAGAGTAGAAGTCCATGGAGTGGAGAATACTGCGGAGAGAAGACTGTGGAAAGGAGAACACTGGAGAGGAGAAGACTGTGGAGAGGAGAAGATTGTGGAGAGAAGACTGGAGAGGAGAAGTATGTAGAGAGGAGAAGACTGTGGAAAAGAGAAGACTGTGGAGAGGAGAAGACTGTGGAGAGGAGAAGACTGTGAAGAGAAGTCTGTGGAGAGGAGAAGACTATGGAGAGAAGTCTATGGAGAGAAGACTGTGGAAAGGAGAATACCATGAAGACTGGAGAGGAGAAGACTGTGGAGAGGAGAACTGTGGAAAGGAGAATACTGTGGAGAGGAGAAGACTGTGGATAGGAGAAGTAAGTGGAGAGGAGAAGACTGTGGAAAGGAGAAGACCGTAGAGGACACTACTGCGGAGAGTAGAAGTCCATGGAGAGAAGATTGGAGAGGAGAATTCTGTGGAGAGTAGAAGTCCATGGAGAGAAGACTGTGGAAAGGAGAAGACCATGGAGAGGAGAATACTGCGGAGAGTAGAAATCCATGGAGAGAATACTGCGGAGAGTATAAGACCATGGAGAAGAGAATACTGCGGAGAGGAGAATACTGTGGAAAGGAGAAGACCATGGAGAGAAGAAGACTGTGGAAAGGAGAATAATGCGGAGAGAAGAAGACTGTGGAAAGGAGAATAATGCGGAGAGAAGAAGACTGTGGAAAGGAGAATAATGCGGAGAGAAGACAGCGGAGAGGAGAAGACTGCGGAGAGAAGACTGTCTAGAGAAGAAAACCGTCTTGTCTTGTAACATTACTCTCCCCTTTATTATAAGCTACTATATATTGATTTGTGTTTGAATGGAAACTGCACTAATTTATGTTTGCCTTTGGGGTTTAAAGTCACACAAACAGCTTAGGTCATATGACGACTCTCCTGCTATTATTGGCTGAGGAAGACACCAGTTGACCTTCTGATCAGTATTTCAGGCAAAGACGGGCACCCAGGTAGAACCACCTCGCATGAGAGAATTAGACAACCCCAGTGGGATTTTAACCTGCAGTGGTTTAAAGTCAACGATTAAAGTTTAATGATAGGTTTCGTACATATTTGCAAGATCATCAATGAGTTTGCAAGTAGTTGTTTATTAATGTTACGATAAATTGGCATATCAATTATAGCTTGAAAGGAATTATAGTTTGAAGAGAAACCCACGCCTTGATTTCATAAAGATTTAATCTTTGTGTGTTTTACGTTTATTTATCGTCGCTACCCGGTTGCCCATATGAGTGACGCCTCCTGAAGAGATTAGTCATTTTAGATTTTTGGAGGATAGTGCAATGATACAGACAGAGACCCATTCCAGAATCTCCTATGGTTCCTTAACGTGCATTGTGTAAAGCACCGACACGAGACCTCGGTTTAACGTCCCATCTGAAAGACTGTTAATTTGATTAGGGTCAGACGGGCGATCGAACCTGCGATCCCTGGATTACCAGTTCAGCGTGTTACCACTGGACTACAGATTCGTCTGTAAAGATTTAATCCTTTTATCCACATACAACATCTATATCACTTCCCGAATATAGCCGATCCTCCACACTCCATTCCCAAAGATATTGAGTATGTAGTAATGTGGGCCTGTGCTTATCGGCATGGTGGAGATAACATGAGTAATTGGCCTTTATGTTGTTAAGTAATGGGTTAAGATAAAACATACCGTCCAGTACAGTTGAGGTACACATCGAGGTTAAACCCCAATGGTTAAGCAACCAACCCCTTCTACATCCTAGTAGGTATAAACCGGTATAAACAACCACAACAGGAATAGCACTTGTTTCACAAATATATGACAATTGACGAAGGCTAGTTGGTGTCAAATTATTTTACCTCGAGTTGAAAAAATTCGTTCATTCTTGGACTAATCATTCTTTGGACAAAGTTCCTAATTGAATATAACGCCTTGAGTGAGAGTCATGCCCAAGGACACCACAACCGTGGTTCTGACTAAACTCACAACGATTCGGTTTCTAAGGGCTATGGTAGATAGTGTACTAAATTAAATGTAGCCAAAATATTTCAATCTTATATCTCTGAATTTTCACAACATAATATAAAATGGTATTCTGATTCAATAACATTTTGGTTGCATAATATACATAATTAATAGTGTGTGTGTGTGTTTAAATTTATTTATCGTCGCTACTACCCATTTATTTATCGTCGATAATATGAGCGACACCTGCAGAGATCAGTCAATTTAGATGTTTGGAAGATAGTGCAATGATACAGACAGAGACCCATTCCAGAGTCTCCTCTGGTTCTTTTACGTGCACGGTGTACAGCACCGACACGTGACCTCGGTTTAATGTCCCATCTGAAAGACTTAATTTTAATAGGGTCAGACGGGGGATTGAACCTGCGACCCCTGGATTACCAGTCCAGCGTGTTACCACTGGACTACAGATCCGTTCTATCAATACCATTAAATCTTCCAATTTATAGGAGGTTAATCTCAAACATGTTAACCATTGAAGTAAATGTTCACAAGAAATGTTATCAATATAATCTTCATACCAAACTCTCTCTCTAAATCGTCCTAATGCATCATATATAGCATTGGTAGATGTTTGCAGTTTAAGACACAATGCACACGGATAATTAGACTTTATGTTTACCATGGAGATGAATTTACATAAGCTTTGTATTAAGCTTGTTTTCAAATCCTATTTGTTTTGCAATCATTTATAATAGTTGTATATATGTGTAACAGAACAAATAAATAATGTTTAAACTAAGACACAATATATATTTACTAAATCTTATATATGTAATTTATCGGCATCCCTGAGGTTGGTAGACACTACAAAACCATATTGTAGACACCACAAATCAAAGAACCATATGCATTAATAGTTATAATCATAGTATCAAATCATTTAAGTTTAGTCTTAACATCCATGTGTACTTTATCAAATAATGACAATAAATTGTGATACGCTCTTAATGCTTGCCCATATAAATAATTTATAGCAGCAGTTAAAGTTTCTGTACTATGTAAACAAATTTATGTTTTATTAACATTTATTGCTATATCCTTTTTTAGCTTGTAAATGCTATCTATTCGAAATTGTAGACTCATGGCATCAGTAGAGAACAAAATTCAAATATATCAAATTAAATAGAATAAATAACAAAGGGGATAAGGGGTCACCTTGTTTTATACCAGTTGTGACATCACAGAAGTCTGAATATTTCATATTATTATACATTTTCACACAAGATTGAACTCTGCTATGAATATTTTTAACCTATTAAACATTTTACAACTAACGCCAGATTTGATTCATTTCCCCCAAAACGCATCCCGATTAACGATATCAAAGGCTCGCTGATAATCTATATAAATATACACCATAGCTGGACATTTTTTTAGATAATACGTTTTGAATTATGGACTGTAAAAACATATATCAGCTGTTGAACTGTTATCTCTAAAAATCTAACTGCAAAATCACTAAACACATGTCCAGCTTCATATCACTCATTAATATGATTTCTTAAGATCAAAGATTATGTTATATTTCGGGTTTTACGCCTGCATCAGCACCATTTCGGGCTATATCGCCGGCGGGCAGTTTACCTAGCAACACCTTTCCTGGGCAGGCTCCAGCGGTTAACAAGTACTTGGGTGCACCAACCTCCGTAAGAAACTGCCAACTTTTTCATATAAATGAGACACGACCAGAGCGGGGCTCGAACCCGTGACCATCAGTGATGATAGGTTACAGTGGTTCTTAAAATCAAAGATTATGGTTTCCCCTTAACCTTAACTAATGTAATCCCTCTATAGTTGGAAGAGCTATGTTGTACTATATGTTATCTCCGTATAACGGAATAATAACTCCCATATGTCAAGCCCTCTGTATAAGTACATGTGTCAACTATATATTTAATCGGACATATATATGGTGATATAATATTATTTGAGTCAATGAACAAATCAGATACAATTTTATTATAATCACAACTTTTATAACGGTTTAACATTGAACTAGTGTTTTGTACTTCTTCTACAGTGCCGGTTTGGTTTAATTCTTCAATATTAATGGTATTGCGTGCGTGCGTGCGTGCGTGCGGTGTGCGTGCGTGCGTGCGTGCGTGCGTGCGTGCGTGCGTGCGTGCGTGCGTGCGTGCGTGCGTGCGTGCGTGCGTGCGTGCGTGCGTGCGTGTGTGTGTGTTATACGTTTATTTATCGTCGCTACCGGTTGCCCATATGAGCGACGCCTCCTGAAGAGATTAGTCATTTTAGATTGTTGGAGGATAGTGCAATGATACAGAGAAAGACCCATTGCAGGGTCTCCTCTGGTTCTTTTACGTGCACGGTGTAAAGCACCGACACGAGACCTCGGTTTAACGTCCCATCTGAAAGACTGTTAATGTTATTAGGGTCAGACGGGGGATCGAACCTGCGATCCCTGGATTACCAGTACAGCGTGTTACCACTGGACTATATATCCGTCTGTTATGGTATTCTGCAATGGTATTGCTATGTATATCATCAGACACATATGTGTTAGGTTCTGTATTGTTTGAATTATTAGAAACGAAATGTTTTGCAAACTTGTCTAACTGAATGTCATTACCACAACTAGTAGATTTTTATATGTATTTAAGTTTTTGCAAAATGTACGTGGCGAGTTCTTACTTATATGTAGTTGACAATGTTTTCTTCTCATTATAATACAATTTCCATTTAACACGTCTTAAAGTTTCTGATGCCAAAATTGTTTTCAGATTTATTTGTCAAAACCTTCCATTTAGATTCCAAAAATACAGCTTTACGTTACGTAATCATATATTTAGGCGTTGGTTTGGTTGAATATATCGTACCAAAGCATTTTAAATATTCATCAAAGACAGTATTAGACACATCAT